>BROG01000002.1:2515000-2747500 GCA_030159075.1 Atrina japonica
CTAGATAATGTTAAATGAGGGTCTCCTTGGCTGAGTGGTTGCACTTTGAACTTTCGACCCAGTTGGAACCTAAGCTGATTTTTGTGAGAAAGTTTGCCAGTTTACTTGCGGAAGGCTGTTGGGCTTTTCTCAGGTAAATTGTAACTGGGTTCTCTCCTCCACAAATAAAAACTGCTGCTACCATATAACTATAAAATTGTTTAGTGTGGCATAAAATACCATTTAAAAAAAACAGAAAAAAACCTATATATACAATGTAGTTAAATGTAATTTTCAAACCTCAAGTTTGCCGGTATCTGCCTCATCAGATTGTTTACCACCGTCACCTGCTTTTTTTATAGGAACCGCACACTGTGGAGCAATCCGTTTTTTTTCACTACTTACAGTAAAATCTATTGCAAAGGAGACAGGATACTGGAAATATATCAAGTTTTACAATTTATTGCTATGGTAACTAATCACTGACATGATAACCAAAGTTAAAACAATTACTGTATAATCAGAAAATTTTGTGGGGTTAAAATTTTGTTGTTTTAAAAAAAACAAATTCATTGACATTAAACTTTTTTGTTTATTGTTGTTTAATGTCCCAGGGCTTCAAATTTTGGCCTATGCTCAGCACTTACGACCATTGAGCAGTGAGGGTCCTTTATTAACCTTGTGTAGAACATCTGTACAAAGTTTGGACATGATTCATTCAGTCGCTCTTGAGAAGAAGTTCAAAATATATCAACCAATCAGAGGCCATGGTGGCCATCTTGGATTTCACAAGGCCCCAAAAAGTAACAACACTTTTGCAGGACCTCATGTAGAACATCTGTACCAAGTTTGAAACCAATCCAACATCTGGTTCTTGAGAAGAAGTCGAAAATGTGAAAATTTAACATACGATAGACAACACATGGCGATGGACAAAAAGTGAAAGCAATAAATAGGTCACCATGAACAAAGCTCAGGTGACCTAAAAATTCATCAATTTAAACAGAAAGTTTTATTTTTTGTGATGAAAATTCTTTGCGTAATTAAAATTGTGATATATAATTTTTACTTTATTTTCACATTTTTTTAAATTACAAATTAGAAAATTACATCCAAATAATCAATGAAACTTGGAAACAAACTATGTGTAACAGTGAAAATTCTATTCATCTGCAATAAGAAATGGCTTCACAATATTTTTTTGAAAAAATATGATTTTATATGCATATATATATACAGTACAACTTCCAAAAACCAATCCTTCTAAAAACCGATTGCTTCCAAATACAAATCATGTTGCCGAAGTCCGGATTTTCCTCTATTATTTTATAGTAAAAAAAAACTTCTAAAAACCGATCCCTCTAAATTCCGGACACCAGACAACTTTTCACAGCGAAATCATGCTAATGTACTCAAAATTCCCTCCGAATACCGACCTTACCTGTGGTAACTTCGCTACGCTGTTCAACTGTGACAGAGATCATTAACACGTAGAGTTTGTTGTATTAAAACATTTATCGACAGGCCATGCGAAGTACTTACAAGTGTCCCGTAAGACAGTATCCTACACTACATCTAAATAATGAAATTCAAATGATTAACAAAGTATGAATTGACAAAAAACATCGGTAAGATACACGAGGTACGAAGGCAAGTAATTTATAGTACATATAAAAACCGGAACGGACAGTAGTGTATAAAAGCAGAACTGACCAGAATTACTTGCTTTTGGTCAACTTCCAAAATCTGAACCCTCCAAAAACCAGACAAAATTAATGGTCCGAACGAAGATCGGTTTTCCGAAGTTGCACTGCAGTAAAAAATGATAATGTCTATAAATTTTTTGAAAGTGGCTGATAAACAACACAAACTAAAACTGTAATATATTCATGTCATACACTGAAAAATAAATAAATCCACTTCAACATCAAGAGATTTGCACAAACCTTAGTTTCAAATACTTTGAATTCATTATCACAGTCATTCACTCCATTCAGAGGACTCATTAAGAACTTCAGGTTTGGCATAAAGTCAATAACATAGCAGTTTGACTTTGGAAGTTCGTCTAGCTTAAGTGTTACTTGTCGAAGCATCCAATCAAATCGAAGAATTTCTGGTTGAGCCTGTTAAAATAAATTACATGAATATACTGGTACACGTAGTTATTGAAAATATAAAAGACAAAATGACAGTAATTCCACCTGTAATAACTGTGACTTGCTGGCCTTGGCAATAATTTGTTTTTGTTTTTATAAACTGGTCATAATTAAAATCATATATTATGCATAAAGGACCTAGGGACTTTTTCCATGAATGATGAGCTGATTTATGTGATTTAAAAACTGATGTTTTCATTGTCATGATTGTGCTTATTTTGAAATAAAACTGCATGATACAGGCAGGTTTTTGCTAGTTCTTTAACTCTGGAAAGAACATGCATTTCTTCAGTAAAAAAGGTAGGTGCCCTTTATTGAAATCAAACTGCAATATCTTTCAAACATATGTACACAATATATATTTTTAAGTATACTGAGTGTATTATACCAGAGACATACAGTTATATCTCTCTGATTATACCTCCTTTAAAGAACTTGTATCAACTCGTATCAACACTTTCATTCTTCCTTACAAATGAAACCTTTGATGTCCCAGATATACAGAGAAATTTTGTGTCATTATACATGTACAATGTAGGAGATCAAAATATGTATGGAATGAACATGTTGTATACCAACCTTTGCAAGTTCTTGAATCTGGTAAGTTTTTCTTTGAAGATCAGGTTCTTCGACTTTCTTGAATAGTGCATCCATGAGAATTGATTCTAGATTTAACTGTCTCAATTGATACACCTTGGTAACATCATCTATCAATCTTCCTTTTCTACTGCCTGGCCCACCTAAAAGTTACAAGTCATGATGGTAAAATTTAACAAGTCAATTAAAACCACAGTGAACATTGAAACAAGAGGCCCCATCAGCAATGATTACCATGGGAATGTGTTGATTTCACAGTTCACATGAAGTACAATTTTAAAGTCAAGATACCGGCATTAAGTTTTGGTTCTTTTTGGAGTCCCTGTGGGATGTTGCTCCTTCTTTACTGGAACCTAAACTGATTTTGGTGAGAAAGTTTGCCAGTTTAATTACTTGTGGAAGGCCAGTGGTCTCTTCCCGGGTAAACTGGTTCACTCCTTGACCTTCATCATTAAAAACTGGCCACCACATTACATTTTTTGTACATGTACATGTATAACTGAAAAATTGTTGAGTGTGACATAAAAAGCTATTCAAAATCAAACCAAATCTTGCTCCTTTTCACTTGCGAATTCTATGCAAATTCTTATGGAGATAGTTCATAGAAGGTTTGGTTAAAATTGGCACATTATAGTTTTTGAGAAAAAGTCAAAAAGTTTGTGTTTGGTTAAAATTGGCACATTTTAGTTTTTGAGAAAAAGTCAAAAAAAGTTTGAAAGATGACCAAAAAATTGAATATTTTTCATTTTAGGCTTTTACCAATGTGTATTTACATGGATGTGTCTGTGACATTGACTTCATAACCTTGAAAGTAATTTGTCACAATGATCCTTGGATAATTCCCACCCCATAGTGGGAGCAGTGAGAGATTGGTTTTTAATTACATGGGCTAATAGACCCTTTTTGGGAAAGGGTCCTATACCCTTTCAAATTGGAATATTTCTGGCAATGGGCTAAATTTGGTAAAAAGAAATAGTATCAATAATGGTAATTTTACTAATAAAATAAAAAATGATGGTACAAAACTTATGATTTATTTATAACTTTATCAAACGGACAACATGAATTTCATCTGAAGACATGGAAGTATTAATTCAGCAGTTTTTCTGTCTATACATCAAAAGTTATGGTAGGTACATGTTTAACATAATTGGGAAATGTTTGGTCAAAATTGGGGAAAATATAGCTGATTTTGCATTGGAATTGGATCCTTTTAACGGACCCACATGTTTATGATATAAATTCCTGAATTACGTTGTAGATTATGAGTAATAGATATGCACAGGTGAATAAAGGTGTAACACACTAACATGAAAATACTGACTTAATTGATTAAATGATTGATTTATAATCATGAAAATCTACATTACACATATCATCAGTACATGTACATGTATGTATACAAATATACATGTACACATCCAATTATACATGAAGGCCTACAATGTAATTCATATATTCCATTTGGATTCCAGTGACGCCGACAGATCAAACACTACAAACATTGTACATGTATGTTACAAAATCCCACTCAGTTTGTGTAGAAATGTGCAGAAATTACAAACAAGAAACTGTCAAATTTACTGTATTCAAGTGAGGATGTGACATGTTATTGCTACATATACACATGTATCTATTGGATACTATTCATTGCTGTTAGAGAGTGTATAAAGCTGATAACACCCAATACAATGTATGACTATATAACAGTTATATTAGATGAGACATTATTATGAGATAAACATAATCAATGACAATCTTAAAGTGTCACATTAGTTCACTCACTTCACACGTATTTCAGGCATCAAAACCAGAGGTGTAATTGCAAGGTGTATAATGTATATACTAGATATCTGTAACTAGTGAGACAGTTTAGAAATAAATGTATGTATTTGAAACATGTACAGGTCCACCAAGGTAAATTGGATCCATCCCTGGGCCAATCTGGCCCCAAAACACAAATCTGGTAGAGAACTTTGAGCACTTACTTCCTATAAAGTTTCATAAAAAGTCCTGTGATTATGAAAAACAGGCTGGAAGTGTGAAAACCCCTCCCCTTTTGAAGTCGTAACAAATTCATAAAAATTTCTAAACCTTCACCTAATTACAAGTAAAACATTAAATAAATGCATCAAGGTGAATACAAAGGGAGTTAATTGAGGAAATCATGCAAAAATGAATGGAAATGATGAAGTTTGAAAATACATGTACCTCAAAAACATGTCAAAAATTAATTATATTCCGATTTCTATGAAAATTACAAACTTGAATCATACGTTCATGTAGATCACTCAGTAATAATCCATTTTTCAATTCATGCAGGATACTGCCTAAGGCCTCTTTTGCCCCACCCTGAATCCAACCCTGGGCCAATCAGGCTGAAAACTACACACTTTGTAAGGGATCTTCAGTACTTGCTTCTTGTAACATTTCATCAAAATCCCTTCAGTGGTTTTGAAACAAAAGCTGATAGTGAGAAAAATGATCCCACAATTTTTTGGAGTCTTAAAAAAATCATAAAAAATTATAAAAATTAAATTTCTGCAAAATGATTGCTCAACAACATTTCTTCACCTAATTACAAGTAAAACACAATAAATGCATGCATCGACGTGAATACAAAGGGGGATAATTGAGGAAATCATTGCAAAAATGAATGAAAATGACAAAGTCTGAAAAGACCTAAAACATGTCAAAAATTAATATTCTGATTTCTATGAAAATTACAAACTTGAATCATACATCCATGTAGATCACTCAGAAAGAATCTGATTTTCAATTCATGCAGCGGTTCTGGAGCAGAAGTTTTTTAAAGAGGTCTGTACTATCATAAAAGATCACTGTTTTTTTTGCAACTACATGTACAGTCTGAAAAGCACTTGGCTACTTTAAAAGTAATTCTTCCAATAAAACCTTTTTTGAGACACAAACTGTGCATGTTTTGATAAATCATATTTCTGATATTCATATTATGATACTGATGCAAGGTTGTCTCTCAAGTCAGGTTCAACTGTATATTTTGAGATATACATCATTACATGTACATGTACATCAATACAGCTGGTACACTGAAACTATGCCACACCCAAGACCCTGATTCATGCTCCCAGTCAGCTTTGCTTTAGTAGAGGGTTTTTTACTCTTTCTAACAAAAGTTGTCAGAAAACAAATAATCTCGCGTTATGGGTGTAAATTTTCAAAATAGGATTTGACCAACAGCTTTCAGCTTTTAAGGTTAAGGTATGGCAAACATTTTGATTCCTTTAGCTTTCAAGTTTATAAGAAGTAGGTCAAAGCCCAAGGTCAAGGTCACTATGCCAAAAGTCAAGGTACCAAATGAACGCTTTGGTCATAAGGAATGTGAATTATCGAAGCCCAGTATCCCTCGTGGTTTAAAAGATAACGTAGATTTACATCTAAGTTTTTAAAAAGTAGGACAAATTCCAGGGTCACTACCGGTAGGTCAAAAGTCAAGGTACCATATATCAAAACTCTGGTCATAAAAACTCAATATATGAACTATCAAAGCCCTATCCTTCATGGTTTAAAAGATATCCAAGGTTCCAGTTCCTGAAAAGGAGGTAAAAGTCAAAGGTCAAGGTGGCTAGGTCAAAAGTCCAAGCACTACATGTAAATGAAAGCTCTGGTCATAAGAAATCTACATGTGAAATACCACCAAAGCCCTGTCCCATGCAGTTAAAAAGATATTTCAACTTGGCTTATATCAAATAGACTAGGCCAGGTTAAAGTTTTGTCAACACACGTCTACGACAATGATAATGCTGGGGGTATGGCATTAGCTCTCCAGACTTTCGTCCCGGTGCACTAAAAATGTACTCACTCTATACATGTTATCCATATTACAGACTTTAATTAATTCTCTAGGGTTTGCCTAAGTCATTCCTACTCTAATGCCTCATCTTGAAGACCTGTAACTTATATACATGTACATTTTGTACAAGTACATGTACATCTTCTTTCCAGTACAATGTTGAGCATTTTGCCAAGGTATAGCCACAACCTAGCTCTGTAACGGTCTTTTTTATGTAACATATAACATGGCATAGAAAGAGCTCAGTTTCCTTTCCAACTACATCAGAACATGTGACATGTATAAACTTAAATTATTTTATGTTAACATATAAATACATGTACAACAAAATAGCCATCGTATAATATACATTTGTGATACCGACTGCCATTTACATATAAACTACATGAACTTAAACTTCCAGTTTGAATTTGTATAAGAAAGGTTGACCTTATCCAAATATTGATTTTTAATTCTGTGATACTAAACCTCTATTGCTGATTACTAAGGATATATAGATCGGTATTGTCCAATGCTGAACTATACAAGTATCAGCAATCATATACATGTAATTAGTTGTTACCATGGTCAGTTTCTGCTGTTTACTTGTACATGTACTTCTACTGGAAGAAATAACAATAAATGTGTATTTAATACAAATTATATCAAATATGTGTAGTTTTTAGACACAGAGTACATGCCTTTACTTAGTCCTTTCAGTGTTTCCTTTGATGTTTCTGTGAACAACCAGATCACAATATTGTTTACACTAAACTCTTTATATGGTATTGATGTTTGACAATACACAATCGAAGATTTCAGTAAATTTACTACTGGTAATATGTTTGATGTACAAATTTGTTTGTGTGTCATTAAACAAAATATAACAACAAACAGATTAGTGCTACATTCTGTGATTTACAATGTTAATAAATTTTTCATGAGGTACCCATTCAGAGTAATGCTGTACAGGTAAACTAACAATTATCTGAGGCTAAAGATATATATGTAAGTACATGTACAGTACATTTAACTACTATAAGGATTGTTGTTTCTTTCATTCATTTTATGTGTATTTAAATTTACAGTGGTACCTATCTTGAAAGACCACTCTCATGAAAGACCACCTGTTTATCAAGACCACTTTCTGAAATCACTTTGTAAATCCTTTGAATAAAACCTTCTTTTGAGTGGTCACCTGTTTTGAGAGACCACATTTTAGTGGCAGAAGAGGAGATCTCAAAACAGGTTCCACTGTATCATATAAAGCCCTATTTCCAAGACTGCCCTGAATCGGTAATTTACATACATACAATGTACCGAAAGTGCATACTATATCATCATCCTCCATCTGCTACTAGTGTAAACATATTTTGACAGTCGCTTAACAGATTCAGGAATATGCACTTCATCCATGGATGAAAACAGCTTTTAACGCTATAATGTTTTTATAAGTTACTATGGTTACTAATGAAACATCAAAAATGAAAAGTTACCAAAAAACTTTCTTACCAAAATAAAAGCAATATTTCTGCTCTTTAAAGTCAAATGACTCTCAGTCTCACATGGTCAGAATTCATGTTTATCAAAAATACTGAACATACATGTATAATGTGATCAGTACTGTAAAACATCTGGTCACCGAAACTCTCCAGTACACAGTATCTACGGCTGTCAAATTCAAAGAAGAGTTTTCAAAGTTAGTCTTGATGGATTTTAATTGATTTATGCAAAAATGGTTGGAGGAATACATTATTAGAAAGTATATTCAATATACTATTAGTATTATTAGTTTGTTGTTTATTTTTTAAAACAAATTTTTATGCTTGATGGTATCTGAAGCAGAGCGCAAAAAATTGTACATGTATTGTTTACATGCATGACCTAAGCATGGTAATAGGAGTAAGTATAATAAAATTATACCATGATGGATCAAACACGTCAGTCAATACCAATTCTTAACCCAAATAATTTTATCAGTATGCCGAAAATCAAATCATTTTAATCAAAATAAACTTCCTTCATTAGCAATACCAAATATAATAAATAAATATATATACATACATATATATACATGTATTCGGAAATCAATAAAAAATTTCCTGAATATTTTCGCCAATAAAGCTGCAGACATCAATGTCAACAACACTCCAAAAAGACAGTTTAAAGTAGATGTTAAAACAACCAAATGCCAAAATTTAATTATGCCACTGCAATTAATTAATTTTACAATACATTAATAAACCAACTGCATGGCACATATGGCAGTACATTCTAGCTAATACTCTGTATATTCTATACATTGTAATGATAAATTCATCCTGATCAAAAACCAATCTCTAATCTCTCCGACTTCCATATGTCAACTGCAGAGGATCCTATTGTTTGATCCCACTGCATTACATGCCCCATTGTATTGTGGTATAATTTTATTTTCGGAAATCCTGCAGAATGACATTGTTTTTTGGAAGTCTATAATTAGTGGAAAACTGTTGCAGTCATGTTGCTTTCCAAAAGACACTTTCTGTGAAAATGTCACTAGGTTCTCGTTAGTAAATGACATGATTATTTTTTCAAAGCATTTTATAAATATGGCAGCCATTTAAAAAATCTCTGATACCACCTTCCTAAAAATGGTCCTCATAAGTCATGATATGTGTCAAAACTCAGAAAATCCTTAAGTACCAAGATGCAGTGGGGCACCAGTATACATGTACATGTACAACCAAACTTGCTATGGGGATTATATGTGAATGACCTTGTAGATGTGTAATTTTCAACAACTGAAAATGTGACTTAAACAATCTTGAAAGTTTAGTGAATGGTAAAGGAATATATCCAACTCTGTAAAACTAGGTTCTCGGAGACTCAGCTAACCCGGTGCGTGGTCCACGTAAAATGCAGCTAGCCCAGTGCGATATCACTAACCCGTTTAAAATTTACAGACTGTGAGCGGCATGGCCGAAGGAAAATAAGGTAATGTTTACTTACTAATTTTTTAAAATGTATTATTTATTTGTGTACCAGTTTATATTGTTTTTTTGTTTCTTAGAACTTGTATTGCTTTAAATAAAAACATAAAACAATTGGACACAAGTTAAAAATTAAGGAAAAAAGAAAAGTGAATATTCCTATGAAATATTTCATCCAAAACAAAGGTAATTTAAATGCTTACTAATTGACCTAATGTCAATAATTCAGAACAAATATTGTGTTCCAAAAGAGAGTAGTTCAGAAATTATCTTAATTCAATTTTTTCCTTGGTAATCGCTAAACAAATGCCCGCTAACCTGGTTCATGATAATGACTAAACTCATCCCAAATGTTTAGAATGATAATATGTAACCCTGTTTTAAATTGTGATGATTGACATAGTATAATCAAAATACACTAATGAAATTGATATTACTTTACGTTTCAGAGCACAGGACCATGGAAATTTTTAGAACGATAATATGTAACCCAGTTGAGGTTTTTTCTGTGGCTCTGCAGGACTGTCGTCTTCTATTTCCAAAGTTTTTATAGCTAATATCAAGAAATGAACCATCCTGAAATTCTGGTTCTTCCTCACAAGGCGCCACAGTGTTAAAGCAATATGAGCTGTCGTGGGTAAACAATTTTACATGACAATTTTATGTAATATTTTATCTCATATATATCCCAAACAGACCATTGGGTGGTTAGAATAACAAACGCATGTGTATATTGCAACAATCCTGCCAAACGTAACCTGTAATATCAGTTATTGTTTGTCTGCCATTTCTTTGAGCATTGTAAATTAACTTTCGGTAAATTATTACCGAGTGTCCAATAAACATGTGCTATTTGCAGTTAATTTACATTCTATTCTTATTACCCATTGCGTTTATTTTCGTACATCAACATTTCATACATTAATCAGGCAAAGTTTGTCTTTTTTGTTGTTTCAAAACATTCGTTTCTGAAACTGTTCACATGCCGGATATATATCAGGTGATCGCGACCCGTTTTTAACTACATGTAGTCCTTTCACATTCTGGACTTTATCATTCTTGACACATATGTTTATGAACTGCCTGACTCCAACAGACATGGCGGCACAATAGTAAAACATGAAGTACGCATAGTTTTCACAGTTATATTGCTCTGATTTTGTCAATGTCAGCATTCAGGGTAACACTAAAGATCAGAAAAATTTCTTTTAGTGACCTGATATATTTATTTATATTTATTCATCCGATTTTCTTCAGGTATTTAAAATAGCGTTGAAAAGCATATACTACACATAATACATTTGTACATGCACTTTCCAATAAAAATCATGTCCTGTATTTTAAAAGTAAATATAAAATGCATAAAAATCGGCCGACTTTAACATAGTCTGAGCGTGTAAAGGACCGAGATCCCCCTGACCAAATTACGAAGTACATTTGATATGACGAAAGAGTTTATCTGAAAGGTTATTGAATACAGAAATACAGCTTTATTTTTTAAGGTACAGGAAAACTTAATAAAGTTTAATAATAAAGTTAATAAATTTTAATAAAACAAATTAACTTCGAAAAGAAGATCTTTTACAATGTTTAATGTGTTTGATAATGTATTTGAACACACATTTTATCATATTCTCTACTATATATCAGGGGACAAAAATAATCATTGTGACAGCTTATATCGCTTTAATAACTAAAACAAGAACAACGATTTAGCCAGTTTAGAAAGCATAGATATATAGAGTAGGCCTACATTCATGTATAGAATATAGTCCATATAAGCTCCGTTTTGGTATAAAATTAATTTATTTGAACCAGGTTAAATAGTACCAGTAATTTGGCTACTGATTATCATCTCGCTACCTAACCATTATCATTAGCACAAATAAGTGAATACCTAGTTATTACCATTACATTTTACAAAGTCCAATATATTGGAAATTACACACTTTCCTGATTTGAAAACAGTATGGGATTAGCAAAATACAGCTGAAGGAGAATTGGTAAAAATGTGGCTGTCGTAGGATGATTACTTTATGGTATAAATTTTGTTTTTATTTTCAGAAACAAATAAACACAGGTGCTGCATATTTATGAACAAATAAATGATCGATCATACTGGACTTGGGTCTAGTTAAGAGGGTAAATGGATACTTCATGAGAATATGAAGTTATTGAACAGATTTGGGCCATTTTGTGTATTTTTATACTTACTGATGTTTTTCCGCTGCCAGAAATTTTGCATGTTTCCACAGGATTAGTGATATTGCACCTGACTAGCTGCATTTGACGCGGACCACGCACCGGGTTAGCCGAGTCTCTGGGGTTGATATCATATAAACATTAAAAACAACACTGTCAGAGCATACAAAATCCGAAAGGAGAAAATTTCTTTTATAACACTGGACAGGAACAAATTAACAAAAAATAATCATTTAGAGATGAATTCTGCAGACTGTTGATTTCTTCTTTATAAAACTTTAAATATCTTTTAAGTCATATTTCCATTGGTCGTACAGTAGACATCTACATGTACCAGGGCTTGGTACCATAAAACTTTTAAGAATTACTTATTTCTAAAAATTTCTCCCCGCTTTGGCAAATCATGAAAACTGATTGACTGAGCAGACCATGTTGAGGATATTCTCACTTACATGTAAGTTCATTCTCAAGTTTTATGGTGTTAAGCCCTCAAAGGTCGCATGAATGTGTTCCAATAGATGGTTCATAGTTCTTAAAATCATTTCAAGAATCATACATTTTAGGAATTCTGTCAGACTGAACAATGGAACATACTGTTATCTTATGTCAAACCGAAAGGATATTTATCACAGGGCTCCCCCTGTCATTAGCCAATGTAGCCATTGACTAATTTTTTTTTCAAAGACTGGCTAAATAAAATTGTAATTGGCTAATTTTCTGGCTAATATTAAGTCATGTTTGATGCATGTTCTACGTGCTATCATACTCTCATTCAAAATAGAGAAGGAAAAAATAGAATGATCGCAGATAACTTTGTGTAACAATACATAGAGCATGAGTAATTTAAGGGCATGCTAGATTGGTAACAGCAGAATCATGCTGAACATTTTTCCAATAATGTAAACTACCAGATTTGCAAATAGTTTGCCGTATGTATGATGTATAAAGTTTGCACTTGTAAACATGTAGCACATGATTAGAAAACATGTATGTATTTGGTATCAATATTCAATGACCTGGCTAATCCAAAGTTGAAATGGATAAAAAAAATCTTGGTTGGATCATTTTTTGGCTCATGGTTTTCTTGTCAAGGGTGAGCCCAGCATCAGACAAATTCTTCAATCTGACATTTTTCAGGAACTCTGCCAGGGTTTCATTAATAGATCCTCTTTGTGACATGTTAGAAAACTGGAGCAATAAGAGATTGGTTTTTAATTTGATTGTACTTAATAGATTGTAGCAATTCAGAGCTCAAATAAAACACATCATGAAGTGATTCATAATTCAGCCACATGCTCATTGAAAAAGGCTATTTACTCTGTAATCATTTTGATGACTCTCATTGAGTTAATCAAAAGTTCACTAAATCACAAATAACATACATGTAGGTCACCCTTAACAAGAATAGACCCTTCAAATACTTTCATATATATTTATCCAAATGTAAAGCTAATACCCAATTAGTAATAAAGAGATGCTTAATATTAAATTCATACATGTATATTGATATATATCCTCCAAAACATCAGCCTAATATTGGTTTATCTATAATATCTAGATTTTTAAGTCCATGTACATGTACATTGATTTGTATCCTGGTATAATAACTGTGATTTAAATGCAAAACCAAATGCCCACCACATCAATACTGACAAATTGTACAATGTTTATGTTTATATTAATTAAAAAACAAAACTGAAGACAGAGATTATATCATGGTACAACAAGAGTACCGCAAATGGTACATAATACGACCATCATGAATAAATTTTCAAAGGGTTTCTCTATGGTGGAAATATAAGTATGTGTTATAGATCTTTTTACAAATGCAAATTTGCTACATATATACAGTGAGTGACCTTGACCTATGGAGTATGACCTTGAGTCAAAGTCTGACACACTGCCTCATTGAGAACAACTGTTGTGTAATGTTTGAAAACCTTCCACTTTGTAATTAATTTATTCAAACAAGCACCTGTCATAACAATAAACAACAAAATACAGTGAGTGACCTTGACCTATGGAGTATGACCTTGAGTCAAAGTCTGACACACTGCCTCATTGAGAACAACTGTTGTGTAATGTTTGAAAACCTTCCACTTTGTAATTAATTTATTCAAACAAGCACCTGTCATAACAATAAACAACAAAATAATCAGTAATTAATACTGACCATCATTATGAAAAGTATGGTATGATATCACAAGAAGCAATAATGTTTAACATACCAATCACACATGCCGAATTGCGAAATATTCATGATATTATAATTTGTGTGCCCACAAGAAACCAATTCTTTGGAAAGTTGAAAAACAACAACAAAACCTGTATTATATTAACATTATTGCTTCTTGTGATTCCATACCAAATTTGAAAGGAATTAAATGTGAAAATAAAAAAAGTTCTTGCATTTTCTACATAATGTCTTTTTTGACAATCAAAGGGCCATAACTCTCGTGAAAATTATGGCATCATCTTCATTTTACGATATGCACATATTCATATGATACCAATCATACGTGCTGAATCGCGAAATAATTAGGTGAAAACCAAAAAACAAAAATAAAAACTAGGGCCATAACTCCTATTCTGCGGAAAGTTGAAACATGACAACAAAACTGTATTATATGTTAAACATTATTGCTTCTTGTGATACCATACCAAATTAAAGGAAATACCAAAAAGTTTTTGCATTGTGTACATAATGCCCATATTTAGCAATAAAAGGAGCATAACTCCACCAAATATAGTTGAAATTTCATATTTACAAACTTGTCAGAACGGTTTATGCAGTGAAGCATCCAACCAAGTTTAATAAAATTCCGGCCATAATTATTCGAGTTATTGGATGAAACAGTCGGACAACGCCATACCATAATACAACGTCTTCGACGGGCATATAAAAAATGAAGTGTAAGTGACACCATTGGTATAGGAAGGAGAAATTAGTTATTAAGTGTTTGGTAATCCCAGATACATCCAATGGCAACTGCACTCCAACAATAATGGTGTCTGCACTTCTTAATATACACCTAAATCAAATTATGCAATTTTTTTTAAGTACTTTAATTTACAATTGTTTTTGAATTCCAGTCATAAAATGGAAAAAAAGATAATTAATACTTTATAATCTTTCATTAATGTTTTAAACATTTTGCATCAAATCATTTTTAATCTATCACCTTCACATTTGGTATGGTTTTTACCACAGATATCACTTTTTTTAATACCAAAACAATGCAAAATTCAACAAGGGCTATAACTTATGTTGTATATATTCACAGTACATTACTGATAACAGTAAAATCACACTTTGTAACTTACATGGTATGTACATATAAATAACAAATCTGATCTTTGGACTACCTGGAACAGCTGGTGAATGTTCAACCAAACAAACTATGTAACAATCTTTTGATAATATCACAGAACTACATGCATTACAACTGCACTATGAAAGTAATGACATACAGACTAATTGGACCTGAATGTGCAATGTATGTACATGTACCAGTCTATGGACCAATGCAACTGGACCTGGTTTCACTGTGCTGACAAATGTGTACAATTTAGGTTTTAGAGTATGAGAACAAAGTACATGTAGATCTGAAAAGTGCATGATGTAAATGTATATACATTTAATGTAGTACATCAACATTACATGTAAGTCATCACATTCAAAGGAATATCAGTTGATGAATGAAAGCATTGTGTTACTGCACCAAAATAAATTTACCCTGGTGGTACAAAGTAAATGGGCAAGAAAATTATATTGTTTGCTGTTGAGTGTATCTGCTATACATATGAAACAACAAACATGTTATTAGTATACTAATTTTATGTGACTAGCTCGATGGTGACAGCTCAAGGACTGATACAAACTTATGTCATCAGGCAAACAATCCATTAGTTGAAACAAATATACACTGTCTTGATGCCTTTTTTTACAGTATTTGTGCAAATTGTATTGCACTTGGACCAAAAAATAAAGTTTGAAATAGCAAATTTTTTTACATGTTTTCCAGAAAGTACAATACCTATGCCTTCAAGTCCCAAAATATCTCTGTACAAAAAATGTTATTAACAAAGTTATGCCAATTCAAATTTGGGGCAAGAACTAAATGTTTCGGATGCTACATTACACCTGTTATGTCTTAAAGCTAATTAAAATATGTGTCAATATTTCTGAATTTCTTACTGGTTTTGATAGCGTACCAGATAGCAATAGAAAAGAGTGTAAAATGAAATTGCTGTTTGTGAAAAGAAAATTGTTATTAGTATTAGTGTCTTGCTAATTTTTTGGCTGAATTTTATTGCTCATCTTTCAAATTGTCTACTTTTACAAAAACACATATCAAATATATAAATTCCACATAAAAATTAACTGGAATATTACTACATTCAAATTCATTTATAGCAATAAGTCTGTATAGCTTTGTTTAAATCTTGTCAAGTTTCAAAAATACATACCATTTTTGTTGCGGACACTACAAGTTATCATGCATTTGCATATCTAAATCTTTTGCAGTCAGATTTGAAGTAAGTTTTAATAATTTTTCTTTTTTAGGCTGAATTATGTACCATATAGGATTAAATCATGAAAATATAATATGGTTTACCCTGGCACACAAATCCTGTGTAATTGTCAGGATCAAATGAAAAATGAACCCAAAATGAAAATCAGTTAGTGGACACAAGATACACTACAAATTGTGTAACAGTAAAAGTTAGCAATTTCAAATCTTATAAAGCAGACTAAGACAATTTGAATTATACCTTTATATGCATTAATTCATGATGTTATTACAAGTCATGATGCACAATTTGACTATGAAGAAAATATATTTATATATGTACCAGTATAAAGGATCTCCCTAGGTTCTTATTTTAGCGAATCCCTGTGACCGACAACAAAAGATGTCAGTCAGTGAGTGGCAGGTTAAATTTCTAAGTCCCATTAAAGCGATGTAAGTTTTCACAATGATTATTTTTGTCCCCTGACATATAGTCAAGAGTATGATAAAATGTGTGTTCAAATACATTATCAAACACGTAAAAAGTTTGTAAAAGATCTTCTTTTCGAAGGTATTTGTTATATTAGAATTTAAGTTTTCTTGTACCATAAAAAATCCAGCTGCATTTCCGTATGCAATGACCTTTCAGATAAACTCTTTTGCCATATCAAATGTACTTCGTAATTCGGTCAGGGGATCTCGGTCCTATGTTAAAATCAGCAGATTTTTATGTGATTTATATTTATTTTTAAAATACAGGACGTGATTTCTCTTGGAAAGTGCATGTATTATGTAAAATATATGCTTTTCAACGCTGTTTTAAATACCTAAGAGAATTGGATGAATATATATGAAAAAATATATATAAGGTCACTAAAAGAAATTTTTCTGATCTCTAATGTTACCCTTAATGCTGACGTTGACAAAATCAAAACAATATACTGGTGAAAAAGTATGCGTACCTCGTGTTTTACTAACGTGACGCCATGTCCGGTAGAGTTGGGCAATTCATGATCATATGTGTCAAGAATGATAAAGCTGAGAAGGCGATGGTACGAGTTAAAAATGGGTAGCACGATGTTCCAGCACGTGGTCAATTTCAGAAACGAATGTAATGAAACGATAAAAAAGACAAATTTAGCCTGATTTAAAGTATGGCGTACGAAAAAAACGCTAACTGGTAATACGGGTTATGTATATTAACTGATTGTTACATGTTTACACAATCGGTAATTTTTCATTTTAACACCAGTTGGTCTCAATTTTAAAGTATGGCGGACAAAAAATACTGATATTACGGGTTCACATCAAGATTATGGCATGTACACAATTTGTTATTTTAACCACCCAGAACTCTTTGGAATATATGCTTTATGTACATTACATGTAGTAATTTTCACCCACAACAGCTATATTCTAATGGAATATACACATACTCCAAATAGGATATATATATATAGCTAATTCAAATACAGAAATTTTCCTTACAGTAATTATAATGTGACTAGTCTAAAGTACATATAATAAACAAGTGAGAAAATATTGTTTTACAATTTGTTGTATTTGAACCATGATTGAAACTATAAATTCAATGAAATTTAAGAGTCCTTAATATGATTATGAATGTACAGTGACAAACATTTTCAGTCTCAAATTCAAAATCAATTCAAATATACATTACAACAGTTTACAGTGCATCTCCATGGAATCTATTTATTTTGTGTATCCTGAAATGATTTTATGCATCAGAGACACAGAAAGAATCAAAGACTCCAAAATTGTCAAATGACCCTCTGGGCCTCATTTTCAGTCATGAAGGAGTCCATTAACTGTACCCCTTAATCTACATATATAATATTAAAGGATTTATAATGTGATTTATTGAGATAGGAATTAAATTATAACATGACCATTTCTTATTGCTATATTGGTGTATATTGTTATAGTTATACATGTTACACATGTACATGTAATGATGTATATAGTGTTTTTGGTTTCATCAATGTTCATACTTATAGAAGAAATTATAATTAGTTTGAAAAAGTAAACTTAATTAATTAATTGTACAACTTTAAAGAATGCATTATGGAAAATAAAAAATTACATTGTTATTATAGTTTCCACAACATAACAAAATGGTTAGAATTTGATTTATCAATAAACAATTAAAGATCTTAATAGATTCTAAGTTTTCTACTTATTCAGTGCATTATAACAAATTAAATTAGGCTTGAAAAATTTAACAAAAGACTGATAACTATAAGATTTTGAACATTTACAAATAGTTAGTCGTTATGTGTGTGTGTTATTGAACTTATTCTAAGTTTATAGTTATATTTTCAATATACAGTGACCTGTATATAGGGGCCACCCAAGGGACCAGAAAATATTGACCTTTATGTGCAGGTGACCCTTATACACAGGTTTAATTTAATTGAGGTATGCAGGCAAGGGACTTGAAAAAACTGGCCTTTATAAACAGGTAATCCTTATATAGAGGAAGCTGCTATGGCAGGTTTTACTGTATATTTAATAAATTACATGTTTAAAATAAATATTTTTGATAGTTTTGCCCGTGACTGTGACTTTTGACTCCAAGACCTTGAAATTTTATAAAAATGATCTTTAGATAATTCCTTAAAACTTTAATTTCTCATATATCCTTGTAAACAAAAAGTCAGTTTTAAGTTGTTAGATCATTTGTACAAGTATAAAACTGTACGGTACCCTATGTTATTAAAGCGATATAAGCTGTCACAATGATGATTTTTGTCGCATGACATACAGACGTGAATATGATAAAATGTGTGTTCAAATACATTATCAAACACGTGAAACATTGTAAAAGATTTTCTCATATATCCTTGTATACAAAAAGTCAGTTTTGAGTTGTTAGACCATTTGTACAAGTATAAAATTGTACAGTACCTTATGTTATTAAAGTGATATAAGCTGTCACAATGATGATTTTTGTGTGTGATGTTTCATTGCAACTGGTCAGTCTGAACAAACTGGACTTGAAGATACATTGCACTAAAAAGATTTTATTCAGTCGGTTACAGAATACAGATTTTGCCATATTGTGGTAGCATCAAGTTGACGCAGACTTCAGATATTTGTAACTGTTTTCCTAGTTTCAGTGTGTGTGTGGGTGGAGGGGGTTGGGGAAGTTCTACATGGACCGCAAGGAAAATTGTGATTTTCAGAGTTCAAACTTTTACGCCACTGTACATGTAAGCTCAACCATAGCCTTCAGGCCTATAGACTTTCTTATGGAAAATCCAGGAATCTGGAGTAACTGATCACAAGCAATTTGAATCAAGTCTGTTCCCTAATCATTGGAAAATTTTGACTTTGAGGTGTCCTGATCCCTATCCAACACGAATACATAATAACTGACTAACCCATTGAATTCATCTATAAACAGGCCTAGATCTATGTCAATATATTCAATGTTGTTTATAAAGTTAGATCTATATAAATTATCAAAAAAATATAATTTTATATGAGTTATTTCATATTTCATTATTGCTTTTGTATAAAATTTGGGATATGAAATTATATAAAAAAAAATCAACAATAATTTCCCCATAATTTAAGGACAGTCATGAAGTCATCACATGAGTTTGGGAGCATTTCAACTCAAATTCTCCATTTGTCTCATATGGGAAAAGATGACTGTTTGGAGTTCAACATAGTGGATTTCTCATAATTGCATAGCCAAATAAAAGGTATATGCAAATAACAGGAATAGAGTATTTTAGTGAACAATGATGATTTGTGTTCAATTAGTCCTTTCAATAGCATCCTAGGTAGACTAATAATAGAATCTCATTAAGCATTAGGGTAAAATAATATCATAAAAGCAAAATTTTCATAAAACTCAGTTTGGTATGTTCTCATTTTTATGAAAATAGTATGTCCAGTCCACACATAAGTTTTTACCGTAATCAGTACATTTTCACCCATTTTGAGAAATATTTTATGCAATTAACAGGAATTCTTGGTTTAACCTATGTAATTAAAAGAATTATTTAACATACGTGTATGAGATAGGAAATAGTTTTGTGTTTTGAGTTCTAATGCAATTAACAAGAATATGTAATTATCAGGTATGCAAATAAGTGGAATCGACTGTATATACATGTACGCATTGTTGCCAATTAATGCGAGTTCTGCTCAATTCATACACTTATTTATGGTCAAGCCATTGGCATCATTCACCCAAAGACATGTACTGTACAGGACAGATTGTCCCCAGTGACACGATGTTGTTTACATAACATACATGTACACTTGTATTACATTTTATAGATCTCAGAAATGCCATGAAAAGGGGAACACATTTATACATGTAAGTTGATGTGATTATTTCAAATTTATTATAAAATGAAAAAGGACAATTCCCTCTCCAAATTTCCCACTATTCAACTTTAAACAGGAATTTGAATCTCGCAAAATTTAAACAGGATTACTTTAAGACAGTAACAACTTTATGTTGATGTACATGAATGTTATGCTGTACAGTGTATGTCTGTATATGTACCTGGTACAATTCTACAATGTATATTATTTTCCCTAGAAATTTTCATAATTGGCCATGGGTCCAACTGAAAATGAGGTTCATTTGGAAAGTTTGGGAGTCATTGATTCTTTAAGCGTACAGAAGGCTACATGTAGGTTATCTATAAATGTAGGTTATCATTTGTAATAATTACATTATGTACTAAAAGATAGTATGTACATGACAAAAATGGTTTTCACAGTTATATTTATATATATATACACACATGCATGGCCTTGCAGGAGGACTTGATATATTTGGTATATATACATGTACACTGAAAATTGAAGCTGGCCTTGCAGGAGGATTCAATATTGATTTGATATTATTTGGCCTATATGTGTATATTGAAAATTGAAGCGTAAGTGACACCATTTGAAAATTGAAGCTGGCCTTGCAGGAGGATTCAATATTGATTTGATATTATTTGGCCTATATGTGTATATTGAAAATTGAAGCGTAAGTGACACCATTGGCATGTAATAGTAAGAGTTCTTTTGAAATTTGTTTAGGTTTCTTAGGTTTCACATGTTCGTCCAATGGCAACTGCGCTCCACTTCTCAAGTCAGCTGAACCTTCTTATATACACTTATATAAAATTATGTAACTAGATAACAGTATATTACTTTACATTTTGTTTGTTTCTGTTTTGGGTATAACAAAGAAATTAATTTAAGTATAGCTGTGCATGTCATAAATTTCATACTTGGATTTATAGCAAATCTTATTAGAATAGTTTTGGTTTGCCACTTTCACTGTTAATTCAATTCTGAACACAAATTTCATATTTAATCAACATTTGCATAACAAATTTCTTCAAGGGAAACAACTTGCAATGAAATACATGTACATGAAAGTGATTGCATACATGTAAATTTTGTACACTACTGTTAAATTTAAAAATTAAAGTTTGTACTAGATGGATTATGTCAAATGATACATGTATAGATTTATAGTTACTTTAACTACCAGTATATCATACACGTAAATTTAGGTACATGCACTCGGTATCAAGATGCGACTTACAGCAGTTACAAAAAATATATCTCATATCTGATTATAAACTTAGACTCTTGAAATTGAATTGAATTGATGCTGCTATGCATGAACAGGTGTCATGTATAGGTCTACCAAGGTAAAGAAGTGGCACATCCGTGTTTGGTCAAAAACCAAAACAATAGGTCTACTTTCCAAAAATAGGTTGTACAGGTAAAACATATGATATTTGCCTTGCACGGACTCCATGCATTACTGAATCTCCAATACTTTTGTGACAACAAGTAGCTTGTTACCCCTGTTATGATTTAATTTAGACTCATTGTGTTTGTAAACATGTGCTAATTTACCTCGGTACACCTATACATGTACATTGATGTGCATATGTCATTATGTGGTGTATGACATTAGTGATAAAGTTTATAAATGTTAAATGAAATGAATCCCAAAGGAAAATTTACTTTGAATTTATAACATATATATATATATATATATACCGGTAGGCCTACATGTATATAATTATATATACACATACATGTATTTATGCCATTAACTTATCACTGTACAATAAACATGTAGTAGTTTGTGTTAAATTATTATACCATACTCAGATACTGTCATTGTCAACATTGGGTTATAGTTATACTAGGGCTGTCATTGATGAGAAATTCTATATCGATATATCGATAAGTAAAAAATATTGATATAGCGATAAATCGAATAATTTGGTACTTCCATAAAATGCATTTAAAATATATAGATTCATTATGATATTTAGGTCTATTTACTGTGTATTTTACTATCTGATGAATAAAAGAAATCATTGCGAGGAAAACATTGTTTATTTGAACAAATTGAACAGTTAGTATAAAATATAACATAGTTCAATAACATGAAGTAAAACAAATGGAAAATTTTGGAAATTAGAAAACATATACATGCTGTGATATGCATTATGAAATGTATCGATACTAAAAAAAATGTATCGATTATCGTATCGAATCAGTTTGTATATCAATACATTGATATCGAGTCTATCAATAACAGTACTAAGTTATACCATCTATATACAATTGAATTTCTAACTAATGACAGTAACGCGAATACTTACAATGTAGGCCTACACCAGTCCTTTCAATTTAATGAGTAGGAGACAAATTATGTAAAGTCGCCAGCAAAAATGTTAGCAGTGAATTAAACTTCATTGACTGACAGAAAACAGCAATATTTTTATGAAATCTAGAGGAGAAAGTAGATATCTTGCACTGTTTTTAGTGAAAATAGCCAACAGAATTTGTCAGCTGTTGGTTTCTCCTAGAAGACCTGTATTCATAAATGTACAAATGTATGCAGTATGGTACAAATAAAATCATAGTAAAATTCAATTATAGCCTGGCAGGGTGGAGTCTTGTGAACCCATTCTTGAACTGGACAGGTTTAAATTTTAGGTACATGTAAATATAGCATAAGATTAAAATAACACTAACTAGCGTATTTGTCCCTACTTGTTACCACACTTAAGAGAGTATCCAGAGAAGAATAAAATACTTTTCCCGAGCAGCTTGTCATAATCGAAAAGTGAGTAGAATCATCCGTATAATAATCAAAAGGTTACTCCTCCCCACCACCTTATGTGAATCGGATAATAATACACGTAAAAACAAAACCAATTTGGAAATCTAGAGGTACACACACTTATATACATTTATAAACAGTCATGTTTCAGTCTGCAGTTTTCAAACTGAAAGTCAAATTAAAATTATCTGCAATCTACATTGTACAAACCTGGTGCTCGTCATTAAATCCAACATAACAATGCAAGGAAATTCAAATGAATTTATGATTTAAAGGAAATTAATCATAGTTAAATATATATAAAATTTCTAAAATATTAAAGTGTTGCTATATGCCTGCCATATTATATGCAGGAAATCGCTTTCATGACTTTGCATAGCTGATTCAAATCCAATGCTGACTTAAGGTAAAAAACAATATTTAAAGTTAAACTTAACGACAACATATTTTTAGATATTTCTGTACATATTTATGTAAATACAAGAGTATCTATAAATGTGCTGTTATTAAGTTTATCTTTATTATTCTGTGGTTATTTAAAAATTATAATGAGGAATAAACTAAAGCAAATTTGTACATTGTACATAAGATATATTATACATACTGGTTACCAATGGTACAAGTACATGCATACTATGTATTAATAATTATTATTATACCTCTAATATATATCTTTACTTCTGATTAGTCAAAACCGTATCACGTGATCTTAAACATTTTTTCATGTCACCCTGAAACATTTATGTCACCCTCTATCACCTACAGAAAATGGCGATTTTTTTCCTAGTAGACTATGTGGTGTAACATCTAGCACATAAAATGTCCGCTTCATAACTCATAAATTACTCAATGCAGACTGGAATGGAGTGAAACAACAGCCAAAATTAATGATTTGCAGGGGTTGAAAATTCCTTAAGTTCAAGGTCCGGGACCTACATTTACATATTTCACTTTCGGACCCTGTTGTTTTCCTGCTTTGTGGGTCCGAGGACCTTAGTCTGAATCTGAACATTCTGTCAGTTTCTTTCTAAACTTTATTCCCTTTGTAAAAATTGTCATTTTCTAATATTGATTTTGTGGCAGTTTTTTTGACATATCCCACCTATAATAGTTCCATGTACATTTATATGTATTGATTAATTATATCTCTGACTTGGATTTATTGTAATTAGACCCATATGTTAGAACCAGGGCAGAATGAACAAAAAAGTCCTGGACAAGCAGCTGAAAAAAATTTTCAGCCCCTGGATTTGATTTGCACATCGGGTCAAATAAAATTCAACCTTGATGGAGACTTAAGATTCAAGGTCTCAAGGGTATCGCTACATTTGCTTGAGAAGATTAACTGAGCAATTTTTTAAAGGACCTTCATACATAAATCGGTTTGGTTGAATTTGCCCAGTGGTTTCAGAGGAGAAAATGAAAATTGATTTTCCCATAGGGTCCAATGATAAACTAAGCCCAGCCCTGGCGGCCATGGGTTGACAGATCGAACGAAATGACAATCTTAGGACCTTCAATACATCATTCTTCTAAAGATATTTGCAGCGTGAGGAGAAGATAACTAATTCTGTCAGTTTCTTTCTATGAACTTTTTGCAGTTCCCAGCAGTCTGTAAAATGTTCAAGTGGCCATGATCATGAGCAGTCTTTGTAAAGGACTAATATTGGTTATTTGTGTCAGTGGTTTCAGAGGAGATTTTTCCTATAGGACAATGTTAAACTAAGCCTTTAGCGGCCATGTTTGTTGACGCCAAGTGATTCCAAAAGCCAGGTGAGCTAAAAAATAAGGAACAATTTTCCATGTACGCATTTATATTTGGAAACCAAATTTCATTGAAATCAAACAATGTTGAATTTTCCCGCCTTTTTTGTCGGCCATTTTGAAAATGGCGGTCAAAAAAAATTTTCAACTGACTTGGACCACATCATAAACATTTTATCATTTACACCCACCTCTATCTTTCATGTTTTGGAGTTAGAAGACCATAAAAATTGAAAAAATTCAAAAAAGGGCAATAATCCTACACAGGTTTTTGGAAAATTTTCAAGAAAAGTTGAACCAATTTACACTTGACCTCAAGCAGCTGCCAAAATTTTGAAAATTTTACAAAAAAAAGCCCCGAGATGGATTTGACATGCAGGTTGCTGATCACACCCTATGTCGTTTTTGTCAAATGGTTTTTTGAGTTATTTGCAATTTACCCCCTATGTTCTAGTCAACCTGTTGTTTGACCTGGACATAGAAAATAACAAATTTGAAACTTAAGATCAGTTCAAAAGTGGTTTCAGAGGAGAAGAGATTTTTGAAAAAACGACGGACGGACGGATAAAACAAAGTGATTGCAAAAGCTCACCCTGACATAGTCAGGTGAGCTAAAAACGACAAAAAGGACGATAAAACATATTGATAGTGTTGAGTATCAAAGGCACTGTGTCACATGTGTTACAATCGTTATGAACTTACGTAGGTCGGTTTGTTAGTTAAGTTTTATTGCCTTTCAGTATAATAAAACAATAATTGCCCTTGTTTTCGGATGACATGAATATTAGCCCACCTTTGAGATGTTATGTCACCCTTGGGCAGAGCTCTGGGGTGACATAACGCCTCTTGGGTAGACAAATATTCATGTCAACCCAAAACAAGGGCAATGATTGTATAATATTACATGTATACAGTGACATGCCCAGGTCTACCTTTTATAGCCAATTTTGGAAAAATGCCACTGACGACACAATTGGGAATTTTAATGTGAATTTGTGTCAAGTTGGGATATGCATTCATGGCAGATTTTATGAGTGCTTGTATTACATGGACGGATATACTATTTAGAATTAATTAAATAAATAACATTAACTAATTATTCAATTTTTTATGCATGAATGATATTTTGTGTAAAATTACATTAGACTGATACATATATTCAAACAAAATGAGCAATGTTATTCCACTGTGTTTGACTGTTTATGTAATAATTGAGTCCAAAATTGGATGCAATGAACTCCCTTCAATTCAGATGTTGTTGAAAAACACCTATTATGTAAAACAGAATGATTTTTTCAAGATTCTATCCAAAACGGATTTAAAAAGAGTTCCTTACATTTTTTTATTTCATTATTCTAGAAATTTGTATATATTTAAACACTTGTATTAATGAGGTCACAATAGCCATTTTTTTTGGTCCTGTTTATTTAACAGCATGCATGTCCTATTGCGGTATTTGTCTTGTGTAGGGGGCTTGTGGATATAAATGTGACATAAGGAGTATGAGTTTGCAATTCTAAAATCGCTAATGTCAGTTGAAAGTTAAGTATGTCAGAAAATAGTTGACCTGATGTTTTTTTTCTTGCTAATGTCTTCAAAACTTGTAACACTGGCAATAGAAATTAACTGTATTTTACTACATTATACATCTGCATACATTTACCCAGAATGCAGTGAACTCTAAGCAAATGGCAACATCTAAAGATGTTAATTTCATGGCTGAAGGAACACTGATCGCAAGCATTGATATTGAAAATAACTTTTGAAATTTTCTGTCCAACATTAATAACACTAGCACAAGTAGCCTATAACAATTACATGTAACAGCAAATTTCCTCTTTATTTCACATAACCTTTACATGGATGTAATTATTTCAGTGCCAGTGGGATATATTCCGTCCATGTAACACTAGCACTCGTGAAATCTGCCATATACTTTAAAATGGTAATGGAATCTTTATTTTAGATGCATTTTGAAACTTCCCCTATAATAATTCAGTTTTTAGAATGGTCACTGTCAGTCTGTTCACCAAATTGGAAATTTTTTCATCTAATTGGAAAAAACATGAACCTTTATTTTGAATACATTTTCAGGTCACACTTCATATCATGTTTTGTGGTAGTCAATGTTTTTTAAATCATTAATAATACCAAGAGAACTTAATACCACATGTATCTGAAATGGGTGCACAAAATCATGTGACACTTAACAGTATCATTATGGTAATTAGGAGAGGCAAAGTGATCAATTATTGATTACATAATTGGTTCAATTTATCAAAAGACTTTGACAAAATTAATATGTAATGCCACATTCAACTTACTTTCCTCAGCATTCATGATACAGTCAATTTTTTAATTTAAAAATATCAGTATGTACATGTAGTGAGGGCCTTACAGTACAATGTACACTCGCATGCCAAAAGTATGTCAACTTTATTCACTTTCTTATGTTAAATGAACTTTTTCCAATAACTGTCATGAATTAATGGTTTCATCAATTCATGCAAAATTTCATGTTAAGAAGAAATTAAAGTCCTGATGTTTATCAGATTACAATGTACTTCAAGCTTCACTTTTGAATAGGACACTAAATGGATACATGTACATGTACATATCAATTTAGTTGAGGTTTGAAATAAATTAGAAATATTGCTGATTATTTTAACTTGTCCAAGAGGAGATTTACTTGTCTGAGCTGATTTTCACCTGGACACGGACAATCGTACAACTGTTAATGTCAAGCCCTGAATAACATGGAAAACACATTGAGAGAAATTAATCAAATATGGAATTTTGTAATTAGTAATTTGAGTCAAAATGTATATTTACTAAATACATGTACATGTATAGTAGACTAGAAACAAATGAACTTTCAATTACATTTTAATTATCTTCCCATCACTAACTACACTAAATAATAAATCTATCTTAATATTTAGTAAATAATTTGTCCCTGATTTTTGTCAAATAGACTATATCATTACAGTTGTGAACCTCCCCCCTCTGCTAAAAAACATTTGAAACTTTAACAATGGCACAGCCTACAGTAGCCTGGGCCGAAATTCTGCCACAATTTTAATTTTTTTTTTTTAATTTTTCTTTTTTCATTTGATAGATAGCAATGTATAGAAAAACCAAATAGACTTAATATTGATGTATCAATATTCAAATTGATTCGATATGATATTATAATCAATACATTTATTTTTAGTATCTAAACATTTCATAATGCATTTCACAGGATGTATTTTCTTTTACAATTTCCAAAATTTTCCATTTGTTTTACTTCATGGTCTTGAACTTTGTTATAATTCATGGTCCAATGAAATATATTTTTCAAGCACTTTTCCAGAACTTTTCAGTGTTTTTCAAGCACTTCCAATGGATATGTCAAGACCTTGCAAACCCAAACAAAGTTAAAAAAGAAACACTGACAGCAGAGTTCTTTCCCAATGGCAATACAATGGTGGTCCTCAAAATACTATTTGAGTTCCATTACATACTAAAGTTAAGAGATCCAGCAGTACAGCATCACAAAAAACCTTTATTAACATTGTATCATACATGTATAAGTTATAACTATTAGGTAAAGCATTTGTATGATCGAGCTAATTTTTTTTTATTTAGAAGTCCTTTTTTAGTGATGAATAAACATGCAAGAAGTAGAATTCAAGCACTCTGACAAAATAAATCAAGCAATTTGCATTAAAATCAAGCACTTTTCAAGGGTATTTTTTTCAAGCAGTTTTCAAGGACTAACTCTATATTCAAGCACTTTTCAAATTCTGTGCAAACCCTGTATATTTTATTCTAATTGTTCAATTTGTTAAAATTGACAATGTTTTCCTTGCAATGATTTTTTTTAATCTTCAGATAGTAAAATACACAATAAAAAAAACAACCTAAATATTATAATGAATATTGACTAGGACCAATAGCCGGCTGTTGCATTATTTCAGCTACAGTCATGGGACATATATATTCGTCATTTATGATATTTTCTTCTTTGTTTTATATAAAAGCAACAATTTTTAAATTCTGAAAAAATCCACAAATCATACCAGAATTTGACAAATTTGTACAAATTTATAGTAGGATAATTTCATATTTATTAAATATATGCATTTTTAAATTATCATGTTTATTTACAGAAATGTCGGTATTTTTCTCATGCAATTATTTTATAAATTCTGTAATTATTCTTTCAGTCTAATGAAATATGTCAAAATTTACATGAAATAGTTTCATCCTCCACAGAATCATTATTTTCTCAAAATAAACAAAGAGTATACCGGTATCTAAATTTCCAAAAGATTAAAAATATGTATTCAATTTCCTTCATGTAAAAGTGAAATATTTGAAATATTGCTTAAATTGGTGTATTTTGTGGGCATTTAAAAAATGTTGGTTTTATATAAAACAAAGAAGAAAATAACATCAGTGACGAATATATACAATGTATGTCCCATGACTGTACATAGAACACGATGTTGTAAGATTTTTTTTTTAGATCAATCATGAGATGATGGACATTTTTCTCAAAAAGAAGAAAAAAAAATATTGCTGTAGTATATAATAAGGATGAAATCACGCCATAGACGGCTACTGGTCTCCAACCAGTATATTTTGAATGCATTTTATAGAACTACCAAATTATTCAACTTATCGATATATCAAATCAATATTTTTTACTAATATATATATAGAATTTCTCATCAATGAAAACCCTAGTATGTACCAGTAATTAATCATGATGAAATTAAAAGATACTATTTTTTTATATTGTGGATCTGTATAAAAATATAAAGTATCTTTTAATTTCATCATGATTAATTACTGGTACATGTTAGGTTTGTCACTGATGAAAAATTCTATACTGATTAATAAAAAAAATATATTGATATATATCGATACTCTACATCTCCTTTTTACTTTCATGTCTCATAAAAAAGGTTGAAATATTAGTTTTAGAAATTTACTGTAGGCCTTATACTTTAGATCTACATGTTTGAATGATTATACACATATTTATACATTATTCATGGTAAAGTAGAATATAATGCATAAAATTAGAATCTATATTAATTGAAAACGCATTTTGAAAGGAAAAATCAAACAGAAAAATATGATACTTTTGATTCATTTGTCGACATGTCAGATTTTCAAAACTATATTTTTTTATAATGGGTTTTCCTTTCCACTTGTGATGCATTTTACACATTACAACTTAGGCCGAATTTTATGCCCCGATTTTAAGCAATTTGGGGGGTAAAAATACTAAAATCAGAAAAAAATCGCTTAAAATCGGGGAAGAAAGTTAGGCCTTATTACAACTATAAAGTGTACATCTTTACTTTGCAGAAGATTTGTATTTGCTTGGCATGAAAAGGCAAGGAAATATCCATTGCGATGACTTAATTCAATATTATTTGCAAGGCGAAATAATTCAATACATACCGAATACAAATATTACTTGCGGCTTTCCATTTTTCAGTTGAACAGCTTCACCGATAGCTATTTCCACTTTATTTGCTCTGAAAAACAAAGAACCTCTTCGACTTTCGGATTTTATTTCATTCTTTTGCGTACTTCCACCACATCCCATTATATATGTATATTTGTTTTCAAATCATTAGTGAATTACAACATTAATAGACTAAATAACATTTGTCGACTGCTAGTCCAGTGAGTTAGTTACAGTTCAAACTGCGCATCGCACGCGCGCAATTTCCTTCGAATGTTAATAAAGGAGATGATAAACGGTAAAATGAAAACGGACAGATAGTAACAATAATCCGTCGGACAGACATGACTTTCTTCAGAGATATAATATAGTATAAATTACCAAAAAACCGCTGTTTTGTCATTTTCTGTGTTGCTGATTTTCAAATAGTTTTAATATGGGCAGCGATATATAAAGCTAACAGGCTTATGGTCTGTTTATATCGCTGGCACTGTAGGAGGCCTAAATCACACACACACACACACACACACACACACACACACACACACACACACACACACACACACACACAGATAGATTTTATTTTATTTACATAGTTTCGGCCTCCTGTGATCGCTGATATAGGTAGGGCTATGGGGCGCCGTTTTACTCTCTAAAACCAGTTAGTGATATCACTCTTACGAATAGGTGATATCACTTATTCAATAAGTGATATCACCTATTCGAATGGGTAATATCACCCATGGCACCTTTTTACTTTTTAATATCAGTTAGTGATATCACTCTTTCGAATAGGTGATATCACTTATTCAATAAGTGATATCACCTATTCGAATGGGTGATATCACCCATTGGAATACCGAATAAGTGATATCACCTATTCGAATGAGTTATATCTCCTATTTGAATGAGTGATATCACCTATTCGAAAGAGTAATATCACTTATACGAATATTACAAAAACGAAAAGGTGATTTCACCTATTCGTATAGTAGACATCACTCTTTTGAATAGGTGATATCACTCTTTCAACTAGGAGATATTACTTTATACGTTTTTATAGGTGATATCACCTATTCGTATAAGTGATATCACCTATTCGAATAGGTGATATCACTTTACAAAACGAATAAGTGATATCACTTATTCAAATTTGGAAAAAGTAAAAACCTTATGCTCCCCATTTCTTCCATAGATGTAGATCTTCAGTGAATATCACTTGGCCTATATCTATGGAAGAACAAAGCGCAAAAGACGATTTTACAGTATCTTGATAAAGGCGCAGCGCGGCAGGATCGGAATCATCTCCCGTGTCTGTTGTAGGATTTGTACGGAGTTCAGCATTCAAAGCAGACAGAGCCGCCGAAACCATACCGCAGAATCCCGCCATTTTGAACTAGGGTCCGATTTCCGCAAAAAAATTGTTTTGAAAGTGGTTGAACTTAAAATACCCTATATAATTCTTTGGACCAAATGTAAGGAAACAAAAAATAAATAATTTATAATGCCCAAGATGACCCAAGTCATATTTTGTAAGACCAAGGAATATATTTTATTTTTGTGTAGGAAGCATTCATTGGCATTGATTCATAAGTGATATCACCTTTCGAATAGGTAATATCACTTTACAAAACGAATAGGTGATATCACTTATTCGAGTAGGTGATGTCACTCATTCATTTCAATAGGTGATATATATCAATCGAATAGGTGATATCACCCATTCGTATTTAAGTGATATCACTTAAGAATTTATAAAAGTGATATAACCTTTTCGAATAAGTGATATCACCTATTTGAATGAGTGATATCACCTATTCGAATAAGTGATATCACCTATTCGAAAGAGTGATACCAGTAACTGGTATTAAAAAGTAAAACGACGCACCATATATAGGGCCTTTCTCATATAGCATCTTAAAAGCAGTATCTATCTAGCTTTTTAAAATAATGCAATGCTATTAATCGGTTCATACAAACTGTCCAATGCTAGATTATATTTGAATGTCTCGATGAAGTTAGGTTGAAGCCTATGGCAAAAACAGCACGTTGTTTGCAAAAAAGGCAGAGTTCTTGGGCAATGTGGTTTTCGATGAAGGAGTTGCAAGAGATCCAGCATGCATCAAAGAACAATGCTCACAAGGTTAGGCCGTTTATCGAGTTACACATGGACATTATTATTATTATTATTTTCTTTCTTTTTTTTCTCTCAATCTCAACATCGACTGATTGAGAAAATAGGATATTTGCGCGGACAGATGGATACGAAAAACTGTTTCAAACTTATTTCAGCACGAATGCTTGCTCATCCGGATTTTTTAAACCTTTCATTCTCGAAAACAGATGCAATTGATACGGTAATTGTCTCAGAAAATAAGCAACGAAGAGCGTGTTGTAGCAAACGCTAGTCACACGCTGCCGAATACAGAAACGTATCCTATTTCGTAAAACCTAAAAAAAAAACTAGCCTTCTGTCTCTGGTTTCTTTTGTGAAACATTTCAGGCCTTGTTTGTATGGAAAACGTTCTATGGTACGAACAGATAAAATCCACGTCAGTGGTTTCCAACGCCCAAAAATTCCCGAGGGACAAGTAGTCAGGTGGCTCCAAATTTATCTCGGTGTGGTCTGTACAAGAAGGATGAGCAGGACAGAGAGGCGGACGCTAGTCATCATGTCACTGTGGTTCGAGACAACGGTGGTGATGACTCCGATGAGTATAGTAATATAGCGGTATAACAAAAAATGACAACGACACTGAAGAGCTTGGTTATTGAAAGAAGAGAACATACATTTTAGTAATACAGATTCGCCTCTGTCGTAAAAGTCTGTATTAAATATATGTCGCATCAGGTAATTGTTCCTTTGATTCCAAGACGGTTTGTGTTGAGAACTAGTCATGGCATACGATCGTCATGACATATGGGAGTTATTGATACTTTGTTGGCGATTAGACAAATATATGACGGGCCTGGTATACAAAACCTAGTTTGATCCTATGGTTCCTTTTGTCAAAAGTTTGCTCAACACAAGGGAAAGAGCAAGTTGTAAGAGGCTATTAACCTTTGGTGAAGATAGCGACAGATATATTAGGAGAATTCCATTAACGGACAGTGGCAACAGCATATCAGTACATTTTGGTAATCTCGGACTATTTTACCAAATGAACGGAAGGTTTCCCGACACAATATATAAAGCGTGTAACTGTTGCGAAGGTTATAGACGAAGAAGATATCACTAGGTTTTGAGTCCCAAACATCGTTCATATAAAATCCACGTATAAATATATTGGAGTAGGCCGTTTCGTGAAATGTATTTAACTTCCTACGGACCAAGAATACTAGAACGACATAATTATTATCCTAAATCCGATGTAGAAAGATTTAAAAGGACGTTGGTAACAATGCTGAGTACATTTGCTGACGACCACCAACAAGATTGGGACGGACATTTGGCCTATGTGATGATAGCCTAGTTATAGGTACTCTGAACATGAAACAGCAGGTGTCTCCATGTATGTTGATGCTAAGACACGCATTTCAAACGCCTCTTGATTTAGCCAAACGAATGCTCCCAAGCGTCAAAAAGGTTTCTGCACGCGACTGGGTGTTGAAACTCCAAGAAAATATGGAAGATGTCCATGCCATTCTTAGGCTCCATACTGGGCAATAGGAATTTACCATGAATCAAAACGTGCCTTTGAAAGGTTCATTGGCAGTGATGAGATTTTGTATACCTTCCATTTAAGTAAGTCTTCTTAAATTACTCCTTTCCTCGAAGGGTCCCTTCGAAAACTAAAGTTGGCACGACCTTCTCATGTACTGTACAAGGTAGATTTGGAAGGAGTAACGATTCTCATATCATTCATTATGATAGGGTAAAGAAAAATCATTGGGACTCGGGACATGTCCCGGACTAGATTTACACTGTCCCTGATAAAATGCATATTTGGGCTTCCAAATTTCAGAAATGTTACGAAAAGGTGGGACATTACATCGTTTCCAAGATCCCTCTACAGACCACTCTCTGTCATGTGACTTTCATCATCACGTGACAGAATTTAGGGCGTATTTTGGACAAATTGGCGGGCACCCTACAGTAGTTTTCGTGTCAGCTGATAAATGATAAGTTCAGATTGATACAAAAAGTCCTACAATAAATATTTTAACTTATAAACATTCTCCTATATCTTAGAGTTGTTGGCTAGGTATATACTCCTGATTTGACTGAAAGTTTACATCAGTGTCAGTGACGGCGTATCACAGACATAAACTTCAAGTCTATAAGTATAAATACGCTTCATTTGTAGGTTCATATTTTTATTAGGAAGTTCGTTTAAATGAATTGTCGTCCATCCACGGATATTTATCTGATTTATTTTTCTCTCTGGAATCCGATTTACAACATGGCACCGCATAGCAGCACTTGCTTTTTTACTCTACCCTCTATGGATAATTCATAATCACCGCGACCAAAGTGCCCTAAATTTTCTCAAAGTCACATGATCAGTGCGTTGTAATTTCTGAACCGTTCCGGATCTCGGAAACGACGTATAGTTCAAAGTCGTGTACAAGTCATATATCAATGGAAGTTATAGGGATAATAAAATTTTATGAACCAATTACCCTCAATACTGAAAATTTAAAAAGCATACAGCATTCATCAGTGTTCATATGTCATAATCTTTATCCGCAACATTGATTTTAGGGATAGGTTACTGTGACCCATTACTATTCAAATTGTTCTTTTTCCATGCTGTCAGGTACAGAGAGAATGGTGTGTACATCAGACGACGGCTAAACGAGATTTTCTGTTGGCTTTGGGCAAAAACCAGGATGAAAGAGACAATCATTGTAAAAGCTCTTTGCAGACGACTGTGCCCCTCGTGGCACTGGATCTGCATGAACAAATAGACCATTTTTCGAATTCTTACGAAATCCGTTTTTGGATCCCAATTTTTCCTGGCGCCACTTCAACTTTGTTAGCCCTAGCTATTTCCGGCATGTGTATTTGCATCAATCAAGAAATAAAATGCTCGATTTCATGCAATAAATAAAAATGTCACAATATTCCATGTTTGGTGTAGAGTGTAGACGTTAAAGTAAATTTGTTTTTGACATAAATAGACTAGTGACAATAATTTGCTCTTCAGATATAACTGTATTTTATTTCCTGATCACTGCAAAGACAAAAACCGGAAATCGCTAGGGCTAACGAAGTTGAATCGGCGCATGAAAAATCAGGACCCCAAAACAGATTACGTAAGAACTCGAAAATGGTCTATTGTTAGACTGGCCATCCTCTTTTGTCTAACTAAGCCTCGGAAAAAATAGAAGTTCTGTTCGAAACAAGCCTCCTCGCAACATATCATTATCAATTGGCAAATGGTAGCAGTGAATTCTAACCCGAATAATGCCAGTTGTTATATTCCGCCCATCTCCTATTGATCCATTAATGGCTGAATGCATTTACCGCAGAAGTGTGTCATCCGGAAATTACTGATACTAGAGCATCATCAGATTTGTTTATCTTAACATGTGGCGCAAAAAGTAGGAGTTATAAATTGTTTGTAAACATGTGCAGTGGAACAAAACTCGATGTTTTTACAGTATTTGAATTTTAGTCATATGTGTAAAAGCCGAATTCATCAAGAAACTTTCTTTTTAAAATTGGGGTTCTTTCCTGGAAGTATTGAGTAAGCATTCTCAAACTGATAATCGTCTCCGATTGGTCTGTACAATTTGTACAGAGCCAAGTCCAGTAAACATGTTGCCTTCAAGCCCTTGAGAAACGATAGTGGATAGAGGGCGCAGGAATAAATCTAGTTACAGTGAATGCGAGGTCCTTTACTGAAGACAACAAGACAACATCCAAAGCTCAAGATTTATAAGACAGCCTCAGCAGTCTTCTTTATGGATGCAAGTTCTGGGCATTATATAGAACTAGAAGGCATATCAAATTTTCAAAAATGCTTATGTATGTGTCCCCAATCCATGGAATATAATGGTGGGTAAAAATCACAAAAAATCATTATAGATTAGTAAGCTTGAAACTGATCATTTATGAAGGTAATTCTGTCTTTCAGTTAGTCGGAGTTATCTCCCATGTCAGCAGGTATCGATTGTGACATGTCTTTACATGAGAAAAATGTCATTTCACACAAACATATGATGTCACAATTGATAACTTTTCTCATTTTACGCACAAACAAATGACATCACAATCGATATCTGCTACAAGGGGTGGTAACTTTGGATAATGAAAATACCTAATACAATTACAAAGATGATTTTGAAGACTTTTTATATTTTTTTTTTTTTACAAAGCACTTTTATTTTCAATACATAACGTTATGACAAAACATTTCATCTAATGTAATTCATGTACTTTGGTCTCACTCTCATCACCTCTGACATTACTGCAGGAAACTGGCCTGCAGTAATAAAAACATACAAAAATTTTAGACACTGGTTCAGATCACTGCAACATTAAACCTCTGGTAATGTTACAGCTTGTACTCACTCCTGATACAACAATATAACATCACATACAACAATCAAATTGTAGGTGTCTTGATACAAACATAAGTCAGAAAGTCTTTTATCAGACCTTTGTGACAAACAGCATCATGTCAGTAACCCAGTTATATCTCGATCATTTCTCTATCCATCCAGCTTTATCTATCTATCTATCCATCCATACCACCCCTCTTTCTCAAGTTTGTACAGACAAACCATTAACAAAGTTAATCACATGAATCCAGGTTAAAATGCATCAACTAACTAATATACACAGGTCCTCTTTTTTCTGTAATTGAGACAAACATTGTAAAAATGACCTATACCTGCTGTCTAAATAAATGGTGTTTTCTCCATTTGTTTAACATTTCAACAGTTATATGATGGCAGCAAGTTTTTAATGGTGGAAAAAATTGAATTTTAAAGTGTTTTACCCAGCACTCAACTATTTTTCAGTTATATGGTGGCAGCAAGTTATTAACAATGAAGGAAAAAACATTTATACATTATCCCTCAGAAGGACCATTTGCCTATCACATGTAGATTTTCAACATTTCCCATTCTGTTTACTTTAGGACTTGAACCCGAAATGACTAATGGTAAGGGAGAGAACTTCTTCGCTATGATCTATTACAGGATACTGTTATATCATAAAAACAATAATACTGAATTCTTTGTATAAACTTGAGATATTTTATGCTTTTTTAGCATTTCAAAAATAAAAATTCAATGTTAAGTACTTTATCTTGTTCAAAGGTAATTCAGATATAAGTCTGTTTAGGGTGCTACGCCTTAGTTGAATTGGGAAAGCTCCATCCTACATACATCAAAATTGAACTGATGACCCCATACATCCAATAATCACTCATACCACCAAAATCCAAAGTATTTTTGAATTTAACAAAACTGGATTGCTTTGATCTTGATATAAGTTATATCTCAATCCAATCAATCACTTAAGATTTCAAGATCCATCATCACATGATAATTCTGGAATCTATGATTCTATCTCAACTCTCAAAATCAGTGATCCCTTGAGATTCAAAGACTAGTGATCCAATATGATCTCAAGATCAGTGATCATTTAACAATTCCTAGAATATTGACCCTATGTAATCTTGAGACCAGAAGAACTCTTCAATACAAAAGAAGGAATATCATATAATTCCTAGATCAGTTATACCCAATGACCTCATTATGAGAATTGACCTTTGACCTGGAAATTAGTGATACACAAAATGTACCATGTGATTTCAATGACAGCCTATGATTCCATGCCCAATTGTGCTCATTTAATCTACATTGTACAGTAACATCCTCTGATACCAAGGTCCATTATATCCTTAGGATAAACTTAATCAGGATACATTTTACCTTAAGATAAGGCCATGTAAAAAAAATATTCTGGTTCTCAGACAATTAGCCTACCAAAATGGGCAAAGTAGTTAGGTAGGTATTTTATTTTTATTTTTTATTTCCAAATTATTGTTTATATACCTTGAAGGTAAGAAAATAAGAATTTCTTTTATTGAGACCTTCAATAAATTGCAACAAAAAGTTGTGTGATTGTATTGTTCACTTGGTTTTAAAACTGAAATATCAACAAAAATATAAAATAGCTAAAAGATTACATATTTATCAAAACATAAAAATGTTTTGAAACTACAAGAAATTTAAAATTAATTGTTAATGCATCATTATAATTATCATCAATCGTTATCATTACTATTTTACAAAGCTGTACAAAATGTAACTACTATGTGTCTAAAGATCAATTCAAATACCAAAACTTTCATTTTTGTGTTATAGCTATCCATTTTTATGTATTTCATTACAACTTTTATTTACGGTAACTAATTTTACTATTATCGTTCACATACATTTAATTAAGATTTTAAAACTTTTATACACTATATAGTGTTACATGTATCATCATTTTAACACATCCTGAAATTTAGTTCCGTTCTGTATCGGTTCTTTCATTTAAATCCCAACTTCCACTTCCTCCATAAACTGCAAGCAGCAGCAGCAGAAAACACACAATTTGTTCTGTGACATTTTCAGGCATGAGGTAGAGATTTACATGTTGAATTGTGAATAAAATAATTATTTTAGTTTCTAACTGGGTTTTAGAAATGCATTTTGAACTACAAATAGAAGGAAATGGATCATTTTTTAAACTTAAGCCTTTTGAAATGACTGACTTGCCGCACGGCAGTGATTTTTTTTATGAAATGTGAATAAAATGGTTTCATCGGCGATTTCTTTTTGCGCACGGCGGTGTCTGAGAACCAGAAGTATTTTTTTATTTGGCCTAAGAAACACTTGTGGATCCACAGATCAGAGATATCGGATTCTCTGTCATCTACATGACTGCTTCAAAATGTATACATGTATAAGTTACTGTAGAAGTTTTGCAAAATTGAATGAAAAATAATGATCACTCTCTTGTACGTAACGGCATAAATGATGGATATCAACATCAGAAATGCCAAAAACACGTGAGAAATCATATACAGTACATTTATTGGAAGATGTACTGCCTAATTTGGATTAAATTGCAGTCACGTACGATCACTGAAAATTAAAGATGTAGAGCATACCTAAAAATTATCATTATATCTGAGATGCACATGTAGGATAGACGACAATTCAAACATATTTTTTTGCACCAAAGACAATAATTGCATATTACAAAATAACCCTGAACTGCTGATTACATTCATGTTACTCTGTCAATTTCAATATCTAACTCATCTACCCCTGAAAACAATGGACTCTACTTAATGATGTAGGTCACTCTAAATGTATCTCTAGGGGTGTATGGGTTCATGAAGAATTATTGTAACTAATACTGATTTTAATAATAAATACAGTCTAAGGGAAGACAACTCTTTCACAACGTAAAATACATTGTATCTGCACTGATTGTATATATCATGTATATCTATCACTGACTCTGAAGTTTAAAAAAAAAAAAACATTCTGTGAAACATCAATCTATTTCATAAAGATTGATGACATATGAATTATTGACTCAATTTGTAATCTGAGCCAGCAGCTAAGAAAAGGATCCTTACGACAAAACTAATGAAATGCGAGGAAACTAAAATCAATGTTCCGGAAACAAAATAATAGTTGCTCTGTCCAACGCTTATTCTCAAATCATATTTGTTAAATTTTTGCATAAAAATAACAATTTCCCCCCAAATCGTCTAAGATTCATATTCTCAGCTGCTGGCTCATGTATCATTTACACTTATTAATCCATAAGGGACTATTGTTTTGGTAGGCAAATAATACACCAAAAAATATTTGATGTCACAATAAAATTTGATTGTACAATGTATCATTTCTTGCATTTTGTGAGAAGTGTGTTGCTTCTGTCCATCAAAACACAAAAGAGGGGTGTCAACTGATATACAATGTACCAAGATTTGAACTTATTTCTGTACTTCGTGCTGTTTTGACAAAAAGAAATACGTAAAAAAAGAGTGGAAAAAAACTCATATTTTATCATAATAATGGATATAGCAATGAACAAGCTGTAGCCTACAACATTCAAACTCTCTAAAAGTAATCAAAGAAAAAAAAGAAATAAATAAGTAAAATAGACAATATATAAAATGCAAAAGAAAAATAAACCTAAAAATTTCAATGTCATTTATTTACTACTTGATTTATTTGGTCCCATAACGTCGAGATAAACTACCGATAATTCAGTGTCACATTTGTCCATTCTATATCATCATTCCATTGGTCTGCTATTATTATACCTCATTAATAAAATACAATCAGGGATTGGTTGAGAGCCGTCATGTGTCAGGGAGACTACACGTCATGTCTCCCTCGCATGCATCATATCTCCCTCGCGTGCGTCATGTCTCCCTCATTTGAAAACTCTTGTAGCGTATTCGACAGTCTTTATTGATTCTGTATTTCGGTATAATAAACAATGTATTGCCCTGGTTGTAGGGAGAGGATTTGTTTAACCAAGGCAAGTCATATTTCCCGAGGGGAATATGACTTGTCGCAGGTAAACCAGGGCAATAAATATATAAGTGTATGCATAGTGTGGGTAAAGTACGGCTTCAATCAATGGATTGTTTAATGTTAATTTTTTTATATTTCTATTTACAGAACACATGTTATTAATCTTAACTGATCAACCCCTAAAAAATAATGGACTCTTCTGTAAATCAATGACTTAAGCCAGTCCAAATGTGTGTTTAGGGGTGAACGAGATAAAGTGAAGGCCACCTCTAGTACCTATATGTATGAGAGAAAGCTGAACTGCAGTGTATCCAAGAAAAAATTCAAGTTTTTGTATGCAGGTGCCTGTTACTTACAGGTCTTAATAAACTGTGACTAGACTATAGACTTATTTCTTAACATATAAAACATGCTTTGAATAGTGCATGTAGTTTTATAATGCAGAGTACCTGTTCTATGCATACCAATGTGCAAATACACATAAGAAACAATGCTGCTAATACAATGTCTTACAAGTAAGTACCGTATGTTAACTCATCAGCCCCCGAAAAACAATGGACTCTTCTATAAATCAATGATTTACACGATTCCAAATGTGTTTTTAGGGGTGAACACATTAACCTAGAAGTAGGAATTTAAATGCTGTTTATTTGTGGAGCACTGAGATATACTTTAAATGTAGTCTTGATAAAAAATGTATCAACCATAAATCATCATATAATAAAAAAATAATGATGACAGATAATTCACTCATATGCTAACTGTATACAGTAAAGTCAGTTATCAAGCACCCATACTAAGTTAAATACAATATAGTGTTATTAAATGGGTGTTTTCATACTGATCCTGTATTGTCTGAGTACAGTCGTATTGAGTCGAGGTCGGCTGTATTGATTTATTGATAAAGCTGATTGAGACCCAATACGACTGTAAGAGGACATAATACAGGATCAATATGAAAACACCTATTTCATGACACCTTTATTAACCAAAGACTTAAAATAACCAACAAAAGCCTACTAAAATAATAAATTTATGTGAAACCGCTTTAAGGAAATTAACATTTGACGATATTCCTTATACTGCTTCTACAGTTAGTGCTCATTCAATAATTTCATTATAATTATCACACCACAAGACATTTTGGTTGCATCATAAGCAAGTGGCATCAGATATGTTCAATTCAATGAAGTGTGTAGAAACGTTGCCTTTGTACATTTTGTTTATGATAGATCTGCATCATTTTATATGTTACAGAAGCTTTATAGGCCCCAGGCCAACCCAAAGGACGGTCGTACACACATAAAATTTACAGACTTCGCTCTCGTCCCATATCGAATTCACTGATGGTGTATATCCCATAAGATATAAGGTCAAACAAAGACTGTGCAAGTTATAATGTTATTAGTCAAAATGCCTTTCACATCTTCCCGTCTTGTGCATTTCTGTCTGAGACACTGTCATGGACTTATATTTTCTTTGTTTTCGTCTGCTAAATATAGAAAGTCCATTCCGGAATGTTCAATTCTCAGGAAATCGATTACAGTCCATTTCATTTTACTCACGATTTATACCTTACTATTTTCGAAGCGGGGTCATTTTCTCAATGCTTCCATTCACGATTCAGAACCGGAAGTGAAAATTCTGTATTAGACCGGTTAAAAATTTCTGTATTAACCAGTTTTTCTGTATTAAAATAATGATATTCAATAACTGACCAGTCAGTTCTCAGACTCAGAATCGTATTAAATGGACAATTTCCAGTGTATTTTAAGTCATTGGTTAGTAATATACAGTAAAACTTACTATAGTGACCACTTTGTGACGATATTCCTTATAAAGACAGTTAAAGATAATTATCACACCACAAGACATTTTTTTCATAAGCTGTCCAATTCAATGAAGTACAAATCAACCTGTTATATTATAGGCCCCAGGCCAACCTCCCTATAAAGACCAGTCCCATTTTCTTGTGTCCCTAATATAAGGTCAAACAAAGACTGTCTTTGTATACATGTCACATCACTGACTCTGTAAAACGTGTCTTTAAAGGCCACTGAAGTTCAAACAGGAAATCGATTACAGCAAAAGTAGATTTATTATATTTTCAGATGGCCTTTATAAAGTGAAAATTCTGTATTAGACCGGTTAAAAAAATTTTAAACAGGTTCTGTTGAATGACCTTTATGGACAATTTCCAGTGTAAGTCTTTTATACAGAGGTGACCTTGTATGCAAGACTTTTTTTTTTGACTCTATTAGAATAGTCACATTCTAAAAGGTCTTTGTATACAAGTATCACTGTACAACAGCCACCTTCCAGTGACAAGTGACCTTCAGCCCAAATGGTCATGAATCAATGTGTCATGATTTCAATAAACTGTTAAGGTGTTAAGTCATGTTGTACTATTTTTGGTTAAGGTGTCAAGTCTTATTGTTCTACTTTTGGTTAAGACTCTCTTGTCTGAGGGGGATTGGATTGTAATCTACATTTGCAGTGCCGGTATGTCATGACATGTATGTAATGGCTATCATTAAGCATGACAACAACAATTGCGCACAATAAATTTTAAGACAAAGTTTCACTTCCTATTTACAACAAGTCATTAAGTCTGATAGTCTTCAATGATAGATGACAATCTAGAAACATCTAGTACACAAGTACAGTGGAACCTGCATTAAAAGACCACCCTCAAGAAAGACTATGTGTCTTTTTAGACCACATTTTGAACAGCACTTGGTTAAATAATCCTTTAAATAAAACCTCTTTTGAGAGACAACCTATCTTGGGAGACCACATTCCATTGGTAGGTGGTGGGGTGGTCTCTTATGACAGACTCCATTGTACTTTAAATATCTGAGAGCATAATATGAAAACTGATGGCAAAATGTTGACATAAAAAAATTACATATGTATTTAAAAGACATTGTCAAGGTCATGATATTGTTGTGATTCTTGCTACGATATTATTATGAAGCGCATACAGTAATAACAAATGAATTCAAATGATGGGATCATTCCCACATCTGGAAATTGTTCAACATGAGTCTCCAAACACTGCTTTAATTTGGATAACAAAAAAGCTAACAATAAAAATGACACTTGGTAGATGTAAAATGCTGTGAAATTATGCAAAATGTGAAGACTAGATTCAGCTCAGGAAATCTAAGCTAAATTCCTCGAATGAGGACTGTCCACCTGGTCCGGAGGATGGCCCGGGCTGGGTCATTTGTTGCATGGTGTTTGGAATATTTCCAGTCATAACACCTTGCTGTCCCTGTGGTGGCATTGTTCCACCTGGTCCACGCTGCTGTGGCATCATCATCTGCGATTGCCGAATCTGTGGAACTTGAGGCTGAAAATTTAGAAAACAAATCAAAAAGTAGACAGTAGCAATGATTTTGAATGCAAAAGAGCAGTTCATTATCAAGGTCTTTTCTTCATCAAGCAATAAAATCTATTTCGGAGGAAAAATAGTAAAGGCACCTGTTCTATTTAAGCAACACTTAAAGCATTTGCTGGTATTAAAACACTGATTCATTGCTGATAAAAACTGGACTTTACTTCGACTCCAAGATTTAAGAGAGAAGCCCAGTACAAACTGACCTGTTCTCAAGGTTAGCCTACGTGCCTTACAATTTGACTTCTGCCATGACTGTTTTCTAGTCTGGCAAGCTTTTACATAGTTAATTGCAATTTACCACTTTTACTATCCCAATCCTCAAAATAGCTTGCATTAATTTGGCGAGTTGCCAAGTGCTCAGTGTCAGAAGAAAAAGAAGTTGGTTTTTTTGGATGAGACTTTAAACTAATGTTCTGTGTCATTTTAACTAATCCACCCCTGACAAACAAAGGACTCTTCTGCAAATCAATGACTTAGGGTCAGTCCAAGTTACCATAGGGGGTTAATGAGTTAGTGAAACTTTACTGCATTTGGCACACATATATAGAATAGGTCAAATACATAACCTTTGACATATATTTAGTTTGTGGTATCTCCCTTCTTAGCAAGATGCATGGAGAAAACTAGAAATAATAATAATAATAAAAAAAAAAAACATAAAGTGATCAAAGATTACAAAGATCACCTCACACCAACAAATTCAACTGATTCACCTGAATGTTGAAAAAAGACCCTAGTCAAAAAGAGGGTATAAGACTTATCTAATATAAAACTTCTCAGGTACCAAAGTATAAATCTTCAGGATGTCCAGGATATAGATACAAATCTGGTAAAAATGGACAAACATGGACCTCTGGAAACCAAGAGGTGGGATCAGGTGCCATGGAGGAGTAAGCATCCCCTGTCGACCGGTCACACCCGCCCCGAGTCCACAGTCAAGTCCAAATGAAATATGTGAGGAACGAATCCTCGTCACAATTGGTACAGACGTCTCAACAACCGCCAACGAAAATCTAAATGAATCATAGCATGTGCTAAAAATCATAAGATGTATACCACTTACGCATTGTAAGTTAAGTTTATGCATGAGCAGCATTTAAACCTGACATCAACAAATTTTCTTAGCCAAAATGCTGACATGATAGCATAAGCCTACTTAAACTTTGTAGATGTGAGCTAAAACAACTACCCCATATCAGAACAGTGTATGAAACTGATAAGACAAGAAGTACCTGCTGTATCAGTAATAACAAAACAAACAAAGAAACATACATCCCCTATCTGAACAGTGTATGAAACTGATAAGACAAGTACCTGCTGCATCAGAAGCTGTGTTAGATTCTGTGGATTTATATTTTGTTGATTAAGTTGCTGCTGTTGCTGCTGCATGTGAAGTCTCTGCTGCTGTTGCTGTTGGGATTGCAACCTCTGTTGTGCTAGAAAAATGAAGGTATACATGAAACACAGGACTGACATGTTGTATACATAATCATCTACCAATATGTGAACCTTAAGTCAACATGATTGACTCATCTGACATGAAAATTGTAATACAAAGATATACTGAAATGTTTACACCAAAGGTCAACATAAATCTCTATACTCAAGTGAGACGACCTCATTAACCCCTAAGGTAAAATTTAGACCTGCCCATTTCAAAGAATGGTTAAGTTCACTGACAGAATTCATGGGTATATTAGTTAGAATCACAAATTTATAATAATTTTAAATGCAATATGAACTTGTTCACTCCTGAATTATGACAGTAGACCATACTATTTATTGATTTGGGCAAGTCTACATGTGACCACAGGGGCTGATGAATTAAAATAGATTTAAATAGATATCTCTTAGATCTTGTTTGTATGAGTTAAAGAAGATGACCTCCATTATGTACTGTAAAAGTTTAGTTTAAATCTATCTCTACATTGCCTATCATCTGTCTAGATTATCTACACCTTGGTGTCTAAATTGTATCACTAAGTAACCAAACACTTGGTTTATTATCGGTCCAGTTTCACAACACCTTCCGGCATGGTTATGTTATCTCTCTATGTGCAGTTGCTAGTTTTCCAGTTTCTTTATACACATACCTTTCAACTACAATCTTACTACTTGACAATTCGTCAGATAATCTATCTGCCTGTACAATGTCTATCATCACAACAGGGTGTCTGCACCTTCTGTCTATAACCTCTCTATTTCATCCAAATCATGTGACAATTTGTCAGATAATATGCTTGTACAATGTCAATAATCCCGTCAGGGTGTCTACACCTTCTGTTTACAACCATGTCTATATCAGACCATGCAATCACCTTATATTGTCATTCCAACCTCATTATTATTCCATGAGCACATGTGTCTACAAAATGTATTAGGAACTTATCATGCATAAGAGGCAATGACACTTTAATTTCACAAAATTAAAAAATTGTCCCATAATTAGATTTTTTAACAGTATCTGAATAAGAACTATGAATACAAGTAAATAACTTTTCAATGTAATGTTAAAGTTATAAACAGAAACATTCTGAAATTCAAGTGAGTGAGAATTACTGATTATGAATGACATAAGTATGGACAGAGCAAACAATTCATTGCCCCTATCCATGTGTATAACTGAAATATGAAAAATCAAGAAATAGGATCAGATAATATAGAAAATTTTCTGTCTTTTTCTACTGAGATTAATGTACAAAAACAGAAAAGAGATATAAACAGACTTAAATACAATTACAAATGAGAGATATACATAACAATTCTTATATTCCTATATATTTTTTACGAAAAAAGGGTCATACCTGGTGTGGTATGCACATACAAATAGTATATATAGTATAGTGTAGTAAGGTCAAATTAATCATTTGCAAACAAATAATTGCCAATCTAGGTTTCTCAAGCAATTTTCACAAAAAATATAAGAATTTTTATGCCTGTGTATATCTCTTTTTTGTTATTGTACACCAATCTAAGTAGTAAAAAAGAAAGAAAATTTCCTGGAAAAAACCAACAGCCCTTTTAAGTCAAATGAAAATTAAATGGTTCTTTTTTCTGTCTAAGAGTAAATGTTTCAACTCTTAAAATACATAACAAGAAAATTCTTAAAAATAACACTTAGTTATTGTGTAATAAATTGAACACAAGTAAAAAAAAATATGAAAACATGTAATAACATTGGCAAATAAGTATAATGCAAAGGGAGATAATGAACAAAAATATTGGATACTCATAAATAATTGTGAAAGTCAAGGTCTGGAATAATCATCAAAACTGGGTGAATGAAAAAAAAAGGATCCCCAAAGGGTGTGTTCCTTGAACACCTACTGGACTATAACAACATCCAATAATTATCTGGAACAATTAACAAGTCCACAGAAGAAAATTACCTGTGATTTACCTGTAGAACTTTTAAAAAGTATTGAATGTCTGTATGCAACTAATAGAGATATGTAAGAGAATAATGTAAAATGTCAAAATCTTATTATGTTTAATATTATTTTAAATGCTGTCTTAACATTATTATCATATATATATATCATTTTTTCATATTATTCACTTTGATTACTTTCATGTCAAGTACAAATATATTGCAAACTGTGTACTTCATTCATCCATTCCATTGATATCCATTTCAAATACGATCAAAGGACTGAAAATCCTGAAAGGCAAGTTCTTTGTCAAATCTGAATTGGTGAATTTATACAAAAATATATATCCAGATGAAAATCAATTTTAAAAACATTCTAAGTTAGTATCAGAGACATACATGTACAGTGAACCCGCTTTACAACGACATTCATTATAACGGAATATTCAGTATCCGACAAGAATCACTCGGGAACAAATGTACATGTACATAAAAAGTACTCATTACAACAGAATATTCGGTATCCGACTCTGACATTAGATTCCGGAAACAAATGTACAAAACTCGATGTAAATAAATTCCTTGCAACAACCTGACATAGAAGCCACCTGCTGATTCAGCTATTGTTATCAGTCTTAATTTTCTTCACGGTTGAGATAACAGGTAAAAATAATTGTGCCAATAAAACAATTACACCATCAATTGTTCTCTGATCTGCACTGATAGGTGATAAGCGTCAATGATTAACTTTACCTGTACTGCAGGAGGTCTAATGTTTACAAAACAGGTTTCATTAGAACTGAACCGACATTAAAATACAAGCTGTGTACAAATTGAAAAAAAAGATAATTAGATAATTAAAAATAAATACACATAGTTGACAAGTTCTGTTAGGCTACATGTCCGTGCCAATGTGGTTACAATGGCGTATCTTTAAATTACTTCAATTTTTGCGATAGCCGTGACATTTTAGTAAGATTTTATCATGAAAGGCATTTTTAATTAAATTGTATCAGCAATCTCTGCACTTTTTATTTAAGCAATAAAGAATCTAACTCGGAGTCAGGTACATTCGGACATTTTGTACATGATCTGTGCATTTTATGACAACACGGATTTACTATATGCGACCGAAAAAATAATTGTGCATTGATGTTTACAAGATTATCTTGCATAAATATGACAATTAAAAAGGTAAAAATAGTATGAAATAACATAATAAGAACCGTTATTACTTTCTGTTTTATTTATTTACATATGCGTAAATGATACTCAAGGGAGCTTACTATAAAATGCCCACCACATCATTTTCGTTACAGTGACAGATTCAATATAACATCAATCCTATGTGGGAACAAACATGGTCGTTGTAAAGACGGTTCACTGTACGGCATGTTATATGTACATGTACATATACAAAAATTAAATCATTCAAAGGTACAAATATACCTGTTATTAGGCCTACTCAAGAGAATATTTCATAGATTTGCTGAAACACAAATTATTCTGAATTTATTCTATGTATTAATTTACTAATATGTTTGTTGATGGAACCAAGCTTTCTCCCTTAATATGTATCATAACTTTGAACATCTTTAAAAAATATTGCATTCTTCAGTTGAGTTCCCTTTACTCCCAAATTTTTATAAACAGCAATACAACAACCTTAAAATAACATCATTATTTGGTAGGTGAAAAAATGGAATAATAAATGTAGATTGAAAGCTCAAATACGAATTGGGTTGAAAATTTTAAACATGGGGTCAAACTGGGTTAAGGTCGAAACACCCGTGGTTGCTATGACAAATGTAAACACAACAACTAAAATTACCTGGCTAGACTTCAAAACTCTATTACTGACAGAAATTATGCCATCGCTAGCTGCATTGAAGTCTGTGCTATCCAAGCAGAAACTTATCTTTTATTCTCTCGTGAATGAACATAATTTACAGCACACCAGCAATGCATCCTACTCGTTGTCAGACACAAAATGTTTAATTGCGAGATAGTCAATAATCACTTTCGTGAATAAGCTTGAAAACTTCAAATAATTTATCAGTTATGTGTTTTAACTAAAGAAAAAATCACATTGTATGAATAACAAGGAAACAATGACCAATTCCACTTTCTAAAAAAAAGCACGGCTAAAGTGTGTATCAATGTCAAAATTGTCAAAGCTGAACTGAGCATGCTGAGGGAATTCCCCTTTACGATAGCTTGTCCTATGTCATGTGACTATAAACATTTTTGACTGTCTTCGTTGTTCAATTATGCTTCAATGTGTTTTCAAATTAAAATAATTGGCATCTTAGTTCAGGAATAATAATGTGATAGTATGCGAATGAAATAAGATTCAAATTAAACATAAAGAAGTGTTTTAATAGTTGAATCTCAGGTTACTATTTTCTACACTACAAGTTAAAATAGTCAGGCCAATCCTATGACATTTTCATTTTTGTACAATATTGTCCGAGAATGCTTATTTGAGTACACGGAAAAACCCTAGGAGTTTTGAGACTGTCATAGTAATAAAGCCTTGTCGTAATAAAAGGCAAAAAATCTATCAGAAAATGGCATAAAATGCTATCAAAATGTCTTACCGGTATATAATATGCCTTAACTGTAAAATTATTGTTTGCAATAAAGATTCATCTGCATATTTGTTCTAGTTCACCTGTATCAATTCAACTTATTTGGAGCGAGTTTCAAACATATACAAGTGAACAGGTACAATTCACAGGCGTCCAGTAGGTGCTCGGGGAACAAACTACCCAAAGGGCCTTATTGATATCCCAAGTTTCTGCGTTATTTACATAACCCCTGACACTGGGGTCAAGGTCACATTTTCAATTACATTTCTCATGTTTCTTTTTCTCTTCTTTTTTAAAAGAAGTTTGAAATTTTTAAGTCTACGCACAAAACACACTCGTATGATGCACTTTGCACGACAGCAATGAATCGAAAAAGAAAATAATGTAAGACATGTAAAAATACAATAATATCTACATTTCATAATCACCATCACTGAGACAATTATAAGCATGCAAATGAGAAATTGATATAACCAAAGTTGTAATACGTTATCAACATTGAATATGCTTGCTACTTAGTAACAGTTGCTATGTGTCATGGGTAGAAGGTACGTGGGGATGATTTATGTAAATATTCAAGTAATCTAGTACCGCAGAATCATAACTTTTTTAATTTTCATTCTTACAGTACATTTTTTCTGAAATCATGGAAAAGATTTTTTATTTTTATTTTTGTTTTAAGTCACACTCAACAATTTTTCAGTTATATGGTGGCGGCCAATTTTTAATGGTGGAAGAGAGAACCCCGTTACAATGTACCTGGGAAGAGACCATCAGCTTTCTGCAAGTAAACTGACAAACTTTCTCACAAAAATCAGCTTGAGTTCCAGCGGGGCTCAATATGAGCTGACCAGAAGTAAGAGGCTTCATGATTCACGGAAATGAATGTACAAACGCCACATTAAAAATATCAAGAATATAATTAATTTCATTGAGTAATGGAATATTCGATACATATTACGTTTTCTAAAAGTAAGACTGGTTGTAATATTTTTCATTCTTTTATTTTCAATGCATATTTTGTTATCTTTTCTACCCTCCGTCCGCCATATTTCACAATGACAATTAATTAAATTTGCAAGTTCAATGATAAATGTACTACTGTAAATCCGGTTCTATTCGTGAGAATTTTATTTACGAATAATTTTTAGAGAACTCTCGCTCATGGAAATAAAATTTGCTTTAATTTTCTAACCTGATACTGAAAATGAAACTGAAAGGCACAGTGCAATGTTCTCGGGTTTGATTTTTACCAATAGACATAAAAGACAATGACCAGCTTTAGAAAACGGTTGATATTCATTTTGAGTTCACATCAGAACACTGGTGTACAGAGGACAACTTCTGTAATGAAGTATGATTAATAGAATCAACACCTCAATGTAGGCGTTGATTATTTTTCTCCCATGTCTTAAATACATGTCTATATAGATATAAACGTAATATACATATACATGTATGTCCATCTACGCAAATCTATGTCAAGTCTGACATAACTATGTATTGCATTGTAGGAGCCACAGAAGTTCTACGTTAATTATATTGTGACGTCATATTGAGTGTAGCTTGTCAAAACTCTAGGGGTTGACAAGGAAATCATTCCCTGTGAAAAAGAGTGAAAAATCTGTGAACCACGGGAGAAAATAGTATGATGAAATTAGGCATTCAAATAGTAAATAAATTTAGAATTGGTGATTTGCAAAAATAATGTCCTGAATTTTTTTTCCGAATTTACAGTTTTGCTGGTACCTTTATACATGAAATGCTTGATCCTGCTTTGCTCAACATGGTTAGAATACAACAGATTACACTTTAATAAACCTGTATAAGAAAATTCAATATCATGCCCGATTCCTCTACCCATGACACATAATTTCTCTGAATGAGAAAAAACTATAACCATAGAAATTTCCATGCATCACTGCTATATTCCCAGATATTTTGACTTCATTTTACTGCACAAAAAGGACTGAAGGTGTTTATCTTCATGCAATTACAATTCACAGAAAGTTTCTGTACCAGAACCACCCAGTGTATCATGTTTTCCATGTGACAAATGTATATTTTCATATGAAGCATTCAGTTACTATACTATTTTGCAGAAAATAAATAATTTTTTTTTTTAAAGAATTTACTTTTGAACAGAGGTGACAATGAGACTACACATGCTAAAGTGAAGGCATAAAATGTACTCTATAACACTGTATAGATGTCTATGACATTCACAAAAACATCTCTGTCAATATACTAATTTTATTATCATTTGATTTTTAACAGTGTTTTATGCCACACTCAACATTTTTTCAGTTATAAGGTGGCAGCCAGTTTCAGTGGAGGAGAGAACCAGGCCACCAATATTCTCCGGATGAGACCGTCGGCCTTCTGCAAGTACACTGGCAAAAATTTTTTCCACAAAAATCAGCTTAAGGTTCCAGCGGGGGTCAAACCTGAGCTGATGAGAAGTCGGAGACTTCTTGGTTTAAAGCACTATGTTCTAACCAATCAGCCACAGAGGCCCCTAATTTGATTACAATTTTTTAGGTGTGTATGTGTGCACTTGTGTGTGTATCAAATTATGTGTATAGGTGTGTATGTGTGCACTTGTGTGTATCAAATTATGTATAGGTGTGTATGTGTGCACTTGTGTGTGTATCAAATTATGTGTAACGGTGTATGCTGTGTATGGGTTTATCAGCTGCAGACCAACCCCTTATAATCAATACAACATAGAAGGAGTAGGAAAGATGGGGTTATCTATTAATGAGAAGAAGTTATATAAATATAATTATGAAATATTTCAACAGTTTCTCAATGAAATAAACATAAAAAACAAAGCCATTATATTCATTGACATAATAATACCCGATTGAAGCAGTTCTTACAAGGTTACTATGACTAAATATAGAATGATATGCAGTGATTCATGAAAAAAAGCCAAAACTGATGAGCTGTGTTGCCATGCAACCAGGATACCATCCATCACCACAGCAACAGAAACCATAGTGACAATGGCATGGCTACCTACCACTGTACAGATTTGGCACAGGGCCATAATACATCTCATCTACAAAGTTGTGCAAAGATACGGAAGACAAAATTTTAATGCTGATATCTTTTCAATGACAAATGATAATTATTTGATATAAACAAAAGTAAAAAGAAAAATTAAAGTTTAATTCATAACTCAAAATCTCAGCATAAAACACAACCTGCCCGAGTGCAGTTATCATAGCAAATTCAACTTTAGTTTAGTTTTAAGCAAATCTTTTTTTTCTCAATAAAATGAGCAGTTGTGAAGAAAAATGTAAATTTAAGTGTTAGAGAGTGTAGCTAATAAGCAAATAAACAATAAGATTATAAAATTAATAAAGACGAAGTCTTAACATCATTGGTTGGTGTGCAATGTGAGATATTAAAGCACATGATACCAGACTTATAATGTAGTTCAGGAAATACTTACCAAGTAGTTTCTGTTGATTGACTTGCTCCTGTTGTTTCGCCAGCTGTGCCGCTTGTAATTTCTGTTGCATTGACTGAGGAAAAATGAGGATACTTTTAAGAATGAGGAGGTTTATCTGAGAACTTGATTACAATAACATATGACTTTACATGTTGTATTACATTTTAAACATATGGTCAAAATGGACTGATCATCACTAATCAGGTGGCTGTTTTGCTAAAAGTCCTCTTAAAAGTCTTATACTTGGTCTTATGACCACACTTAGGAATTGCGACCATTTTAAGAAGAATCATAGCTTGTGACTTAAAACCAAATTAGGTCAGGTATTTATTACTAACAAGAGGCAGTGCACAGACATAGGTTACCTTTGTTTGTGTCATAATTCATCTTTGTAAATGTAGCTGTGTGACACAGGCCCTCAGTGATATAAGAGTGCCACCAGCTATGACACAGGCCCTCAGTGATTTAAGAGTGCCACACCAGCTATGACACAGGCCCTTAGTGATTTAAGAGTGCCACACCAGCTGTGACACAGGCCCTCAGTGATTTAAGAGTGCCACACCAGCTATGACACAGGCCCTTCATGATTTAAGAGTGCCACACCAGCTATGACACAGGCCCTCAGTGATTTAAGAGTGCCACACCAGCTATGACACAGGCCCTCAGTGATATAAGAGTGCCACACCAGCTATGACACAGGCCCTCAGTGATTTAAGAGTGCCACACCAGCTATGACACAGGCCCTCAGTGATTTAAGAGTGCCACACCAGCTATGACACAGGCCCTCAGTGATTTAAGAGTGCCACACCAGCTATGACACAGGCCCTCATGATTTAAGAGTGCTACACCAGCTATGACACAAGCCCTTGGTGATTTAAGAGTGCCACACCAGCTATGACACAGGCCCTCAGTGATTTAAGAGTGACATTGTGACACAGCCCTCAGTGATATATACACCAGCTATGACACAGGCCCTCGGAGATTTAAGAGTGCCAGACATGCTGTGACACAGGCCCTCAGTGATATAGGAGTGCCACACCAGCTATGACACAGGGTGATTTAAGAGTGCCAGACATGCTGTGACACAGGCTCTCATTGATTTAAGAGTGCTACACCAGCTATGACACAGGCCCTCAGTGATTTAAGAGTGCCACACCAGCTATGACACAAGCCCTCGGTGATTTAAGAGTGCCAGACATGCTGTGACACAGGTCCTCGGTGATTTAAGAGTGCCACACCAGCTATGACACAGGCCCTCAGTGATTTAAGAGTATCACATAGCAAAGAACCTCAATGTTTTAAGTAATCTTTTGAATAATGAATGTAAACTTAAATGTTCTGTTACTAGAAAACTGCCAGTAGATGAAATGGTACTGTTATTACAGTTACTTACTAAGTTGCCTTGTTGTGTTGACATGATTGGAGTCTGCATTGTGCTCTGTGGCTGTTGTTGCATCTAGAAAACAACACAAGGCATTAGAATCATGGAATATAACATGCAACCATAGAATAAAGTCAGTAAACAACATGAATCAGAAAATAACAGCCAGTTATTAACATCAAAATAACAAAATAACTAAATGTAAATAACATAAAACCAGTACAGGTCTACCAAGGTAAAAGTGGCACATTCAGGTTCTCTCAAAAACCAAAATAATAAAGTCTATTTTCCAAAAATAGGTTGTAAAGATGAAACTTATTGCCTTGCAGAGACTCCATGCCTTACTGAGGCTGTAATATTTTTGTGTCGACAAGAATCCTGTCACCCATATTAGAATTTAATTTAGACCCGTTTGTAAACATGTGTCAATTTACCATGGTAGACCTAGATTTAACATAAAGTCATTTGATAACATAAAGTCAGAAAACCCTAAGTCCGTATATTACATAAAGTCTTTTTCCACGTTCAATCACCAATACCATAACATTTCCTCTCTATATTCAGAGTATGAAAATGAACTATACTCCATTTCTATGTCATATTCTCTACTACCTGTATATTTGGCATTCCCTGGGTAGCCATAGGAATCCCCTGGGTTACCATTCCTGCTTGTTGTCCAGGAAACTGTACATTAGGTTGCTGGGATTGCTGCTGCTGTTGTTGTTGCTGTTGCTGCTGCTGTTGTTGAATCAAGGTGTTGGACATCTTGTTTTGTTGCTAAAATGTATACAGAATATAAATATATGTATATAACTGTCAAAATATTTTGAATATCCAAAATAAAGAATATAAAACAAAATCAAGTGAACACAGGTATGGTAAAACACCAAAAATGATTTTTAATCAATTTTGCAGCATCTCTGCCTACATCAATTAGGTAATTCTAGCTTGATCATAGTATTATTACAGAATGATAAAACTGGCCAATTGTTAAAAAAATTATCATTACATTAAAGCACTAATATTTCATGAAGATTTTATTTCATTTACTTAACTTTCCAGACGTATTCTCGATTACACGATTTTAAAGGTACAGAGTATATATTTTTGGTAATTGCCAGCAGTAATATTGCAGTCCTACATGTATATAAAGAGAGGGGTACATAACTACTGTATGACTAAACTGATTTTAATATAGAGAGTGTATTCAATGCTATTTTCAGACCTTACCTTAACCCAGTCAACCTGAAGACACATTTGGGCTAGGCTATGTGACTGATTTTCAGAGTTCAGGGATAGATATGCTAAATATGAAATTGTGCTGGCACTCCTGTGTTTTTTTTTTTTTAAAAAGAATCTTCAATAGCCATACAGTTTTGATATTAATCCTTTCACCCCCTATTATCTAAATGGTATACTCTTTCCTATTGTCTTAGATCAGTCTATTCTAGTCTGTAGTGTTGAAAGGGTTAATGGGAACATAAATTTTATAAACACAAACTATCAGACAACTATTTGCAACATAAACGAATAGGACCAATCACGAATATAAGTGAAAGCTAATCCTTTGCTATAGTAAAAGTAGTAACATTAGAACACCTTAGTTCTAACACCAAGTTTTAAAATCCTACTGTTTGAGGATCAGTAGCTGGCTAGGACCAGTAGCCAGCTATGGTGTTATTTTGTCTTTAGTATGTACCTCAACAATATTTTTTTATTCTGTTTGAGAAAATTGTCTGTGAATTATTCTAAAAATGATCTTAAAAATCGTGTTCTAAATAGCCGAAATCATGCAATAGCCGGCTACTGGTCCCTGACCATAGTCATTTGCTGACTGTGAGTCACTGAAGTAGTTTGTCATGTTTAACAGATTTCTGTACATGTACATATTTTTTTTTCTCAATTATCCATCCAAAAATTTATTTAAAACACAAACCATTCGTTTATGCGTGAAGATCACATTTCGAATGCCATTGACAAAAGCAGTTTGGTCATTTGGAATGAGTCCTATAAATGCTCGTCTCTTGTTACTGAAAAGCAGCAGTAAAACTCGAACCTCACACTGAGTACTTGAAGGAAAATGTACACAACCAGCCTGTCAGGAGAGAAAAAATAAAATGTTTTTTATTACATGCATGTGTAATCATACAGTCACAATACGGAGTTCAATACGCCTGTGCAATACGTAATGTCGCATTGCACTGTAGTTGTATAAGGAAATTTCAATGGAGCTACATTTCTAAATGGGATCCATGTCATCCAAAATATCTGACGGCAGCATTAAAAGCAGAATGAATTTTAAATTTGTGTACACATATAGATAAATAAGGGGCATGTAATAAATACAAAACCACACAACCGTTTCTATCTGTATCATCAGACTGCACTTGGTCGTTGTACTGGATGGATTCAACTCAAGCTATGCTCTTGTTGAAACCATCTATTACAACAATCGTGTGCAGTCTGATGATAGAAATAGAAACATTTGTGTGGTTTTGTCTATGTTTTCTATCATGAAAAGGATGACATATTCTCATGTCAAAGTTTGACTTGTACCTGTTGTGGTGTGCATCTGTAGGCGTCACAAAGTTTCTATGTTATAGCTTGCAGTGTGTATTACTGAAGTACACATTATCTTGAGAATGTACTTTTGAATCACAATACAGATAAGATTAAGGTGTACTTATATTAATTTAATGCACATTACTGTAAAGATGTACTTGTGAATTACAATATAGATAAGATTAAGGTGTACTTATATTAATTAGGTGCACATTACTGTAAAAATGTACTTGTGAATTATAATATAGATAAGATTAAAGTGGATCTATATTAATTTAGTGCACATTACTGTAAAGATGTACTTGTGAATTACAATATAGATAAAATTAAAGTGGACCTATATTAATTTAGTGCACATTACCGTAAAGATGTACTTGTGAGTAACAGGTACAGCTGTCATTGATGAGAATTTCTGTATCAATATATCGGAAGGTAAAAAGTATCGATATATGAAAGCACTACTGATAAACCTCTTTAATCTATAGAAAGTAAAGAATAAATGTACAGAAACTTGAAAATGTGTTTATTTGAACAGTTTTAAAAGAAACAGAAAGTGAAGAAATAAAGTAATCAGAATAGTATCTTGTACAGGAAACACAAAAAAAAACCAGTGAAAGTATGCATGTATTTGCACAAGACACTATTCTAATTGCTATGCAAATAGAAAAAAAAAATTTCTCTGAGAAACCAGAAAATATCAGGTAAAATAAAACGAGTTGGCAAGAATTGGTCGTTGACCAGTACTCTGTACAGAGTTTTAACTTTCAGTTAATCTACTTCACTTGGCAAAGTTTGCATATCACTTTTTCCCTGTTCACCGCCCATTTTTATTGGACAAACCAAATTTATTCCACACATCACTTTTTCTTGAACCTCACGACCTGAACTTGTATATATTTGATGAATTTTTACAGTGTTTCTGCATCACTAGCATCACTTGGCTTTGTGTCATCACCCGTGTCGACCATTATTTTCTCGAGTGTACTAAACCCAATGAAAACGGAATAGAAAAACAATAGAAAATCCAAAAATAGAATAGAAAATTTTGGAAAATCCGGAACATGCAAAATGTATCAATTTCCGAAGAACAAATTGATATCATATCAAAGCATTCTGAAACAACGATACAGAAGCCATCAATGACAGCCTTAGTTACAGTACAGATAAGATTAAGGTGTACCTACATTAATGTGGTGCACATTACCATAGAGATGTACTTGTGGATAACTTTTTACTTCATGTACATCAAATAAATGTATTTTTAGCACCTGTTCAATTAATACTTACGAAGCCTGTTCCCATCACTTTGTAAAGATTCTTTAAAGCATCAAGATTATGATTTCCGAAATGAAAAGCAACTTGTCGAGAATTTTTAAAGAGTGGCTGTAGCTGTGATGAATTAAGTAACGACTGGGGAATCAACTGCATAATTAACTCTTTTGGCCAATTATTTGCATTGCTGAAAAATAAAAAAAAATCTTACTTTTAATGGAGGCAATATGACATAATCTCATAAAACAACACAAATCATTCTGGCCAAGTTCTGCATAAATTTTTCAATATTTACATGGGATTTGTACATGTATTTAAAAAAGGTCATTTCAACCAAAATTAACACATCTTAAATCATGTATGCAAAAATCCAACAGGTAAAAAGGTTTAACAACCCCCTCCACCCACAAACAGTGCCACACCCCCCCCAACACCCACACAAACTGATTTTTACAATTAGTTGTTGATCAGATTTAATCTTCTTTCATAGTCTAACTGACCTATCAACAATTGTCCTACATACTGCTCTCAGTGTGCACTATTTGAAGATATCTGATTGTGACATCATAATCACAAATTTGTTTAACAGGCCATTTAATTGTGACATTATACTGGAAAAGTCTGTCAAAGGGTGCCATGAAGGGCTTTTAGAAAAGGTCAATTATTGAGCACAGATCAATACTTACATGTCTGGGTCATTCTGTCCAATAGATAAGTGACACTGTAACTGACGAGAAACTTTGGGAGTCTGTGGACTTCCTGTTTTAACTTTTTCTTGCCATTCCAACATTCCTGCAAATAAATAAGTTTTTTTTAATGGTATTTATGCCACACTCAACAATTTTTTCAGTCATATGGCGGCAATCATGTTTTAATGGCGAAGGAGAGAACCTGGTTACATTGTACCTGGAGAGTGACCATGGGCCTTCCTTAAATAAACTGGCAAACTTTTTCACAAAATCAGCTTAGGTTTCAGTGGGACTCAAACCTCTGCTGAACAGAGGTGAGATACTGCTCTGACCACTCTACCAATGGTTCATCAACATTATTAAATTATCCATCTGTGTAATGTACCATACATTCTCATATGAGAATATTTTTAAAAATGTTCAGTATTTACCAGTCCTAATACTAATAATTACACATACATGTATGTTTAAAACTAATGCCTTAAATTACAGATCAAGCATCTTTTTCATATGGAATACCTTTGGAATAATTAAATTTTTCACATGAAAAATGTCTACCAATTGGGGGTTTCAAACATTCTTTATTTTCAATTTTTCAATGCAATTAATTCATGAGACAATTTCTTCAATCATGTAACTGATATGTAAGAAAATAAACATACCAGGGTATTTAGTGAACTTTTATCATATATCTTAATGATATGAATTACAATACATTACCTGCCCAGATTATTTTTCTGTCCTTCATTTGAGCTGGCAATCCTTGTGAATTTTGACCTTGCTGACCTAATGCGGGGTCATTTGTGACATTATGGGGAGCAAAGGCTTGCTGCTGGTTGTTAGGCATCATTCCAACACCTGGAAAAATGGCAAAAATGAACAAAAACTTAAAAGTTTTAAACTAAATAGTGGGAAACTGAGGCCAGTTTAACTAAGGGTCGTAACTTTACATGAAGACGTAGTTGTACCTTACGTTTAAAATGAGTTTCACTAAAGTTTGAATCTTTCTACCTATGTATCCGAGTTTGTGACTGCTCCAAAGTACTAATAATTTCACAAGTAACTACATGTAGGATAACATGATTAATGTGTAAGCATACGTTTACCACTTTTAGTGAAATTGAAACTACATACACGTAATTGATATTGTAATGCAAGTTACGTTTATGTTTACAAAGCAAAGTTATGGCCTTTACTGAAACTGGACCCTGAATTGTCAATTAAAGGGACATAACTAGTAAAATACAGTGATTTTCAACTATGAAAAGACTGAAACTTATTGTAAGACACCTGTACACAAATTTATAAAATTTTTCATGTGTGTCAAGTAGATGACGATATTTTCTCAAGCGGTAAGAATCCTGTCGTCCAATATGAGGGTCTCCAGATGAATGGAATTTTAGCTTTTTATGACGAGGGTTGAGATACTCATTTCCAATCAAAACATCCAAGTTTGATTATTTTTCTCTTGTGCTTCAAATACATAACAATGTAGACAAGTAAAATTCAACACAAATTTGAATGCACTGCATTCTCATTACAAAGAAACCCTATATCAAACAATTATATTGTGACGTTATAGTGTATGCAGCTTGTCACCCTAGGGTATGGACAGAGAAATTCTGATCTGGCAAAATGACAGACAGGTCTGTGCCAAGGTGGAGAAATTATAAATCTATTTCAGTGTTATACAAAGTACTACAGTGACCATTGAACTTAAAGCCTAACTTATACTACTAGACAAATTACATGTCTTCCACATCCCTCCATATGAAAATCAAAATAATTCAGAGGCAAACAAAGTAAAAATAAAGAAGAACAAATGGATATTTGAAACTCAAAGTCCATCAGAATAGGACAAATTGGATATAATAACAGTCTCAATATGAAGACCTATTGTAAATCCAAAACAGGATGGGACTAGGTGTGTGGAATGAGTCAGTGTCCCTGTTAGCATGCTACATGTCTGATAGATAAGTGACAACAGAGTGTATGAACATGAATAATCAAGCGTCAAAACCATTGAAATCTGCATAACAGATGTACATCTTACCTGGCGGGTTTTGTTGGTTTGAAGGCATATTCTGTATATTTGACATTGGGTTGGACTGTGACATTCCAGGCATAGCATTAGACTGTGACATTCCAGGCATGGCATTAGACTGTGACATCCCAGGCATGGCATTGGACTGTGACATCCCAGGCATAGAGTTAGGCTGGGACATTCCAGGCATGGTATTAGGTTGCGACATCCCAGGCATGGCATTAGATTGTGTCATTCCAGGCAATGCATTGGCCTGTGGCATCCCAGGCATGGAGCTAGGCTGTGACATCCCCTGCATGGCACTGGACTGTTGTAGTTTTGGTTGTGATGACATGATATTGATCTGGGATGTCTGTGCCCCTGACATGATATTGGGGTGTGTCATCCTGGTACCTACAAGATGAAACAGCAACATCTGAAGTCAGGAAAGTAACCAGGGGACCATTTTATTAAGAAGTTGTAAGTCCTAAGTCAGAAGTCTTAATGCAATTTATCTTAAGGCAAAACTTAAGACTGTTTTATCGATCTCATCCTAAATCAAATCTTCAGGCATATTTCCGAATTTTTTTAAAAACATTGATTTTTTTTTTATAAATATTTTTATCTGTTATCATTTTACAACCATAAATAAGGTACATACAACAAATCCTTTTCTACGTACTGCCTCTGAGTAGTCATAAAGACCTGACCTGATTTGGTTGTAAGTCACAAGTCCCATTTCTTTGTAAAATTATTGCAAGTCATAAGTATGGTCTTAGGACCAAGTCTAAAACTTAAGACCTTTAGTAAAAAGGGCCCCAGGATTTTTACAATGAGCAAAGGATGACATTTTTGAAGTACACATTTTGTGAAAAAGAAGCTTTTTGGTATTACTGGATATCTGAGTCAAGACCCCAGGCTCATTTATTTTATTATATCATTTAAACAGAAGGGTTTGGAAGTCAAAGTTGTTCAAATATGAAATATATATAGATGCATGATTAAACAAAATACCAAAATAGATCATTTTCTTTTCAATGTCTTACCCATATTCTGTAGCTGTTCAGCCTGAAAATATTAAACAAACTATCTCAATCTACACGAACAAAACTCCGAATTTTAAAATCATTCTGAAGTTTGGCATTGAACTTATCCAACTATACTATAGTAATAATACTGTTCATCTGAAGCACACATATACCGGTAATTTGAGTTTACAGAGAACAAAAGACAAGCATGCATTAATCATTTTTAAAAGCATTTATAACATGTATAAATCAATACATCTACATTAAAAATTGAATTCAAAGAAATAATTCACCATTGTTATCAGTATTGTATATCCTGAATAGACTTTTTCAATATCTGGACAAAATAATGGATAATCCATAATTTCATTAAATATGGATCAACGATATATACTGGTATACAGTGGAACCTCGCCTAAAGACCACCTCGCTTAGGAGACCACCTCACAATTAAGACCATGAATTTCCAGTCTCTTCATTAAAACTGTATCAGTACAGAACCTCACTTAGGAGACCACCTCACTAATAAGGCCAATTTGAGTCAGTCAGTTAGGTGGTCTTAATAGCGAGGTTTATACAGTGGCTTGGTTCCACTGTGTGTGTGTATATATATATATATATATATATATATATATATATATATATATATATATATATATATATATATATATATATCACACCACACACACACACATCCATTACAATGGTCAAAATTAAAATAAAGAAAGGAAGAACTAATAATAAGTAATACTATTTCATAATGGAGATAACTGAATTTTTACATCCAAAATAGATACAAAAATCTAAATGAAAATAATAACACCCAAGGTGACTACAGAATAATACAAGGGTTGATTAAATCAGTAAAATATACATGTAGGTATGGCAGCAATAAACTATGTATGGTTACAAAATAAATGTTAATGCAGCATAATGAAATAATGAAAAGTGATGCAAGTGATTTATAAAAGGAAATGTACGTCAAAGGGGTGGCAGCATAAAGGGGCTATCTAAAAATACTTTAAAGTTTGAAGAAAAGGACAAGAAGATAATATTTAGGGCTATTTCAAAATGTTGACATTTATCAGTCAAAAGAGCAATGACTCATGACATTGATCAGTCAGTCAGTCAGTCAGTCAGTTTGTCTGACTGTCAGTCAGTTTGTCTGACTGTCAGTCAATCAGTCTGTCTACTTAGACCAACATGTATAGGTCTTCTCATTGAATCTGATAACAACATATATGATGGAACAGTTCTTGATAGCATTCTTAATATTTCACAGTATGTGAATCTCAAAGTCAAACATAAGAAGAAAGTACTTAGACAGATTTATTTACTCACTTGTTGCCCGACATTCTGTGAGAAACATCACTTACATTTAATTTAATCAACAGGATGAATAGATTGTCGTGATGAAATAATTAATATTTTTATGGTAATTATGTGCAATGTATGTGCTAATCCTGAAATCTGATTGGCTAAGCAGGCTGAGTTGAGAATATTCTCAGACTTTAGTAAATTCGTAAGTTTTATGGTGCTGGGCCCTGTAAATAATTTACTGTTTCAAAATGATCTAGCCTTATTACACCTGACTGAATCTAATAGTCTTAAGTAAACAAACCTGAGATAATACTGGAGTGGAGTATTGTCTGGGATTCATGGATTGTCTAGGCATGTTAAGTTGTGTTTGACTAACCAGGCCGGACTGTAGGCTATTAGGTGACTGATTTGCCATACTTGCTTGTAAACTGTTGGAGGGAATCTGCATGCCTTGTGACAAGGGAGGATTGACCATGCCAGCCTGTGATTGTTGTTCTTGTTGTTTCATCAGCTAAGGGTGTAAATCATTTAGATAAATAACAAGGGAGTACAATTTTACAATGCAGTTCTGTATTGTTTTATAACAGAACTTTTCGTGATAGCTGCAGTCTTGTATATTGGGATGGCAAAATGATACAAATTCCCAGAAAATGATGTCATGAAACTATTGATTACTTTGATGAAGCCTGTTTTTTGTGGGTATCTGTATCATTTTGCCATACAGAGTTACAGGACCACAGTTATCATGAAAAGGTCTATAAAGAAGGAACAACGAGTTAGATACTTATCATAAAGGTTCTAGGGATGATGGATAACCTGAAAAAAGAGCAATGACAGGCATTATGGATAAGTGACAGGCATTATGGGTATGTTTTCACAAGTCAATAAAGTGAAATGACAGGCATTATGTGTATGTTATCAGAAGTATATATAGAGAAGTGAAAGGCATTATGGATATGTTATCAGAAGTATATATAGACAAGTGAAAGGCATCGTGGTTATGTTATCAGAAGTAATATAGAGAAGTGAAAGGCAGTATGCAAAAGTTATCAGAAGTAAATATAGAGAATTGAAAAGCATTATGGGTATGTTATCAGAAGTAAATATAGAGAAGTAAAAGGCATTATGGGTATGTTATCAAAAGTAAATATAGACAAGTAAAAGGCATCATGAATATGTTATCAGAAGTAAATATAGAGAAGTGAAAGGCATCATGGATATGTAACATATCAGAAAGTAAATCAGAAGTATATAAAGAATTGAAAGGCATCATGGGTATATGTTGTTATCAAAAGTAAATATAGAGAATTGAAAGGCATCATGGGTATGTTATCAAAAGTAAATATAGAGAATTGAAAGGCATCATGGGTATGTTATCAAACGTACATATAGAGAAGTGAAAGGCATTATGGGTATGTTATCAGAAGTAAATATAAAGAATTGAAAGGCATCATGGGTATGTTATCAAAAGTAAATATAGAGAATTGAAAGGCATCATGGGTATGTTATCAAAAGTAAATATAGAGAATTGAAAGGCATCATGGGTATGTTATCAAAAGTAAATATAGAGAATTGAAAGGCATCATGGGTATGTTATCAAACGTAAATGTAGAGAAGTGAAAGGCATTATTGATATATGTTTGTAGTTCTGATGGACACCTGTCTGAAATAATAAGAACTGATGGAGTCCCTTCTTTTCAGTGAAAACCTCCATATTGTAAAGCAGGTGTGTAAGAAAAGATTGCCATATTCATGTCTTGACAGATGACCGAAATTGAATAAAAGGTCACTTGATTGTTGGGAGTTTCCAATTCTTTTTAGGAGGTAGTTAGTTTTGCATCTAAATTAGGAACAGAAGTATATCTACCACTAATAAATGAAAAAAAAAAAACTTATAATAAAATATAGGATAAAATTATTGTAAAGACATTTCAACTGCGATATCAACATTAAGTAAAACGAAACAGAAAATCACAACACAAAATGTATCAGGTAAACAGAATCAACTACACAATAACTAAACAACGATTATACAACTTTGCGTAGACATACTATGACTACTATAAAATCCAAATTGATTTCATAAATGAAACTTTGTCAGCTCTACAAATATATAATTTGGGGTCTTTGTGGCTTGTGCATCACGAAATCTCGGAGCTTACTGTCAGTGCAGGTTCAAGCCCAGCTGAAATCTGATTTATTTGATTTTTTGTTTGTTTGTTTATTGTTGTATAACGTCCCACTCAAGAATCTTTCAATCATATGGAGACGTCACCTAATGCCAGTGAAGGGCTTCAAATTTAGGCCTAAGCTGGATGCTTATGGCCATTGAGTTTTTTTCAACATGCCGATACCTACTGTGACATGGGACCTCAGTATTTCCTGTTTCAATCCGAAGGACAGGAAACCAACCGGCTGGACTCGAACTGGCGACCTCACGATCAAGAGTCGAGTACGCTACCGACTGAACTGATTTATTTGAGGAATTCTGCCAGTTTACATGGTGCAGGCTATTGGTTTTTTACTGATTACACGGTAACCAGGTTTCTTCAACACCATAAGAAAATGGTTGCCACCATATAACTGGAGGATTGTTTAATGTGGCCATAAACACCATTATTAACTCATCACCCCTGTGGTCACATTTAGACTCACCCAAATGAAAAAATAAAATGGTCTACTTTCACATTTCAGGAGTGAGCTAATTAAAATCATTGTTTAATTTTTATTCCATATCATGCACTCCAGAATTCTGGCAGTGGACTTTGACATTCTTTGAAATGGTTGAGTCTAAGTGAAACTTTTAGGGGATGATGGGTTAAAAAATCAAAACCTGATATAGTTCTAGTATCAGGTGACATGATTTAATAGCAAATGGGCAAATCAAACTGAATTTAGCTTTTGAAGTATACAATACACAGTGACATTAGTGTTTGACCAAACTCTTGTAGCAGGGCTTTAAACATAGATATAAAACACAGAATGATAAATTTTTAAATGTAGTCTGAAAGAAACCCGTGAAAGAAATACTGACCTTGACACCAAACTCATTTCCCTGAATGTCAAGGATTTAAATTTGAATTAATATGCAAATGAAATTATTGTAAGTACAGATAACAGGCTTGTAAAGGTATTAACAAAAACAGATGTGGTGACTGATTAATTCAAGAATACATTTGTATATGTAGGATATGAAGTTACTCTGAAGCAATTGGAGGAAAATTCTAATTATGTCTATGCAAAGAGTATAAAATATGCATATTATATATATATATATATATATATACACACCTATCCCACATCACACTTTCTGAAGTGACATCAACTATTCAATTATGTTTGTCACAAAAATTGCAAATTCATGAAAAGTCAGTGGATATATTTGCACTTTTTTTCAATTAGATTTTCATCAGTTGTATTTGGTAGTCAATGTATGTGATTTTAAATTACTACAAAATCATTAAAGTAAATGTCAAAAGTGTGATGAAGCAGTATTTCTATTTGCTAGAGACTGGGTATGTGGTTATCCTTGAACTCAAACAAATTCCCATAAGCAACACTCCTTGCTTCAGTATCAAAATTTCTGAATAACTTCACGATGGATTCAGGGGTATGACAGATCCAGGCAACAGCAAACAAAGATACAGTATATATATTTATACATAGAAATCAATAGCACAATATAGAAGTATATGTAAATTATTAGGGACAGCAGTTTTCTTGCCTGTTGCTGCATCATCTGTTGCTGGCCAGGTTGCAGTTGATTTTGTTGTTGTACAAGTTGATTTTGTTGTTGTTGTGTCAGTTGATTCTGTTGTTGCTGCTGCATCTGACTCTGTTGTTGTTGCATTTGACTCTGTTGTTGTACCAGCTGATTTTGTTGCATCTGATTTTGTTGCATCTGATTTTGTTGTTGCTGCAACTGATTCTGTTGTTGTTGCATTTGGTTCTGTTGTTGTTGTTGCATTTGACTTTGCTGCTGCATTTGACTGTCCTGTTGTCGTTGAATCTGTTGTGGTGATGGCTGGGATTGAGAAAGAGGGGATGGCTGTTGTGTGTTTAGTACTGGAAAAACAAAAAGAAGAAAATATATACCAGTATTTAAAATGTTTATCTTTCTTTTAGATAGTGGGGAGGAGGGGTGGTCACATGAATCACTCATATAACATAAAGTAAATGTAAAAACAAACAAACAAAAACACTAGAATTTTGAATTCAGTACAGTCACCAATATAATATTTTCCTATACAATAACTGGCATTTGTATGTTATTTTTTTGCATTTGTTTGTAAATATGCATGTCTGTTTTCTGTGTTCTTTTTTTTGGAGGGAGGGTGATGTAAAACAGTCAAACAATAAGCTGTTTTAGTGGAGTATGCATGCCATACATGATCATATGGTTGGTTGACTAGCTTAACACATTGACAAATAAGAGTGAAATAAGACATTATTTTTCAATTTTCTATCTAGATTTAAATCACAAAGAAATAAAGAAAAATAACTGACTCAGCTACATCAACATTTATTGAATATATATAAATGGGCACTACATAAAGGAGCTTTTAAAGTATGATGTCATAATAAAGATATGAAACATTGAAATTAGACAACACTGTAAAATAAGTGTAACAACCAGCAGATTTATTGGTACATAAATTTTAATCAAAGTACTGAAAGTACTGAAATGAGTTGCTATTTTGACAAAATAATCATGGGATTCAAACTACTTCTATCTAACATATACAAGAAATAAAATAAAATAAAATTAAAGTATGATCAAAAAAACGAAAAACTTAAATGTCCACTAAAATTTGCCTCTAGATAAAATTAACCTTCTAAATTGCTGTGTGTTAATATGAATTCCAAAATAAAATGTGGGCATTTATGGAATGACCTAATTTTAACCAAACATACACTGACACAGCAGAGCCTAAAGACTACTGCAGTATAGGACTACTGGACAGGTTCTGAGTTGATTAAATTGAATCACGACTGTCTTCAGATTTACATGACAGCTTGAGGTTGAAAGCAGAATGGGGAAATTCTTGGCTTTGGGCATTTTAGCAACCACATACCTAATTACCAAGATTAATCTGATTTCTAGTGCTTAAATGTTTATGATATGCATTCCTTAATACTTTCTTGATTCTGTGATTGTCTCAAATGTTTATTTAGTTTGATGCACAAGTCTGAGTTCACTGAAATCCTGAAACTGTAGTTGCCATGGGGACGTCTGCACAACATCTGTATGGCTGGGATACAATTTGAACCCACCTTGATCCCGACTTTAATAACAACCAAATACAAGAATGCAAGTGCAAGAATTTATACCAACATTCACTGTGATTTGTTTATTCAATATGTGGGTAATAAGTAACTGGATTAATAAAAGGTAAGCTGAATGACTACACAGATCTAAAGTTCATTTCCTGTATATCCAACACATAAATTCACATGTAAGGATGGTTTTAATCTTAATTTGAAATAGATGTTTGCTCATGATAAAGTTGCGAATTGAAATTTTAAGATTGTACTAAATTAGATATATTGATTAATTGACAAACAAATTAATTTGATAATTTTCAAAATGGACAGGAACTTATTCAAAACAGACTATAAGCCATGATTTTCATGCACCATTTGCAATACAAGTACCGCCTACTTGATGTTATCCAGGCTCTTTTCTGCTTTGTTTTCAGCTTTTATTTTCATTTTACCATGACCTAGGAAACATATATTTTTGAGGATTGAATAGAAATAGATTTAGATTCATGTTGATATCAGTGATGTGTAATGATTTCTATTTAAATCGCTGTATATATGTACACCTGTCAATATCAATATGATGAATGGTGGAGGAATACTGTAGTTTGCTCAGTTTCTCTATTACAGCCTCAAGGTCACGAGAATATATATTTAGCAGGATTCTTATAATGTATTAATAGATCAATTACATTGTGCTGAAACTAGTACAAAGATTGTTATATAATTTCAAAAGACAGAAGTGAATAGAACTATGTGGTATTTTTTAATGATTACTCAAACTATATTTAAATTCATTTACACCAAAATATTTGACTTTTTTGAATTCCTGAGTTGAACTTTATTTTGCAGGAAGTGCGAATGCAGCCTCTTTACTGCTATTAGGATAGCCCATTGAAGTGAACCCATAATAGGTTGTTAATACATAACAACCCATAAATATATTTAGAAATTATTCATTTTTTTTTTGCTTGCATTTTATTCCACAAATTTTTTTTCAGTTATCATGGTTATATAGTGGTGCCAGTTATTAATGGTGGAGAAATACTTATTACAATTTACACAGGAAAGGACCACTGGTCTGCCGCAAGTAATCTGGCAAACATTCTCACAAAATCAGCTTAGGTTTAAGCAAAGCTTTAATTCTTTGAATTAGAATATTTGAAAAAATGGGGATCATAAAGTTTGAGCATAAAGTAACTTTTTTCATAGTAGATCATAATAACATTAAGTTTTATTCATTTCTATTTTGAACATAACTCACAGGAACCACCAGATGATGTTGGAGCTGCAGATGGAACTTTGAATTCACCACCTGGAGCTTGAGAGTCACCAAAGGATGGCATTGGTGCTGGAGAGAATGATCTTGATCCAGGTATTGCAAAGGATGGACTGTGTGCAGGTTCTGAAAAAAAATATGAATTTAATAATATCTAGTATTTTAGTATTTTATGACTTTTAGTGTATCACCTTCAGTATTTGATCTTTAGTGTGTCACCATATAACTATATCACCTTCAGTGTGTGACCTTTAGTATGTCACCTATTGTATGTGACCTTTAGTACATAACTTTCAGTATGTGACCTTTAGTATGTCACCATATAACTATATCACCTTCAGTGTGTGACCTTTAGTATATCACCTTCAATGTGACCTTTAGTTTATCACTATCAGTATGTTACCTTTGCTATATCACCTTCAGTATGTGACCTTTACTATATCACCTTCAGTATGTGAACTTTAGTATATCAACTTCAGTTTGTGACTTTTTCTATATCACCTCAGTTTGACCTTTACTATATCACCTCAATTTGACCTTAAGTATGTGACCTTTACTATATCACCTTGAGTGTGTGACCTTTACTATATCACCTTCACTTTGTGACCTTCAATATCTGACCTTTACTATATCAACCCTCAGTATGATACCTTCAGTATGTGACCTTTCCTATGTCACTTTCTATATAGGCCACACTGAATCTCATCTTTACAAGACAAATTTAACATGTTTAGTATGTTACCTTTACACCAAACAAAATCGATTAATAGTTTTTTATGCTGCTTCTTAAAACAAAAGTAATTATGCAGACATTTTTTTCTTCAGTCAAAAACAATGATACAGCTGTCATTTTTGTTTTTATTTTTTGGATAGTTATGATTTTTCAGATGAATAAATTCAATGTGAATAAACCTTGGCATATTGATTTAGACACAATTATTGCATATCATCAAAAGGATTAATTTTCAATTACAAAAACTGATTTTCTAAACCCTTAATCTTCACTGTAATATTTTCTTTTACAATTATCATAAAGATCACTGATAGCTGACACAATCCAATAATAAATACAATCAAAATGTCTGATATTAACTCGGTCTCCCCTAGTGACACATTTGGACTGGTCTAAGACATTGATTTACAGCAGAGTCCATTGCTTTTTCAGGGGTTGACAAGTTAACTTACTTTGATCAAGCTGTTTGTCTGTGGTATAGGACTCATGTCCTGGACTGTGTGATCTTTCTGTAACACATAAAACTCTGATTAAGACACAAACTATTGGATTTATCAACTGTACATGGAACCAGTATGAAAGTGTTTGAATAATTAAATGTTCATTGTTTGTTTATAGTTGTTCTGACTGGTCAGCATTGTGTTATTTTGATTGCTTAGAATACACAAAGAATTATTTATTGTTTTAACCTAAAAAGTTAGATTTTTATGAGCCTTTGCCAAAATTTAGAGGAGTATGATTAATTTTCTAAGTTTTAAAGGGGCATTAGCTGTGTGTCTTTTTTTTAAAAAAAAATGCTTTCCTTTTTTTACTACTTAAATTGATATACAAGAACAAAAAAGAAATATACACATTCATAAACATTCTTAAATTCCTATATATTTTGTGGTCACTGCTTGAGAAGCCCAGTTTCACTTCGCTCTTGTCCAATATGGAATTTACTGACGGTGTATATCCCATATAAATCAAACAAAGACTGTGTAAGTTATTAATTTTTTCCGCGATTCGTTAGTAAAGCGGAAAAATATTGTATAAGCGATTCCGGATAATAATATAGCCGTGTGTTATTTATGGTCGAATGGTTAGACCAATGGGGTGTAAGGAAACGCATGTGTTTCTACAGGTGTTAAGAACTGGTCATTCTCTAGCCGCCACGCTTAGCGTACACATCAAATTTAATTTTAACGTGTATTCATGTTTTGAATAAATATTCAGATGAAGTGATGTACAGATATATTGCCCAGTTTCAGAGAATTTTGTTCCAAAAAAGGGTTTTTATCTCTGTTTTCCTCTGGGCTTGTAAAACGTTATGAACGTATTTATTTATTGCGTTGCAAATATAAGGGTATATTATAAAACATTAATTGGTTACGACCATGGAAATAATTAATGCTTAAACTATGTTAACTTTGTTTATAAAACAAATGTATTTGATAGTCAAATAAAATATACTGGCGTCCACAGGCTGTGGCGGGCTGTCAGCAAAATGTTATTTGCTTGTTTGTTTTAAGTTGATCAGAGGTAGAGCGTATACTAATATATATATATATATATATATATATATATATATATATATATATATATATATATATATATATATATATATATGTGTGTGTGTGTGTATATATATATACACACACACACAGAGTCAAATCTTGTTATTTTCGGAAATGCCCCTATTACTTCGAATTATCCAAAAATAACTGAAATTTTTAAGTGATATTTTACTATCCATAAAAATCAGGACCAGCCGTTCAACTTTGACATATCAGAAATTTCAAGTGATTCAAGTTATCTTGACATAACCAGATTCCAGGGTACACATATGTGTTTATATTAGAAAAAGATCACCTGGTATTTAAAAGAACAAATACAACAATATCATTAGAATGATATATAGCTAAACATAATCCATTGTATCATTTTATTTCCAAACTGTTTTTTTTTTTTACCGGAATCATCTTCCATACATACCTTCTAGTTGATATCCATGCAGTAATACATGATGTCTGGGATCAGTAGTGAAGTCTTTGATATTCATGCCATTATCACCTGGTGGATTAGCCTGACAATGCAGAGGAAACAGGTATAAGTACAGCACGTGACATATGCATCATAAAACTGCCATGACACAAATATTATCCATGTTAGCTAATTGGGAATTTGAATTTTGAATAGTGTTTTACGACACACTCAGCAATTTTTCAGTTATATGATGGTAGCTAGTTAAAATGGTGGAGGAGAGAACTTGAGAGAACACTGACCTTCTGCAAGTTAACTGGCAATATTTCTCACCAAATTCAGCTTAGGTTCCAGTGGGGCTCAAACACGCACTGACCAGAAGTGAGACCTCATGGTTCAAAGTGTGATACTCTAACCACTTGACCACAGAGTCCCAGCTAACTGGTCCTTTAGTTACTTAATATTTTGAGAAATGGTGATATACAAATGCTGATATGAATAATAAAGCAAATTTTTAGAGAATTTTTATCATTCTTTTTCTGTTTTCATCTACAATAATTCTTCTTAAACCAAAATGGCATGTGTCACATAAACCATAAAAATACATTCCCCATTCACACGCTCCTTCAATCACATATGTCCTACTATGCACACATTCACACTCAAACACACATACTTCTAAACACAGACTCCACATACACTCCTATAAACACACACACACACAAACTCCTATAATCACATACACATGCATACACAATTCTACAAACCCATTCTCCTACAAACACTAATACATTCTCCTACAAACACAAATCCACTCCTATAAACACATACATTGTGTATATATGTCTCCAACATGAATCCAATCCTGTAAACAGAAATACACTCCTATAAACACATACATTCACCCACACACACACACACACACACACAAATAAATAAACACAAAACACACACATACATACACCTTTACACACACATTCACATTGTACACACTTATTTACCTCTTCGTAGAGCTTTTGGAGTGCAGCAATTTTCCTTGGAGATATAATTGAAAGATTAATTCCTCTCTAAAACAGATTAACACACAGACAAATTAATATACAGCTAGACATAAATAAAGATTATTATAACAGAAGCTTGATCCTAAGAGCCAGCCGAGTTGACAGGGGCAAATCATCAAACGAGACGTGAAGTGTCAAGTTTGATCAGATGATCTGCCCGTCAACAAGATGTGATCTGGCTCTTAGGATCAAGTTACTATTTTAATGATAAATTTATTATATACCCATCCATAATAAACTAATCAAATAGATACAGAAGTGTCACAAGGTAAAATACGGTTTTGTTTACATTGTGCTTTGTAACTTCCAGCACAGTTGCTATGGGGGAAGTAGGTTGCGCGAGAAAATATCAACTGTACAAATATGGAGTTTATTCATTGATCAAGGCAACTTTCTGTGTTGTTGCCATGGTAAAAACAATCCTACTTTGTTTACTACGTCATCATTTTCAGAGAGGGGTGATATGGATTCTGTAAACTATAGTGTGGTGATCCGGAAAGTCGGATCACACTCTGTGAAATCAACAATATCAAACTCAGAATATTGAGAGGTATATAATAATATACAATTATATGACAGCTCAATAATTTGTTCTCGCATAAGAAAAAAGGTATTGACTATTAATGGTCAGTAAAGGTTGCTGTTCGCTTGGTTTCTTTAATCTTAGAGTAAGATTTCAGATATTTTGTTGTATATTTTACAATTATATACATAGGATGCTTAACACTGCTTTGTTTCATATCAACATTCCGTTAAAGTAAAGTTTGAAAAATGTCATAATAGGAGAAATATTTAACCTATCTCTAGACATTGTCCCATGATCATAATTACATAAAAAAGATTCTTACCTGGGCCATCATATTCGCCAGTTGATCGGCGGTGTATCCAACATACCGCATTCCTTCTTGGCTTGGAACTTGATACGGAGGGGAGTTACATACCAGTATGCAGTGTTTCTGTATTGCTACTCTGTCAATTGTGAAACAAAAACCACCATTGTGGACTGTCAAGAATTTATCTAGCATTTTACAAACATAATTTCTGGTCGCCATTACATATACAAAATGTACCTCTACATATTTTCTCCAAGGTTACAGTTTGTTTTGTTTAATTGTTGTTTTACATTGTGCTTATATGGATGTGTCAAATTTTGACCTGTGCTATGGACTGATGCTAATGCAGTGATGGCTCTTTTACATGTCAGGCCTTTGGTGATACCGGACCTTGGTTTTAAATCTCATCAGTTTTAAGTCTCACCCGAAAGACTCACGGTTTTCACTACATGTGCAGAGCGATTGGCAAAGGAACAGTCACTATCATTTTTAAAGTCTTTGGTATGATCCAGTATCAGGAATCGAACCCCGGACCTTCCACTTGCCAGTCCTAGGCTCTACCACTAGACCACTAAAGCGGTCTTTTAGGTGACAAGAGGTGTCAGTCTAACAACTGATCTTACATGTAAAACCACTGATATCCTTATCACAGTGAATGGTACAAATGTACATATAAGCAAATTAGCTAAGTGTTTCAACAATGGGCAGGGGTTTTCCTAGAACTATCCATATATTGCGATAGTGTTTGTTCCGATGGCAATGCATCGATAGCAAATTAAACCAGTGATAACTATAGCTGATAGTATGTTGAACTATCGATAGTTTTGATAGTCAGCAAATTCCTAACTTTGTAAATATGTTCATGGATCTATTTGTCTACTGAAACACCCAAAACCGCCCAATAAAAAACCATCAACTTAAAAAAGTTTAAAGCCATTTTCTTCATTAATTTCTTCATTAATATCAATGTAAAAAATATCCTCTGATATACTCTAAGTAATCCTCCACATTCCTGTTGTCTTCTTTTGATGTGTGTTTGGCAACTTCAGTTGTGTTTCGATAAATGATGGTGTTTGTGGGTAATTAGTATGATCCAGTGTATGTTATGTTTATTGACAAGGGCATGGGCTTTAACTGCATCATCTGTTTTAGTACATGTCACAAAACTGTCTTCTTCTTTCGATGTAGATTATTTTTTTTTTAACAAATGTCAGCAAACCAATGGTAACAGATGAGGAAATATTTTCTTGTCTGAATTCTGTTATGCCCCATGAATTTCTGCATGATCTATAGCAGTGTGTTTTAAGTCAACAGTAAGTAATTGAGAAATATCAGTATTGCATATGCCATAAATAAGTTTCGAACAGATAACTTTTAGCACTTTTTTTCATAATTTTACATACACATGTACCCTATTATTTTCAAAATTGTGAAAAAATGATGATATAAAATTTAGTCTAATTCAATTCTCAAATGTCACATATGCTTTTTGTTAGAGGAATATAATGTAATTAAAGTTTTAAAGATTTAAAATTTACTTGAAACTACAAAAAATAATCATGATTAACACATGTGCTTGTTAAGCCTACCGTGACACATAACACTGGTTTTAAGTCTCATCCAAAAAACTTCTTGCTGAACTCATTCATCTCTAAAGACACATTTGGACTGACTTAAATCATTGATTTATAGAAAAGTTCACTGTTTTTCAGGGGTTGCCGAGTTAAATGCCAAACCAGGTTTAAAGTTATCTCAGGTATGATGCAGATCAGACATTAAATAATCAATTCCAAAGCATAATTTTGTTCATCAGCAAAATGTTGATGGAGTAGATGAAGTAGGTACATCATCTGACTTACCCAATATTTTTTCGCCTCTCTTGAATGTCATCAAATACATGTAAAGCTGTACTGAGTCCTTCTGCAATATGACTGCAAGTTTCGCCACCTCCGCCAATAAAGCTGAAATCAAAGTACTCATTAGCAACTATATATATATATATCACTACATTTCTTGAAATATCTGGCAATAAAACGAAATGACATGTAAATGAGAACAAAAGAGAACTTTTTCAAATTATCTGATAATTTTTTTTTTTATGAACTTATTGATATAGTCAAACAATATTTGAATGATTCAAAGGTAGTTTGATGATATCAACAATTGTCAAATCTCATTCTAGAGACAATATCAAAGATTTGAAATTAAATGTACAGTTATCTTATACTGTGTATGTTGTTACTTTACACAAAATTATCCCCTCAACCCTTTCTCCCCTAATCAGTATATAAATGGTATGCTCTATTCCATTATCTTAAAACAGTCTATTATGATCTGTAATATTGAAAAAGTATAATCGATGCTTAAGTTTTACTGAGCGGTGGCTTACGGTATATTCTCTAGCCATGTGATAAATTCATGAATGTTCGTCGTGATACCAGAGCATCGAGATGCTGTATCAGGTGATATGTCTGCAGCAAAAAACGTCACCAGATGGTAGAGAGTACAGCTGAACTGAAAACGAAAAAAGAACAATAATATATCTCACACGAAAGCTAGTGCAAATTACCATGAATTTTTTAGACTTATGTATCAATGTATATACATATATATATATATATATATATATTTCTCGCAATACATTTGTAACTGTGATGTTATACATCGACAAAGTGTGATGTATTGGAAAAAATACTTCACACTTTGGAACAATGCCATCACATAAAATAATCATCTTGTGTGCTATTATATATATTATATATTTATATTTACAGTGAAACCTGTATATAGGGGCCACCCAAGGGACCAGTAAATATTGACCTTTATGTGCAGGTGACCCTTATACACAGTTTCAATTTAGTTGAAGTATGCAGTCAAGGGACTTGAAAAAAAACTGGCCTTTATAAACAGGTTATCCTTATATAGAGGTGGCTGCTATAACAGGTTTTACTGTATTTGTAGATTGCAATATTATTGTGCTATAGCAATTTGGGTCCTGTAATGACAGATATTAAGGTAGGGCATGACACCTTCATCTAAGGGGATTGTTCACCCTAAAAACATGTAGGGTTAATTTGAAAGACATTATCTTCTTTCTACAAAAAAAATTCAATTGGACCACATATTTGCAAGAAATTCAAAATTAAGTTTCTATGTGGAAATCCTGCTTCATAATAGTAGGTGCTGCCACTTACATACCGGGTAGCACTTCAAAATTGCCAATCCACCAAATGAACAAATTCTGAGATACTTTATAGGTCATATCTGATCAAAGAGTATTTTTTCAAATGACGACCATGTTTAGACGTAGAACAGTCTATTATTGTTTGACAAAAAAGTCATTGTTTAAGTTTCAAAAGTCAAGTATCAAATGATGTTTATTGTAACAAGGAAGTGGTCGCTATTTTGACATATTTAAACATCAAAAACAAACCTTTCATACACATGTTAAGATTATATAAAGCTTCAAATATCACTGGTGATACATGTAATCAAGGATGTCATTAACTTTTTTAGTAGGAGAATTTCTGTCTTTTTGTATAGAAGTCTATGTAATTTTGTCAAAAGAAGGCGGCTATTTATTGAAAGTAGGGGGTTAAATTACCTGTTACTGCCTTCTAATGACATCCCAGGTAATATAACTTGAAATCTTTAAAATGACACCCTCTAAATTAATACGATAGGTATAAATCTCTCATGTCTTTATTATTAGCACCTACTGTAAATGATGTACAATGTACATTTATTAACTCAATCACCCCTAAATTCACATTTGGGCTAGTCCAAGTCATTGATTTACTGAAGGGTCCATTGTTTTTCAGGGATTAATGAGTTAACCATCTTTATGTAAATGTCATGAACGGTAGAATTATGATTTTTTTTTTTAATTCCATACATGTACATCAATATTACAGATATGCATATTTCAATCATATATGAAAAAGTATGGTTTTTTATTTTACTGGACAAGACATAGTTCATTCATGTCATTCTCCCGATTTAGTCTGTGTTAAAACTACATATTTTGTTTTATACAATACATCAATATTACAGATATACATGTATATATTTCAATCATATATAAAAAAAAGTATGGTTTTTTATTTTACTGGACAAGACATCATTCATTCATCTCATTCTCCCAGCTACCATTTATTCTGTGTTAAAACTATATATTTTTTTAAAACCCCAGTTTTAATGAAGTATATACGTCACTTGGATACCATGTGACAGTTTTTGACAGGGGAATCACCAATACCCTGTACATTTTGTAAAACAGTCACATGGTAACCATATTCTAATGTCTGCACGTTTTAAATTTGCATTTTAATGACAGAAACGATATGAAATGTTGACATATGCTGGCTTCTACATGTACCATTATCTATCAATTCTATGACCAAATTACTTTGTTGCGTATACTGATGCGCTTAAAAATAGTTACTGATTTATCATATGGATTTGTTAATTTTGATACAGATTTAGTGATACAATATAATTTTTATGTTTCGTATTTTAAGCAAGGAACTCTAGACAGTGAAAAAATGTTTCGAAATGCATTGTATTACAAAATATGTAAACAGTAAAGTTCAGCAAGTGCATCACAGTCGGTCAGCAGAACTTTGTGTGATGTCATATATAAAACCTAGCAGTGAGTAGTGAATTCCATACGAGTTTTCAATGTCATAGACCAAGGAAATAATACGAAGCAAATAGAGTGCATTAGAATTACTCTCTCCCGTCATCCCCCTTTCTATCCCCTTTCTCTAGAGCCATGTATCTTCAACCTCTCTTTCTCTCTCTCTCCCCTCCTCTCTCTCTCTGTAAGTCTGTGAGGCAGTACCTTCACGTACATAAAAAAAAGAATACTAGAACATGTATAACAAAACAAGGCAACTGACTTCATACACAGTACACAGTGTCAGAGTGTGCATTTGGCACATTCTTGAGTGAACGAGATCTTCTCATTGGGTGTCTTGATAATGATACATATTTCGGAAATATATAGATCATCTAAATATGATGTCAGTAACATTTCATAATCAAACTCAAATAGAATTTTGAAAATTTTCTTTACCAAGGGACTACAATGAAATTTACACAAATTTTCAGTTTACAAATATTCATGTCAAAGGTAACACAACAATCATGTTTTGTAGTTAAGACCCAAAGTGACATTCTATTATATATCACCTTCTGGTTCTACGAGGGTATCATATAGCATTATTCTCTTGAGTGCAACGAAGCATACCTTAATTCAAAGAAAGTAAAATTGACCTGCATGACCTATACATCCCAGTCGTATATAAACAGTAGCTTCACGTGCTATTAGAAGCCCACTTCGGCACATGTACCTGCAACACAGGTATTTCTTTATCAACCAAGAACGTGGTTCTGGCTGTTTGTTGTAGTTAACGCTGTAATACAGCATTAATTTAACATAACACATTGTTGTTGTTGCATCTTTCTGTAAATTTTGCGAAGGAATAATTCCTTTGCAGTTGTAGATATCAAGGTAAGTACGAGTCCGTTAAGTATCCGTCGTCGAACATAAAATTGTCATGGCTGACAAACCAGATGACGTTTTATCGCTTCTGGGTAGTGACAATGATTATTCTGAAATTGAGGAACTCTTCGGAGATAAACCTAACACAAGAAGTAATTTTTCTGACGATAAACGTTGTACTCGGGGTGTAAAGCGTAAATCGTAAACACAAACTACAACTGGTAATACCGGAAATAAGACCCGAGTAAAGGTAAATAAAAAACCAACTAAAAAACTTACCTGAACTCAGGTAAATTCCCAATCTAATGTCATATGCCTTGATATAAATGAATTAAAAGGCCAATTGGGAATTGATAAAATCTTAGAGTCCATTTCGGTTCTGTCCAAAAGTGTCAACAACTTGGGCCAAAGTATGGCTCACCCTTCGTACAATAATGCAACTTGTACAGAGACTGTAGAATCTATGGTCCTCAACAATGGTCAAAATTATTCGATTGATAATCAAACTGTAACAGTCTGATGTTAATTTTGTAAACAATAGACCAAATAAACAATTGATTTCTATTCCTAATTGTGAGGATGATCAATCTAATGAATTTGATTTTGATTTAAGTTACTTACATTGTACTCCTTCCCCATCCATTGATGGAGTTAATCATCATGATACTTTTCGAAATGTTTTTAAAAATGAAAAAGAAACTGCTGAGAATGATAATAAGTGGGCATTCCACAGTTAAACTCTGATGATAAAACTGGGCCCAAAGTAACTGAGGCTCTAAGTACAGCTGTAAATGCAGCTTTTTCAATCAAATCCAGTAAGGAAAGTATGGTTGATTTAGTCATTGCAAAATGCCACTAATAAACAATACCAGTACTGCTGGAAAAAATGGGTATTTTGGTGTTATAAAAGGAAGATTAATCCCTTTACACCGACTGAAGTAACTGTGGTGAAATATCTCACTCATCTGATAAAATCTAAACTTTCATATTCTGTTGTAAATACAAACAAGTCTATGCTAATTAATACTTTACCATATTTTGGTATTTTATGGGTTAAGGAACCTATTTTAATTCCAAGATTGATGAAAGGTTTTTTCAATCTTAATCCCTCAAGGCCTAGAGTAAAACTTACATGGGATGTTTCAATAGTTCTGAGCTTTTTACATTCATTAATGCCACTTAATGAGTTATCCATGCGACTACTAACATTGAATTTAGTTTCTCTCATTGCACTTACTACTGCTGCCAGGGCACAAACATTGTTAGCCCTTGATATTGATAATATGTGTGTCTATTCTGATAGAGTTGTTTTTCAAATTGAAAAACTTTTGAAAACCTGTAAACTGGGACACCTGTTCCTAAGGTTATATTACATAGATATAGTGAAAAAGACTTATGTGTTATATCAACTCTGAAAGAATATTTAAAAAGGACAAAGAATAGAAGGAAATCTACAGTTTTATTTGTGTCTTATAAAACATATGATACCATCACAACCTGTACTTTATCTAGATGGTTAAGGACAGTTTTACAGTTATCCGGAATAAAAAAATTTACAGTTCATTCTTTTAGAGGAGTTTCGGCATCAAATGCCTTCTTCTCTGGAGTTTCTCTGAAAGAAATTCTAGAAACTGCCAATTGGACTAATTCAAAAACATTTTTTAAGTTTTATTTCAAAGAATGTGAGGTAGAACCGTAGATACAACAGATGGAATGTTTGCCAATTCTGTTTTAAACAGAAAGAATTGACTGTATTCTACTACCAGTTTTGATATATTATTTATCATCTTAGATGATTTAAAGTACATGTATTTACATGGACTTGATTAAGATTCATTTTGCAAATTAAATATTTATCGATAATTGAAATAAAATATTCCATATTCATGGATAATTTATATATTCTGAAGACAAATAGAATTGTCTGGTTCTGAATAAAATTGTTATGTATATTTTCTTATGTTTCATTTCTAATTATCTACCAAGATTGACTTGTATACTATTAGATTCAAAGAATTCCAAAAAGGGGTTTGTGTCCAACACAATACGATGACGTAATTCTAATGTCATTTGTTCTGAAGACGGCTACCCTTGGAGCTGAAACATGTAAACAACAATTTATTCAACCTTACGGAGTTTTTATTGTGTTGGACACAAACCCCTTTTTGGAATTCTTTGAATCTATTATTTTGTGGACTCTGTATACCTTTGGTATCCACAGTGAAGACTCCTACCGGATTATTTATACTGTCTACCTTCAGGGACGTTGTTACCTCAACCCCTCTCTTTGTATACTATTAGTATTAGTAAGTCATTGTCATCTATATGATTTACTTTTCATAAAACATAATGCATGGCTATTGATTAATGATATAAATGAGACAAAGGTATTTTGATGTTTACCTTACATCATTCTATATTTAAAATGTACAATGTAAACTTGTATTTACATGTAAAACTTTGACTTTGAGATGTCTGTATTTCATATATATGTTTGTGAACAACTCTTTAAACATGCTATATGATACCCTTGTAGAGCCAGAAGGTGATATGTAATAGAATGAGCCCTCCTCCAAGCATCTATTGATGTGAAGGATGAGGGCCATTCTATGTAATGAGCCTGAGGTTCAAGAGGGTATCATATACCCAACCCAGGTTATCTGTTATATATATATATATATATATTTTCCCCACCCAAATATTATTTCAGTTGTCACAAACATGCTTTTAAGAATGGTTCTAGCATGTGAAGCTACTGCTTATATACGACTGGGATGTATACATCATCCAGGTAAATTTTACTTTCTTTGAATTGAGGTATGCTTCGTTGCACTCAGGAGAATAATGCTATATGATACCCTCTTGAGCCTCAGGCTCATTACATAGAATGGCCCTCATCCTTCACATCAAATAGATGCTTGGAGGAGGGCGCATTATTTTGAGCATATAATATACTGTAAAATAGTAGCTTTTAGTTTTTCGCAAGACCAAGTGTCAAATAATATCAAAAGATTATGTTGAAAACTTGTGAAAGATTAAATCTCACAGTCACATCAAACATTATGATATATTACATTGATTTGATACAAAAATAAAGTTTCATACAATGGTTTAAATGGTTGCAGATATTATGAAACACTCTGTAGTTAATTTAAATAAACATAATACTAAATGATCATTTATTAGGAAATCTTTATTTTGTTACAGCATCATATGGCACTATTATCAAGATGTTTGAAGAACATGTACACATACAGGGAGAAAACTCCAATACATGCTTTTTTCAGCCAGCGTTAAGACAGGACAAAGTTGTAAATATCTAGTAGATTTATGTATATTTTCCCCATCATTACTCATTTTACAAATCTCAACTCTTTGCTACACATAATTACTTCATTGCAGTCACTTGTCCACACAATTTTTTTTATATTAATGCATGTAAATCAAATGTCGTACAGATAGCCTAGGGGACAAATATTGTTCTTCTATTTGTCCACACAGGAGATTGAAATCATGTAACTGTCTACAGGTAGATGAAATGCACATATGATACATATATGTATGTACAAGCTGTGTCTGACACTGTGTACTGTTGTCAATTTACAGTGTCACAAATGCTCCTTGTTAACAAGCTTACTGCATGATTAACCATACATTTAGCAGTTACATGTATTTATAGGCAGACGAAAAAAAGGCAAAAGATTGACAAAACTTACATCATGTCCGTAATCTGTTGGATCGGGAGGTCCTCCGTTGAAAACTCTGAAAAATGAAAATCAGAAATATATACATTAGTTTATACATACATAATTACATTGTACAAGCATTAGAATCAGTAACATATACCTGAAATAGAAAGAGTAATCAGAAATTACAAAGCTCACCTCACACCAACATATCTTACCCATTTTAAATCCCCCTCCCCCCCAACAATTAACCTCTACCCATCTTCTTAAGTAGCCATAGTTTAGATCTATGAGTGAAGGAACAGCTGACGGGGCCATAAAATTAGAAATAATCCTACCAAAGTACAACGGCTAGTTAAATCAAATTACTAGGTACTTTCATTAGACAGGAATCAGTGTTCTCTTTAAAGAGTCAAACAAAATTTCAATATTAATTAACATGTCCTTCTATGAAACATGTACATGTACATATAGAAGTTTACATATGTAGTACATTTTTTTGTACATGTAGACATTTGTGCAAATTTGTATTCGAACAATATACTTTGTATTTGGCAGATTTCACGAGTGCTAGTGTTACATGGATGGAAATACTAAAATTAATTGAATTAATAACATTAACTAATTATTAATTTTTTATGCATGAATGTCATATTTTGTGTAATATTACATCAAACTGATACATATTCAAACAAAATGATCTACCAATATGTTAATATCTTTAATACTTAATAAGACGTTAATTTTATGACTGAAGGAACATTGATTGCAAACATTGATATTGAAAATAACTTTTGAAATGTTCTGTCCAACAATAGTAAAACTACAATGTAGCACAAGTGTAACATTAGCAACATATTTCCTCTTTATTTCATATAACCTTTGTGTAATGTTAGCAACAAATTTCCTTTTTATTTCATATAAACTTTGTGTAACATAAACATGGATGGAATTATTTCAATGGGACATATTCCATCTATGTAACACTAGAACTCGTGAAATCTGTGATATACATTCAAACTACCAGGTATTCAAAATAAAAACATCCTGCTTTTGAAAACAAAACAGTTCCTTGTACATTTGTACATACATGTTTATGTATGTACATCATACTGTTACATGTAGCATTGTATATCTTCTACTTAGTTACATACTGACTTATGTAAGCATACAACATCATTACAATAAACTGTTTGTTTATCACTGACCAGGAAGAAGTCACTTAAATACATGTAGCCTACTAAAATATATATAAAATCCTTTCAAGGAGATTCAAATACCGGTAATCACATTAATAGGTCTACATTTGAAACAGTTTTCTTGCGGAAGGTCAGTTCGTCTTTACCCGGGTTAACCAGGGTTTCTCCTCCACCATTAAAAACTGGACGCCATCATATGACTAAAAAATTGTTGAGTATGGCGTAAAACAAAAAATCAAATCAAATCACAACATTTGAAACAGAACAATTGATATATTAAACTGTATTTAAGCAGAATTTTTAGCAAGGATTCAATTTTGGCATTATTAGCAAGTGTTGAAATCACTAAAATTGAATATCGCTAACTCTTCATTCCGCATGGTAGATAGTTATCTTTTATGGGTAGTGTGCACCTGAGTTAGCAGACAGCAGTTTTGATGAAAATGACTGTGCAAGTGTTGATTTAAGCCTGAGCTGAAATAATTAATTTGGTGCTAAATGACTCAGCAGGAAACTGTACCATAATATACACAGCAAACAAAATATAATGAAAATGGATTCAAGAAAATAAAATTTATGGTATTTGTAAATATATACTAGTAATCACTGGTGACGTAGCTGCGACATTTAGATTATTTGATTGTACAAATGTACCATAGTTACAATTTACCATTCTTACTGCAGTGATATGCTACATAAATGAATTGCAATGTCTAATCTGATACAAAGAAATTTCATATAAATGTTTTTGCTAATGCTAGGTAACATAAAATCGCTCAAATTATATATCTTTCTTTTTTTTTTAGGACAAAACGTTAAATTTGCGACTCACTAAAAATTCCACTGATTTGGTACATGTACAATTTATGCTCTGTTAATAAAGAAAGAAACATGAAATTTCTTTGTTGAGAAAAATATACATTTGTTGATTGAGAATGAGGTTGGCCTCAGGCAACAGTTTGGTCCTCTGGTTCGGCATAACACATGTTGATCGAAAACTCTGTAAAAAAAATGCTTTGTTATACCTTTACTTTTTGTTTTCTATACTCTTGTATCATTGATTTTTATGAAATGAATCATTCATAGTGATATCACATTTTTTATTGCTTTATGACGAAAATCAACAAGAAATGTCTTCGAAGTATCCAACAGTAAAGAGCTGTGACGTACATATGTAAGCGGGCAACATTTCATGCAAAGCCAGTCAACAGTGTGATGTTGACTGGGCAACATTTTTTGTAAGGTAATGCAAACATCTGGAATTCTTGACTTTTATCACTATACACGTAGGAGAGTATAGAGACTAAAAAATAAAGGTATACCAAAGTAAATTACATGTATCATCTCAATATAAAATCAAACTGCATTACTGTATTCCGTATTTAAACAAGTTCTGTATTTAGATGACACGCTGTTAAAATATAGTGCAATTTAAATAAGATGGCGGGGAAGAGTAACCTTTTGATTATCAAACGGATGATTCTACTCATTTTTCAGTTATGACAAGCTGCACAAAAAAACATTTTATTCCTCAATGGATACTCTCTTATGTATGATGACAAGTAGGGACGATCACTCTAGTCAGTATAATTCTAATACAGTAAAACCTGCTATAGCGGCCACCTCTATATAAGGATTACCTGTCTATAAAGGCCAGTTTTGAAAAGTCCCTTGACTGCATACTTCAACTAAATTGAACCTGTGTATAAGGGTCACCTGCACATAAGGGCCAATATTTTCTGGTCCCTTGGGTGGCCCCTGCCCTATATACAGGTTTTACTGTATTATCCTTTATTACTTAAATTTTAAACTCGTCCAGGTCAGGAAAGAGTTCAAAAGACTCTACAACCCGCCAGGTGTTTTGTATACAGTACACAACACAATAACTGTATACCAAACATTGGTGCCTGATTCACTCCCATCAAAAATAGCTGTCTACTAATGTTCCAAAATCGGAAAATTTTAATAATTGATCATAAGTTAAAACTGGAACTGGAAGCATACACATGTACAAAAAATCAATGATCAATTAAATGATCAGTCATAAGCTGGTTTCATGAGTTCATATTTAGTAAATACATACATGTATAGCTCACTTTTGGTATACAGACACAGGGAAAATTTCACAACTTAGAAGCACTGCTCAGTTAAAACCCCCATGTCTTTAGATGAACTTGTTGTGAATTTGATAAGAACAAATTATAAGTTTTGCCTCTTTATTTTGATTAGTATAATTATCTTTTACTTTTTATTTTTCGTAAAAATTCCCAATTGAAAAGATACAGGACTCTGTCCCCAAAAGGGTCTAATAGTCCTTATATGTATTGTACCTATATACATGTATGCCATTATAGTGGGATAAAAATGAAAACACTATGTGATACTGGGTCAAAGTACATGTATTTATATGAAGACTAGAAGTGAGACTATTAACTCATCCACCCCTAAAGATATATTTGGACTGGTCTAAGTCAATGATTTACAGAAGAGTCCATTGTTTTTCAAGGATTGATGAGTTAATGTATATGTATGTGTGATCTGCATGTTATTGTATACAAGTTTCTGAAGTCCAGTAGCAGACATACATGTAAATGTAATTGTTCTGTTTTTTGATGTTGTTGTATGGTTGTTTAACGCCCCACTCAACAATCTTTCACTCATATGGAGACTTCACTAAAAACCGGTGAAGGGCTTCAAATTTTGGCCTATGCTCGGCACTTACAAGTTACAGCCATTGAGCAGTGAGGGTTCTTTAATGTGCCAACACCTGCTGTGACATGAGCCCTTAGTTTTTACTGTCTCATTACAAAGCCGAAGGACATGAAACCAGGTCGAATTTTCTGCCCCGATGAAACCAACCTGCTGCCAACTGGATTCAAACTCATGATCAAGAGTCGAGAGCACTACCGACTGAGCCGGATGGCTCTTTTGTCTCTTGAACAGACAATTTAAACTAGCCCCAGAACCAATATATAAAAGGCAAATTCACATATACTGCATTATTGGCCTGTCAAATACATGTGCATACATGTATAAACAGGACATTTTTCCCCTCCAAATTTAAAGCTGATATTTGGCTATATTTCTGATGAATTGCAAATCATACTGTATCTTTTCCCCTCCAATTTTTGGGCCAAAAATTCCAAATCAGGGACATAACATATCTTCATTATTTCTCATTTTCAGATATTTTCAATCATTATTTTTCTTGAAAGTTGAAATACGACAGACAATAAAAAAGATTAAACAAGAGGCCCAAGGGGCCTTAAGTCACTCACCTGGCAAAATTGGTCAACATTGTAGAAAACATAAAAAATGAGTAAAAGATAAAAGGCAAATAAACATGAAAAACAGTAAAGCTCATTGGGCCTTAATAATCACCTGGGTGAAATATATTTACTGACAATATATTTGAAAAGCAACCAAAAGCATGAAAAGATTCATTGAAAAGGAGAATTTACTTATTACAAATGAAAATGTGTGAAAATCTTACCACAACTTTTATATGCTCTCATTTTAAGTTTTTAGAATTCAAATTCTCGATTCTTTATCAAATTTTGTGTTTTTTATAAATTTATTGTTATTTTAACAGATAAAGTATGTTTTCACTATTGTTAGATGGAAACAATAGCTATCCATTTCTATGTGTTTCATTAAAACTTTTATTTACAGTAACTATTTTTACAATTATCATTCACTTACATTTAATTAAGATTTTACAACATTTTAACAAAGTATACTGTTATGATTATTTTACAAAATCCAGAAATTCAGGTCCATTCAATATTGGTTCTTTTATTTACACACATCCAACTTCTACTTCCTCCACAAAAAGGAAGTATCAGCAGTCAATACAGGATGTATTCTGTGACATTTTCAGCCATGAGGTAAGGAATAAAGTGTTTAATTGTCAATAAAAAAATTATTTAAGTTTCTAATTGTTTTTGTGATGTATTTTGAACTAAAAATAGAAGGAAATGACCATTTATATCGAAACTTAAAAGGAAATTAGGATTTTCAGAATGGCGTCAGTGGGCCTACTCGCCAAACGGGAGAGTTCATTATCTAAATTTACTCGCCTGAAACGATTTCTTACTCACCAATGCAAGCGTGCGAGTGGATTTTTCGAACCCTGTTGTGTTTCCATTTTGTACTGTATTTAAGTTACACTGTATACATATTTTCAATTCATCATTTTTTTCTCAAGGTAAAAAAAAAACTCTCAAAATCCCTGTTTTCTGATACATGTATATCAAAATGCTTATGGAGATCTAACGCAAACTGGCTAGGACAAGGGATTTTCACCCTATCATATGGGGCAAAAATAAGCCCCATTCCCACAACACAACATCAATGCATTTTTTTCACAATTGCAGTCAAAATTTATTTCCCTAATGGAGTAAAATGACAATGAATTTGAAGAGATTCCTGTATTTTCACATATTTTGTATTTTTCTGGATTTCCCAAATTCAATAAAATATTGACTGTGGCAAAAATTCCCAATTCAAAAGGCCCAGGACCCATTCCCAAAGGAGTGTGGAATATTCCAGGTGGGCAACTGCTATATGTACATACATGTACTAGAATTTTGGTTGCAGACCTTCAAGGTTTCATCAGCATCATGGTAATTTTATGCACCGTCTTGATCTGATAATCAATAATTCAGCCTTAATACGTAAATGCCCTAGGCCTGGGTCAAGCACAATGTTGGTTAGACTATATAGTATAGAGGCCTCTTAGGTTATCATACTTTTCACAATTAGTCCTATAAATATAAGCAGGGAGTAAAATTGGCTGCAGGATACAGGGGCCAGAAAAAAATATCTAGGGGCCCAGCTATTTCTTCAGATGCTTTCATACAGAAAAGTAAAAAAGCCCAAATTTTCTCCATTCTTTCTATATCACTTTCATAAATTGTGTTGCATGCAATATGTCTCTTGAATCTACATGTACCAACCAATAACAAATCCCATCCATTTTGTTGAGGAGTGGTTCTTGTTAATTTTTTTTTACTACATGTAGTTCTCTTTGGAGTATTCTAGGGCTGGTGTCTTGCTGTGGTTTTCAGCAATGTACATGTAACACCACATGACAAGACTTACGAGTCCAAGGAATGGTTACAAGTCAAATCACCCCACCCCCGAATGACTTTGACACTTTGGAACTTGTAAATCAGCACTTAGTATAGTTAAATAGGCATCTGGAAATATTCATGTCAACACTTAGAAACATTTATCATGGTAACGAAATGTTTATCTCAGAAGAAAAGTTTCATTTTCAGAAATAGTTTGTGAGAATAACATGCTATCTTGGTAATTATAAATCACAAAATAACGTCAGTGAAAAAAAAAACATAGTTTACATACAACTCCAAATGAAAGGAACTGATTCTCTTCTCTGTAAGATCAATGGCCAAGATATAACCTATATACATTTATTGATTCAATATTACCATGTTGACCAAACTGTCTCCGACAGTAGTGACACGGTCACTTACAGTGTTTGAGAATGTATCGCTACCCTGTCGACTGCCCCGTACAACATGAATCAACATTGACATAATAAATTAGATCTATACATATATATTCACAACAAGGAAGGATAGGAATTATATTGATACTTACTCTAAGGAAGGAATAATGTAGTGCTTTAATAAAACGTCTATATAACCACCGAGATTTGCCGTTCCTTCCACAACAAAAACAACATCTGCAGGATTTTGAAAACTATCGGACACAACCATGTCTGCTGTTCTTCTTTGTTAGAAAAACCTAACAGATCATTTTGCTCTCGTTGAAACGGAGAAAAGCAAACAAATCAAACCAATCCCACGATACTGTGTTGAAAATAACTGAAAATGTGTAGGCAGCAAAAATTAAACTCCTCTGCACGCTTTAAACCCGGAAGTTGGACAAACAATGTCTGAACATTTAACAATCCGCTGTCATATTTTTGCGCGAGGTAGAGGAAATAAAACCATTTGTTGATACATTCTCCGTGAAATATACTGATTGGTTTTAGATAATGAATACATATTTTCGCACTGAATATATAAAAAGATTTAAATTGTGCGATGAAATATGAAAATGTTTTGCAACTCCGTTCTATTGAATGTCAATAAAGTAGTTCTGTGCAGGACAACATTAGGGGTCGTACGAAGATATTAAATAGACGTTTTGTCATTTGGGATGATGACCTACTAAATTATTGCCAGTTATAGAGGAAATTATGAAAATGATATATACAACAATGCATTAAACAACAAATTATATTTATTAATTATTTTAAAACAGTGGCGTAGTAATTTTACGCAAATCAAAAGTGGGGGGGGGGCATTTTTTTATATTAAAATGTTTTTGTCAGTAAAACTGTTTTTATGTGCCTTTTGTTTAAGCAATATATATATAAATCAGTGGCGGATCTAGAAACAAATTAATAGGTGGGTGTTTTTGAGGCTGGTGGCATAAGATTATACTCATTGTGATGTAATGCATACATCATCAAAAGCAGACTGAGGATTCAAAGTTTGAGTGGGTGTAAATTTAAAATTCATTCGCCGAGCGGAGCGATGCGCAGAAATTTTGAGAATTCTGACTATTATAGAAGAATTAAAGTTTTACACCTATTTGATCAATTTTAGGGGCACACTATCCCTGCTCACTACGCAAAATTTCAAGTGTTGTGTTAATTGTCAGACAATATTTCGTTAGTGTCGTGTTTTACGCATCTAATGAAAAAAGGGAAATTTAAATGCCCGTACACGCATTTTTCTGCCTCCAGACGCAAAAATAAATCTAGAAGGCCTGACCGGCTAGTAAATCACATTGATAACCCTTCTCAAAAGAAGGTTGGATCAGCGAAAATGCAAAGTCGGGGAAGAATTTCGTTCTAGTATCCTCCAGACATTTAATTTTGACCTGTTTAATATCGTTAAAAATATTTCGTTAATAGATTAACGCGGAAGCCAAATGAGGTATTCACTAGCTTCCAGACACAAAATAATTGAAGGGGCGGATCCAGGATTTTTTTTTAAAAAGGGGGGGGTGAGTTTAAACTTTTAAAATAACAGAAAATTACGTATAGTACGTACAGTAATGCAGGAAACTATGCATACATTCCACCTTTTGATTATGCAATAAATATTTACAAGAGTGGGGGAATCCACCAATGAATTGTTTCCCCGTGGTTCAGCTGGGTAATTTTCTCAGAAATCTTCAGTTTTAGATGACATAGTTAATTATCACATTGCGACTCGTTTTTATTTGGGTCAAATTAGATCATTATCACGTCATACACGTGCTAATGGTGCGTTCAATATGTGCAAAAAATCGGATATCATTGATGGTTAAATTTCAGCTGATAATAACACAAGGGAAAAGCGTATACAACAGGAATAGTGTACTTCAGTGGACAATGATAATTCATATTCATCAGTCCATTCATTTGTATATAATACTATAATAATCATCCAAGGTACACGAGAGATGGATTCTCATTAATTTAAGCATTAGGGTAAAATAAAGTCATAAAAGTAAAATTTGCTTCAAAACATAGTTTGGTTTGTTTTCATTTAGTAAAATACTATTTCCACATGTATTTTTTTTTACCGTAATAGGTACATTTTCCCCCATTTTGGAGAATGTTTTATGCAATTAACAGGAATTCTTTGTTTAACCTATGCAATTAAAAGGAATATTTAACATGTAAGAGATAGGAAATGGTTTTGTGTTTTGAAGTCTTATGCAATTATCAGGTATACACACACACACATTATATTATATATATATACATGTATATATATATATATATAGGCGTCGGAATCGGGGGGGCTAGGGGGGCTGCCCCCCACCTTTTTTGGCAAAGATAGACATAGGTGTTGATAATTGGGGCTTAGCCCCCAGACGTTTCTGGCGTGTGTGTGTTTTAAGTTGGTTTAGCCACCCCACTTTCAATTTGCTTCTGATGCCAATGATATATATATATATATAAAATGGAAACCTTAATTCAGCAGACACCCTTTGATAAGGGACAGTTTGCATAGGTCCCCATATTTACAATTTTACATAAGACAACTACCGGTAGTGTTTGTTTCAAATAAACAGACACTTCTATTACCCGGACAATGGACAAAGTTGTTGGCCCCAATATGCATAATTTCTTTATTTCTAATCTTTGATTAGTACTGCAACTGTCCGCTAAACACAGGTTTCAATGTATATCTATATATATCACTGCCTTTACAAAATTTTATGATTATTAACCCAACAGTGGTATATATATCGCTGGTATCACTGGATAATTGAAGTAATTTCATTCAAATAAAGAAATATTAAAGAAGTAATTTCATTCAAATAAAGAAACATTTGCAATCAAATTTTATATTTACGTGCAATTTAGCGAGAGCTCTAAAAAATCTAATCTGATCCTCCCCCCAGTTCTATTTATAGTAAGAGTGGCCATTTTGGTTGATAAGTGAGCAAAGATGTACCTTCTTACCCTACTGATCATTTGGTTATCAAAACTCCAGCAGTTTTAGAAGAAAAGACTCCTCTAACTGTCTAATGGACAGACAAATTAAACAACAGACGCAAGTGATAGAAATATATATGGTGTCATGTGTAAGGAAGTCTTGTTGTGTCAACACATTCCATGATCACACACAAACACACACACACACCTGTCAAAAATGAAACATCAACAAATTTCTATTCTGATTTTGTTTTATTGCCATATAAAAATATTATAAAATTTACATACAAATAGATAAAATCATCTGTATACATAGAAATCAACTATGCATTGCAGCATTTGCTGACTTTGTTCACATAGTAACTTAGTATATCATATTAAAGTCTCCTATAGACATAAAATAGACCTAAACCATAAACTAAGTAATGGCAGTACCGGTAAGTAAACAGCATAAACTTATCACATCACTTTCTGTTTACTACAAGACATGTATGTGATCATGTTTCTAGATCATCAAAACAGAGATATTTTCTACATACTGGCAAGATTTTCAAATCTAAAATCGTACATTTCAATTGGATTACAAATATTTTATTTTCTTTCATTTACAGTAGTGATTTATTTCATGATTATGAATGTAACATAATGTTACCGTATACTCTATCTTCCATGTTTATATCAACAAATGTGGAAATAAATTATAATGGTACTTCATTTTAGTAACAGAAATAATACCTAATTCTTAAAAAAAGATAAATATAAAGTTAAACAAATAATTTAAACATATATAAATGCATGTACATATATTAGAATGTATCAATATATATCCACATTATCAAAGTAAATCATTCAAAATTGCAATTTGTATATTATACACGCTATATCTTTTTTATATATCTGTTAATCAATCATTACATGAAGATTACACTTATTTTAGGACATACAAAATACACATGATCACATGTATACGTACATATCAGTACTAACTTATAATAGTTATCATGGGATTCATATCACCCAAAATTAAGGTTCACCTGTGAAGCAGGAAACATTTACAATACCCTGCATTTTAGTATTAAGCCAAATTGAGCTTTTAAATTGGTTATCAAGCTAACCCATTCTCCCCTAAAGACAGAAGAGTCCATTGTTTTTCAGGGGTTAATGAGTTATGGTCAAATGTACTTACATTTAACTTAGTAATGTGATTTTGATGCTATGTCATTTGGTACATATGAAAATTAAAGTTATTTCAAATTGTTCATTGTACTGCAGATAAGTGGCGAATGCATTCCATTTGTATAAACACAGCAGAAAATGTCTTGAGAGACCATCCGTCTTTTGTGATCACATTCTGAAAACCACTCGGGTAAATACAGTGGAATCTCGTTATCTCAAAATTCATCGGATTTCCCTGTTTACTATGAGATATCCGAAATTAGAGATAACCCAAAATTTTTCGATTCTTATTGGACAATGAGTAGACAAACTGCTTAATTCAAATTGGTTTTAAGCAATTATTAATTACACTTTCACATTGGCTTTTTAACGGGTGTTGATTGTCACATGTTTTGCAGGTAAACAAGTAATTTTATACAATGATCTTTGCGTACAAAATGTAAACCTTCAATTGCAGAGTAATTCCATGATAACAAGTGACAAGTCTATAGTTTTCATACTTCACACCTGAAAAATAATTCCAGTTAAAAACTTTAAAAAGATATTTGTAATAAAAGTAATATAAATACATAGTAAAATAATCAGGATTGGTCATTTGACTTTGACATAACCGGAATTTTGACACATCCGATTTGACACGAGATGTCACTGTATATTGGTAAATAAAACCTCTTTTGAGAGACAAACTGTCTTGAGAGGCCACATTTCAGTGGCATCAGCGGTGGTTGCTCAAGAAAGGTTCCATTATATACTATTCTTGTTGTCTATCAAAGTCATTCTGGTGTATAATATTAAGTATACGTACATATGATAATAGGATTTTTGACGGGTGAAAAACATACACCGGCAAACATTGACCAGTATATCCCCTAAGAAAATACCTTGAATGAAATAATGCAAAAATAAATAACAATAATCTATTTCAAAACATTAAAATATAGGTTTATGGTTCCCTTGTGACATTTCAAAACATCAAATTACAGGTCATAGTTCAAAGTGATATTTTCAAAATATTACAGAACAGGTAATTGGTTCCCTGTAACATTTTAAATTACATGTAAATTAATTGGTTCTCTAAACATCTCTCCATGACACATGCATACGATTGAAAAAATTGTACCCGAGAACACATCCACGTGTAACAGAAGCAAGAAAAATACATTTGTTGATTTTGAACATTCTGGTTGAGAGTGAAAGCTGAGGTATTCACTATGTACACTCACTTAACAATTTGATCTATGGTACATGACAAAAGCATTGTCTTTACTTTGGTCTCACTTAAACAGTGTTAAAGTTGACAAAAGCATTGTCTTTACTTTGGTCTCACTTAAACAGTGTTAAAGTTGACAAAAGCATTGTCTTTACGTTGGTCTCACTTAAACAGTGTTAAAGTTGACAAAAGCATTGTCTTTACTTTGGTCTCACTTACACAGTGTTAAAGTTGACAACTTTGGTCTCACTTAAACAGTGTTAAAGTTGACAAAAGCATTGTCTTTACTTTGGTCTCACTTAAACAGTGTTAAAGTTGACAAATGCAGCTGAATCATTATGGAAAGGAATAGATATGCATTCAAAGGCATTTCATAATATATCATATTTCATAATATGAACTGATGTAAATTATATTGTCAGCTATTCCTTAAATATGTGTAGGCTACTATAGAAGAAAAAATGTGTTACCGGATATAAAAATCTATCAAATTAAATAACTTTACCTGATATAAAAATCTATCAGATTAAATACTTATCTGATAGACGATGTACATGTACTTTCATTGTCTTTCTCTCATTTCTCTCTAGATCTCATTTTCTCTCATTTTCATTTCCCTCTAATTCTTTCCTTTCCTTGTTTCTCTTTGTTACTCTGTCTTTCTCCCTGTTTGTCTTACACTCTGTCTCTCTCTCTCTCTCTCTCTCTCTCTCTCTCAACTTTGGTCATTCTGGAATATATCTATGTCATCAGAGTATGTTAATTTTTTGTTCTCTATCAATCATTATTGTAATAACATCATTTATTGTAGATCAGAAAGTTTTTAAAGTTATCCCAGTGATTACTGTCATGATAAAGATATGTCATTGATTGTCAGTGATGGCTGTAAAGTGTCTCCTTCATATTCAAACAACCATAAAACAATGCCCCATACAATGGCAGCAAACCAAGGAAATGCTTCTGTTTTTGGTTTAGGAATATAACCTCTTTTCACAGCCAGCTTTGCTAAGCCATACAAAATTCTTGACAACAGGTAAAGATTAATCTGAAAGAAGAAAAACACAGTATGAATGAAGGAGTGATTTTTTATGGGACATTAGGCCGGTAGGCCTATTGGGTAATTATACAAATGTACACAGTGCATATACTGGTTTATTGTCTCTTTGAAAGATATAGTTATACCATGATAATTTGGCGGATATTTACAATAGAATCTTAATAAAACCATAACAGGGATGACAGGCTAGTTTATGGCACAAACATTCTAGAGCTACAGTAATGCATGTAATCAAGTTTTACCTGTAAACCCCAACTTCTAGACAATAAACAGGATTCTTTGAGTGTCTGATGGAACCTGGATGTGCCACTTTATTTTGGTAGACCTGTATGCCTTCATTTGTAACGAGAGTGTATGTAAAACATATTGGTGTTTTAGTGACATACTGTGTATACAAAATATTGGAGGTTTTATGATATAGTGTGTATTCAATATATTGATGGTTTTTGTGACATAGTGTGAATACAATATATTGCAGGTTTTGTGATATAGTGTGTATGAAACATATTGGTGGTTTTTATGATATAGTGTGTATGAAACATATTGGTGGTTTTTGTGACATACTGTGTATACGAAATATTGCAGATTTTATGATATAGTGTGTATTCAATATATTGATGGTTTTTGTGACATAGTGTGAATACAATATATTGCAGGTTTTGTGATATAGTGTGTATACAACATATTGGTGGTTTTTGTGATATAGTGTGTATACAATATATTGGTGGTTTTTGTGACATACTGTGTATACAATATATTGGAGGTTTTTGTGATATAGGGTGTATACAATATATTGGAGGTTTTTGTGATATAGGGTGTATACAACATATTGATAGTTTTTATGATATAGTGTGTATACAATATATTTGAGGTTTTTATGATATAGTGTGTATACAATATATTGGAGGTTTTTGTGATATAGTGTGTATACAACATATTGGTGGTTTTTGTGATATAGTGTGTATACAATATATTGAAGGTTTTTATGATATAGTGTGTATACAATATATTGGAGGTTTTTGTGATATAGTTTGTATACAACATATTGGTGGTTCTGTGATATAGTGTGTATTCAAGTGTGTATACAATATATTGGAGGTTTTTGTGATATAGTGTGTATACAAAATATTGGTGGTTTTTGTGATATAGTGTGTATACAATATATTGGAGGTTTTTGTGATATAGTGTGTATACAACATATTGGTGGCTTTTGTGATATAGTGTGTATACAATATATTGGAGGTTTTTGTGATATAGTGTGAATATTGGTGGTTTTTTATGATATAGTGTGTATACAATATATTGGAGGTTTTTGTGATATAGTGTGTATACAATATATTGGAGGTTTTTATGATATAGTGTGTATACAATATATTGGAGGTTTTTGTGATATAGTGTGTATACAATATATTGGAGGTTTTTATGATATAGTGTGTATACAATATATTTGAGGTTTTTATGATATAGTGTGTATACAATATATTGGTAGTTTTTATGATATAGTGTGTATACAATATATTGGAGGTTTTTGTGATATAGTGTGTATACAACATATTGGTAGTTTTTATGATATAGTGTGTATACAATTTATTGGTAGTTTTTATGATAGTGTGTATACAATATATTGGTGGTTTTTATGATATAGTGTGTATACAATATATTGGAGGTTTTTGTGATATAGTGTGTATACAATATATTGGTGGTTATTATGATATAGTGTGTATACAATATATTGGAGGTTTTTGTGATATAGTGTGTATACAACATATTGGTAGTTTTTATGATATAGTGTGTATACAATATATTGGAGGTTTTTGTGATATAGTGTGTATACAACATATTGGTAGTTTTTATGATATAGTGTGTATACAATTTATTGGTAGTTTTTATGATATAGTGTGTATACAATATATATAGTGTGTATACAATATATTGGTGGTTTTTATGATATAGTGTGTATACAATATATTGGAGGTTTTTTGAGATATAGTGTGTATATAACATATTTTTGGCTTTTGTGATATAGTGTGTATACAACATATTTTTGGCTTTTGTGATATAGTGTGTATACAACATATTTTTGGCTTTTGTGATATAGTGTGTATACAACATATTGGTTGTTTATGTGACATAGTGTGTACACAACATATTGATGATTTTTTGATTGTGTATTGTTCTGAAGGTTGTTTCAAATATTTTATACTGGAGTGTGGGTTTTGTAACATGATGAAAGTTTGGGGCAGTCTGTATTAGGCTGGTGCTTTGTGACATAGTGTGTATTAGACTGAATATTTTGTGACATAGTATATGATAGTCTGAAAATTTTGTAACAAAGTCTATAATAGTCTGAAAGTTTTGTGACAACGTCTATAACAGTCTGAAAGTTTTTGTGACATAGCATGTATTAGACTGAATATTTTGTGACATAGTATATAATAGTCTGAAAGTTTTGTGACAAAGTCTATAACAGTCTGAAAGTTTTTTTTTATAATAGTCTGAAAGTTTTGACATAGTCTGAATCAATTTTAATATGTTGTGACATTTGTAAAAGTTTGAAGTTTTTCAGATATAATGTGCACTGATCTGATCTTTAGGGGACCAGCGCTCTACAATGCGACCAAATCACTCGCAAATGCAACCATTTTTTAGATTTTGGCGAGTGTTTATCCTCATTCAGTCGCCACATTGCGACCAGTTTTTCCCCCGAACCGGAAATCAAAAGTTTGTCCGTTTTCACTGTGAAATTACATTATCGAAATCATGGTTGGTTATGCGCTTAACAGCAACCAGTTTGGTTATACAGTTTCGATAAACTAGAGCATCTAACGCACGTGGATTACTGTATAAAAACACGTTGTATTGCTCTCATGTTTTCGACTTGAAATTTTCCTAACACACACAATGACATTTTTTTTTCTCCATTGATTTCAACAGAAGCATCATTAGACACTACTAAGTTTAAACGATCTTGGTTAAAGGAATACTGGAACAGAGATATGGCTAGTATTCGACTAGGCCGAACTTTCTGCCCCGATTTCGATTTTAATTTCAGCAATTTTTAAGTGGTAAAATCGGGGCAGAAAGTTCGGCCTAGTGTTCGACGAGGAGGACAAGCAGAACACAACCTAATTCCCTTGGGGATTATCGTGGCCGATTTATCGTGGGGGAACACAATAAAACGACCGCGACAGTCCCAAAGGGATTAACCACAGTTGGAACTGGAAATTTAATCTGTAAATTAAAGTCGAGAGTCAAACACCCGATTGTCGGACAAACACCTATAAATTAAAGAACTGTATAGGTGTTTGTCTGACGATCAGGTGGGTGTTGGACTCTAGATTTTAACTTACGGACAAAAATTTACAATTCTTGTGGGCAGTCTCCTTTTTGTAAATTCTGTCGAAAAGAAACTGGAGCTAAAAATTTAAAAACAATGTTTAAGGTTGCCTCAATATTAGAGCAACAAATATGAAAAATAAAGGCATATAAACACTCCTGGATTGATAAAAAAAAAAATGCACAAAAAAGGTCAACATGCAGTGAATAACCTTGTTTTATATGGATTGAAACAATAAAATGTTACATAAACTTAGGAAATTAATATTTTATTTCATTTCTATATTTTCATCCAGTGGATTTTTTTAAGAACACACACACATATATTTTTATTATATATATATATATATATATATTTATATATATATATATATATATATATATATATATAATATATATTGTATATATATATATATATATATATATACTGTGTATATATATATTGGCGAGTAAAAGTTCCTGGCTGGCTAGTAAAATTTCTGGTTCGCTGGCCAAATGAAGAGTGAATTTTTTAGTGTTGTAGAGCCCTGGGGACATACCATGTATTAGTCTGAAGGTTTTGTGAAATAGGACAGACTGGAGTGACTGTTTAGGAGAAATAGTGTACAGGTGTATATTTGTCTGAAGATTTCATGAGATAGTGTATATGATGTACATGTAATGGTTTAATTAATAGTGGTTTACATATACGATAGCTCAAGTTTTAGAAATATTATGAGCCAGGTTAACCTGTGCTTGACATTTTGTTTCAATACTATTTCAAAACATTGCCAAAAACTTACCAATGATAAAAATGATCTAGACAGTATTAATAAAATTTCATAGTGAGATATGAGAGGAAATGGAGACAGAAATTCAGAAAGGAGAAAAATGGCTGTCATATGATTTGTAGATGAGTAAAGTATTTTGTATTTTCATATAACCTGGCAGGGTCCAGTCCCGTGAAACCCTTGCTTGACCTTGATGAGTTTAAAATTTAGGTAATGCAGCCAGATAACATTATAATTACACTGACCAGAACAATCTTTGATACATGTCACCATGTACACAAATATTATATGGAGGAATAAAACGCATTTCCTGTGCAACCTATCATATTAACCGAAAAGTAATTACATGTAAAATTCATATGAATATCAAAAGGTTACACTTCCAATGTTTTGGGAATATGCAGAAAATACCTGTTCATTGACTTTATTGTATTTTCCAAAGATCAAGTATCCACCAAAAAATGCAGCTACAAAAGAATGAAACTGTTGTTTTTCTGTCTGTAACATAGCCATGGCACTTGTTAAAGCCTTGTATACTAAAACAAATGATGCTAGATTCTTTGAGTGTGTGTATGTTGCCTCTAGAATTCCTGATGCCATATCCTTGAGACTGTTGGGAAAATAAACAAGACAATCATATATATATATATATACACTTTAATATACATTTTGTTACATGACAGGACTCAACAATCAAAAATATTTCCACTTGTTCTGTGGACAAGTAAGAAGTATCATTTACTTGTCTGACATACAAAATGGACTTGTCCCAAACAATTGGACAAATGTCATGGTTGAGCCCTGCATGACATAAATAATTAATATATACAAAATTTACAACAATTACAGTTTATAAATTTATAACAGCTTTTTTTTTAGTTCCTCGACAGTTTTTGGTAGCAACCAGTTCTTATCTGGGTAGGTGGAAATGTACTCAGTAGCTGTAAATGTGCAAAGGATAAATTATCAATACCTTCCACGACTGTACAAATTATTCTGTCACTCCTGTACCACTATCTGGCAAAATTTTGATGGATGGAAAGTGTAAAATGAGTAAACATATAAGATGCCAAAATGGTACTTCTGACTACACAAATGCGATCTGACATTGAGATATCAGTCAACATATAAGATGCCAAAATGGTACTTCTGATTACACAAATGTGATCTGACATTGAGAGATCAGTAAAGAAAACAACAAAACAAAAAATGGTTGACCTCTGATCTTAAGAGATTAGTTAACCTTTCCACCCTAGAAAATCAAGATGGTTGCTCTTTTCTATTGTTAAAAGCAGTCTATTATGACCTGTAGGGTTGAAAGGGTTAACACGAAGCATGCTGTACATGAACTATGAGTCAGACGAATGACCTTGTGAGACAATTCTCACTTCAACATTTTCCTCAATTTTATTAGCTACCAATTAATTCATTCTGTTTTAATTCTTACAGTCTGTATACACAGCAGGCCTCTCAAAACAATTTGAATGCTGACAAGTTCTGCATTCCTGAAATGCAGTGCAAGTTGTTGATTACTTTATCTTTTACTCAGGAAAAATTGCTGATTTCATTCTACACATGAACAGAGTTTTTGAAATTCACCAGAAAAACCAGTATATTTTACAAAAGTCAGTTTAGTCCGGTGAAATCTATCTAATAACTGGTCCAAATGACCAGTAATTTTCCATTTCTTTTCAATTGTGTATATATACAGACCAATAAAAATTTTCTTTGACCAGTGAAATTCCTTTATTCAATGGTCCGGTTGACCAGTAATTTTTTTTTTAATTTCAAAATGTCTGCATGAAGTTCACCGATAAATTTTTGCAGTCTCCTACTCTAAAAACATTTAAAGGTGCTGATACAGGCCACAAAACATTACAAAAAGTGAGTCAATGACCTCAATCATGGCTCACATAGCCAAAGAAAAAGATTTTTTGCACCCTTTTCCAGGACTTTTCGTTGTGCTTTTCAAACACTTTCAATGGATAGGTTTAAGCTAAACAAACCTTGCAAGCCAAAATAAAGTAAACACTGACAGAAACAGAAACTCTGACAGCAAAGTTCCAGTGACTGTTCTCAAAATACTGTTTAGTGTTCTAAAAGGTGAAAGGGTCTGTATAATTGAGCTAAGTTTTCTTAATCTAAAAATCTATTCTTAGTGATGAATGCACAAAGTAGAATTCAAGCACCACAATGAAATAAAGCAAGCATTTTGCATTAAATTCAAGAACTTTTCAAAGACTAACTCTATAAACAAGAACTTTTCAAGGTCTGTGTGAACCTTGTCAAAATCCTTAATACATGTACTTACTTTCCTCTTTTAAATAAAAGTGTCATCACCAAAGAGTGTGGAAATCTAACTTTAGCACCATACCTGTAAAACAAAGATTCATATCAGTCACTATTCAATAGCATACAACATAATCTGTAATATAATAAATTTGTAAGGAAATTATATTATGTCCAATTATATTTTGTATGGGCAAAATGTGGCTATAGATTTAACTCCATTGACCTCTGAACTTAAAGGTAAAGTGAGATCATGTTTATCTCAAGATCACGTTGATCTTTCTAGTTTCTATATAAGAACATGAAAATCTAGTGATTGAGACTAAATATTTTTCAAGTCCATTGAATCAATTGGGATTAAATAATCTCAGTTCAAATCCAATGATCACTGAGACTAAGTAATCTCATTTCATCTTTAATTAAATCTATGTTGGACTTAAATATGACCATTTATTTGTGTTGTAGTCAAGAGATATTTGATATTAGAAATAAAGCTCAATTGACAAAGATATTGAACTTGATAGATTAATCCTTTATTTTTTGAATATAAAAAATCGAATCGAATTGTGGTCTAGTGTATCATTGCAGCCCTAGTGATATATGAGTGACTGAGACAGTTTGTGCCCAAATTACGACCAAAGAGTGAAAGACAAAGTCCACACACTCGGGGTACGATTAGTCTTCCTCTGGTTTCACTTGCTACGAATTGTCTTTGAAAGTGTGTACGATTTTTCTTTCAGTGGGAAACAATATGTATTTCATGCGAAACGTCCAGTAACTGCCAGGGCATATGCGATTTTGCATTTACATTGACGCAGGTTTATGACAATTATGTTGGGCCGTACTGCCGTAGGCTATGTCTCAATGTGTACAAATTCGCTTAGTGTAGACATGTGTATAAGCCTAGCATTACTATGTTTTGCCAACATATTGCGATATTTCTTACACTGCCCCATTTCGAAAGCCTTTGATAACTGACAAAACTGTTTTGTATTGACCAGAGGCCAATAAATAGTTGACCGTTGCTGCTGCAGAAGACGTCATCCTCTTCACCTGATAATGTAAACGTGTTTTCGATCACTGAAGAGTTCCGCTTAAAGCAGAACGTTTCGAATTGAAATCAAGGAAAATTAGGTCTTAGATATTTCGGTGAAGGAGTTTGTTTATGACAATCTATTCATATCAGCAAGAAATATTTTGGTCAGACTAATGACCATTTAGCTTTTATTTTTCTTTGTCAAGATGACAAATAAATGTATCATTGTAACATTCAAAATGAATGCTAAATTGACGTGGACAAGCTCTTCAGACATGTTTGCAACCTAGCTGGTTTAGGATCGAAACGCACAGAAAATTTCCGCTTCAGTTTTCATCTGCAGTATGCCGTGGTATATCTTTGAATGTATGTCTATGTTGATAACTAGTAGGAATTTTATTAAATATATTTTAATTTCTAAACCCGTAATCTACAACTACTTTTTAAAACAGAAGAAAAAACATTTTACGTAGACAAGGTAAAGTGAAAATAAAAATCTTTTGTTTGGGAGGTACAAATGTAGTTCTCTTGAAAATAACTGAACAACACGTTTGGAGGCTCATCTTCGTCAACAAAATTATGGACGTTAAACTTCCAGAATACATTAATAATGATCCTCAAATTTACCTACAGAGACTTTCAGAATGTGTTTCAAACATATGTCCCCCAATATCAAATTTTTTAAAGTGAGTCTCTCTCTCTCTCTCTCTCTCTCTCTCTCTCTCTCTCTCTCTCTCTCTCTCTCTCTCTCGTTAGTTCAGTATAAATTTGACATACATTTTTGTATACGGTAAATGTTTTGGATTGTTTTGATAATGATATCATTTACATACAAAAACTAGAAAATAAATAATAAGAATGTAACAGCTGTTTCAATTGGTTCATCAGCTATATTACAATTAGAATGGGAATGCCAAGGTTTTGGTTAAAACGGTCCACCAACAACCTTTATCTCAGAATACCTGCAGGTTTGCAGAGTTAAAGTGGTGTATTTCATTAAAACCTCAGCTATAGTACATGAAGTAGCAATAACTTTGAATATCGGGAGATATTCATGTACAAATCGGCTATCTCATAGATACCTCCATCTAGCTCATAGATACCAGGGGGTATCAATGGTATAGATGACTCCTAACCCCAATACCTGATGATATTCAGTGATATGGTCTGTCATCCCATAATCCCTTTGGAGATTCTGTCGTGTCATGTTGTCATGCCAGATGCAACACGATAAAACGACCATGACAGAATCCCCAATTAGTTATCCCATAGATACATGAGGTATCTTTGGGATAGCAGGGATTTGATTAAACTGTGTTCCATAGGTATATATGTTATATAACATTTTGTAAACTGATATGTTACCTTTTACCCATTCACTTCTTGCCTAGTGGCACATAAGGCCTGGCCACATAATTCCTCAACCCATCTGTCTGCAGCGGCAGTGTTTACCTATTCAGAAGATAACCACCCAGCATATTTGACCTCTCTCTTTCTAATGTTCTCCTCCATATCATCTTCTGTCTCCCTTGTAAACTTATGTACTATTTTGAAGCTTTATAAAACAAGTTACTCTGGTTTTCTTTTACATGTATGTAAATACTTACCTGTTGATTCATTGTTGAATTTCATTGTATCTCAGGGCTCAACATTATCGCTTGTCCGTGTCCAGTTGAAAATCAGCTCGGACAAGTAAACCTTCCTAAGCACTTGTCGGAGAGGATAAGTTAAAATAATCACCAATATTTATAATTTGTTATTTCAAACATCAACAAAATTAATGTTTATCCATTTTTTAATGTCTAATTCAAAACGGAAGCTACTTCAATTACTTGGATAAAAATCATGGTAGTTTTATCTTCCTATGCATAAACATTAGACAGACTTCTGATGAAATCAAAATAACATAGTGCAAATGTAGAGTCACAAGATTTCTGAAAAGTAATCACTAAAACGCTTGTCATCTGTGAGAAATTAATAGCTTTGGAGGCTACAGTGACACTGATTTGATTACAAATTTGACCTACTATTGTAAACACGGGTTTGACAATTTATTGGTTTACAAATTACAGTAGATGAAAACAAATCATAAACAAAATAATACTGAAAATTGAGTTACATACCACAAAAAAAAAAAAAAAAAAAAAAATAATGAAAGACAAGTGTAAATTTAGAGCAGTTTAAAAATATTCTGTAGTCTACAAAGATCAAGCTTCCAGTGATTTGATTTAACAGTATACACGTAATTTAAAAAGTGACAAGTTCTGGACATTATTGAAGTGTGTGAACACACATCTTTTGGGGTTTTTTTTTTTTTTGGGGGGGGGGGGGGTGTAAAATCTCTAACATTGTTGCTTTTATTTTTCATCATTAGATGAATATTCACTTAATTATTTGGTACATGTAGGCCCAATTATTTTTCATCAATTTTACAAGTTGATGGAACATCAACCATTTATGTTATTCTAAGTTGTTAATAGGGAACAAGTCAATGCACATTTTGCAGTATGGGGTTAATAACACATTATATTGCCACAAAATTACACATGTATATGTATTTCAGCAACAGAAACTCAACTTCAAGATTGAAATTTCCAAATCACACTTTTATTTGTATATTTTTGCTTTTCAAAATGACGAAAATATAGTAACATTTGAATTCGCTGAAAAATATAGGTCTACAAGATTTGTTGAAATATATGCTATTAAAGATCAGTTTGGCATCCTTTATGAATTTTAAGATATTATAAATTTGCTTTAGAATGTTACTTTTCAATTATTTTTTACCATTATACTCTTGTGATAGAATTGACATTAAAAGCGATTAACTGGACTGTTTACACTTCTAACTCACGATTAATATGCAGATGAGTTTTGGTCAAGTTTCCCTTACTGTATACTGGCAAGATCATTCACGTGATCTTAGCTGATGAGAAACTCGCAGCAGTCTTTGAGAATGGGAAAATGTTTTACATGTACGCGTATTGACCTAGAGATTTAAGACTACTGATAGGAAGTATAGTGTAAGGGTGTGATACTGCCCTGTCACATAGAAATTTAATAACAATTAAACGATGTTTATAAGCACAAGATTTTATAATCATATCACTGATCTATGTATTTTGTTGCATAATAAATAAGCCATCAGTACTCACGTTAGGCCAAATAATTGACCCGATTTTTAGTTACTTTTTTGTATAACCTAATTTTACCGAATTGAAAAGTATTCAGTATACTGAGTGTATTATACCTTATTAAAACTTACGATTGCCATCAACTTCTATCAGTACTTTGATTTAACTTTTTGATTGAAAGTAAATATTTTTTTAATTCTATCAATTTTTCTTTTTACATCACGGACAAGTGGACTTGTGATTCGGACAAGTTACTTTTTGATATTACTTGTCTGATGGTACAATTGAAAAAAATCTGTAATGTAGAGCCCAGTATCTATAATTATAATCTATATTATAGACATCTTTTCTTTTTCAGATTCAAATCAATCAAAGAAGAACGAGTAGATAAAGGTAAAATGTATTCATTTTATTCTATCTTTGTGTCACATTTATATAAAATTTCACAAGCAACTTTTAATTTTCCACAACTTGTAAAAAATGTCACCTTTAAAATAATGCATGTAAATTGTTTCTTCTGTAGAATCTATTATTGTCTAAAGTGAAAAGAAATACAATCAGATCATTTTCTACATGTTTATATTGCAATACAGAATGTTTCTTCTGTGTGTTTACATGTATATAGTGACAGGAATGCTTTTCTAATTGTAACTTGTGTTGTTACACCATGCTTAAATGGTTGTTTAAACAAAGCAGTGGCTTGTTCAGATATGTAAATAGATAACAGTGTTGATGAAATCTTCCAAGCATCTTTTTTGGTTGAGAAATTAATTTTGATCCTGCACTACTAGTACAATGTCAAATGAAAAAATGGCAAATGGTCTGTTATTGAAGTCTGTAACAAGGTTTCCTACCCTTGATATACTGATGCAATCAGTAAAAAATTAGACCGAAACAAGATACAGGTTTGATGTCATCAAGGGAGTCAGAGCGCATTTAGACTTGATGTAATGTTCCATCAGGGAGATTCCACCATTTTAATATGGTCCCATTCCCAATGCAATTTCCCAATTGAAGTCAAAATGACAATGAATCTGAAAAGATTCCCGTATCTTCACACAGTTTTGTATATTTTAACATTTCCCAATTTCAATAAAATGTTGCTGAAATTCCCAATTTTAAAAGTCCAGGCCCCATTCCCAAAAAGAGTGTGGAAAATCCCTGTCCATATTATGCAAGTTTAAGTTTTGTTGTCTTTCATAAACATAAACATAAAGCACTTTAGTGACTCTCTGTTTTTCCAAAGTTGATATTTACTTCCTGTGTTGTGTATTTGATTGTTTAACTCATTACCACCTAAAGACACATTTGTACTGGTCGAAGTCATTGAGTTACAAAAGAGTCCATTGTTTTTGGGGTTTTTTTAGGGGGGGGGGGTTGGGGTTGGGGGGTTGATGAGTTAATTACTGTTGTTTACCTTTACCCATGGTGTTAATCTTTTCAAGTATTTTTGTAAAATTTTTACATCAAAATTTCAGTACACCAATCAAAGCTTACAGCAAAATTTAAGAGGTGTTCAGCATGTGGTAGCCAGTTTGATTCAGCCAATCATCATGTGAGACTTTTACCACGACAACCAATGAAAAGGAAGTTACAGAAATTATTGAAGAAGTATAGTGAGAATCCAACAAGCCTTAGCAATTACCACAGAAATTGTATCAATAATTATTTGCATAGCAAGAATTGTATCGTAAGTTTATTTTATAACGATCATACCATACATTTCTCATACAAATTCACCAAAATGGCAGAAATAATTGAAGGAGTATAGTGAGAATCCCTATACATGCTAACCCCCTTAATGACTATACCGCAGCAATTATATCAATAATGACTTACATATCAACTTTTGCATTGTAAGCCTCTTAACCCATTTCCCCATTTAAACTAATAGAGGGCAAAGCCCTCATATATGTAGGGAACCTCACATTTTTATTCCTTCTACATCCGGGGACCCGTACTACTAATGGTAAAATTTCTGCTCACATCGGGAATTTGTGCGAGGCATAGACAAGATGTCAGAATTGTAAAGTCATTACTTAAAAGTGCATTGCAAACGAGGTAATAAATTACCGTAATAGCAAACATTTTGCAGACTGAGACTAGCCATAACGATGAGTATTGTACTTTGAACCCAATCATGAAGCACATAAGTTATCCGGACAATGTGAACTGCAGAAATTAATGGAATAGAGTAAAATATATAGATAAATAAATATTATTGCGTTTAATTCATAACTAGTAAATAACACATAGATTCTATCTATGTTTTAACACCAAGGAAACAGTCAATCACTCAATATTTTATTTAAAACAATGAGTAAATGACGCGGACATTTTACGTGATAAAAAAAATGAACATTAATCCCTTTGAGGATTCTGTCATTTTGCCCTCGCCCTGTTGATAAATGCTTTTGCCCTCTTCATAGGTTTACCTGTATATTATTATTTATCTACATCATTGATTTACAGATTTTACAGGTACATTGTTTTTCAGGGGTTACTGAGTTAAAATATTATGCAACATTTCCTCCATTACATAGAGAGCTCCTTTTAAATCTATCCTTATACTGTATTATCAAGCATTTGACAATGTTTTAATAATAAACTCTGTCCACATTCAAATTATCACACTATTTCAAAACAAATGATCATAATGATACCTCCATTAAATTTTTCAGTATATAAAATCCATATGAGCTTCTTACATCAGAAGTTGTTGCGGTCAGTTTTCCTCAAGAGAGCTTTATGACCTCCAGGCCTTTTTATTGATATTACTAAGTACATGAAGTACAGTAAAACCTGCTATAGCGGCCACCTCTATATAAGGATTACCTGTATATAAAGGCCAGTTTTTTCAAGTCCCTTGACTGTATACCTCAACTAAATTGAACCTGTATATAAGGGTCACCTGCACATAAAGGTCACTATTTTCTGGTCCCTTGGGAGGCCCCTATATACAGGTTTTACTGTATAAAAAAAATGTATTTGAATTATTTAGCCATCATGCAACAGTTTTTGTTCAGGATATATCAAACTTAACACTACCCTCATGCCTATTTGATAACCCTATACAAATGTATCTATATTTTTAATTATATAGTGATGATAATACTTCAGAAGCCTGGTACAAAATTTATAACACAGAAAATATGTAATTCCAGTACTGATCAAGGTTCAGTAGTCGGCTAGGACCAGGATTAGTATGTACTGGTATAATATTTTTTTTTTTGTCTCTTTTTCAGAAAAATGTTCAACAGCTGATGATTGATCTAAATTGTGCTTTATATAGCAAAAATAATGTAATAGCCAGTTACTGGTCCTAGCTGGCTACTGGACCCAACCAGTAGTGTTAAAGTACCAAATCCACTGGATTTAAGTTTTTGCAAAATACATGTACATGTACAGAAAAGAAGGATATAAACATATGATAATCATTGTAAAGAAATACATGTACAATATGTTATAGAAAAAAATATTCAAATTATATTGTTTATTTCAAGTATTTAAATTTTCATTTGAAGTCTGACAGATATAAAATGTAAAATTAAATCATTTCTTTTATACAATTTCGTTGTTCACAAGTTTTCCAACTTGAGATGACATGGTTTCAGACTCTCTCCTAAAGTTGTTTCCAAAGTTTAACACATAAAAAATATAAACCTTACTAGTATTTAATTTACAACAATTTTAACAAACAAATTATACAATATATAACTTACATTTACATCTGTCGTTGGCTCTGATGATTGGGTGAGGAGAGTGGGAGGAAACAGGAATATCCAGAGAAAACCACTGTGTCTGCACTGGCCACAGTCATAACATCTCACCTGGTTCCATCTTCAATCTGAATATCAAACTCAGGCCACATTGCAATTGGTTGAAAACATGACTGTAAAAAATCAATTATAGAAAAATTATCTGGTTATGCTAATTTAATATATTTACTAGATTTATATAAAGAAATACTGTATAGTTGCTTTTATTTGCGGGGATTTAATTTTGAAATATTTGTGGTCAAAGAAAATATCACGAAATTAAATACTCATGAATATAATACCAGCATCTTATACTCATAAAGTATCAAAAATTCTTAACCAATAAAAATCATAAAAATTATTACCAATCAAAAAGTATATCATGATATGTCAGCAGAAGTAAGGGGAGATAATAAAAAACAACCATGCTAATATAAGATTACATATTTAATGAAGTAAATGTGAAAGGGTCAGTCATATAGTACTCATACTAGCTTGACTAGTGGGGTTTCCCCTTTAGCTCAGTTGGTAGATCACCAGAGGGTCCTAGGTTAGATTCCATGCAGAGGAATTATCTGTCTCTGTTACAATGGTACCCACATTGGGAGCCATTTTGTTGTGGCTGTATTAGTTATATGGTGTTCCTAATAGCTTGAGTTAGTGGGGTTTCATCTTTAGCTTGATCGATAGAGCATCAAACTCATAAACTAGGGGTCCTAGATTCTATTCCATGCAGAGGCAATGTTTGTCTATGTAACAATGGTGCCCTAGTTGGGACCTAGGTTCTTCCTGGTAAAGTGAAAGTGATTATCCCTGAACATTGCCCCACAGGTAATAGCGACCTCTAAACAAGTCGAGACAACTCTTTCAATGGAGGGGGATAATGTGATCGCGTTAGTTATATGGTGTTTCTACTAGCTTGAGCTAGTGGGGTTTCCCCTTTAGCTGGATCAGTAGAGCACCAGACTTGTAAATCAGGGGTCCTAAGTTCGTTTCATGCAGAGGTGGTATTTGTCTCAGTTACATGAATATATATTGTGTCCTATATAACAGGTTAATATCTCGTGTCCTCCATTACAGGTCATCACTTGTCACATGTGCAGTAAAACAACAAAAGTTCCCTGTCAGAGTCGACCAGAGAGAAGTGTTCAGATACAAAGACAACAGGGTAAAAGAAGTGGAATCTCGTTATCTCGAAATTCATGTGACTGCCCCTATTACTTCAAGATATCCGGAATTCAGGATAACAAAAAAATTAATTCACATTTTTTTCTATCCAAAAAAATTTTTTTTATCATATCAACTCATCCAAAATACCGTATTCGGCCGTGACAGGCTGCACCCCCCATTTCAGCATCAGATGACGTATAATCCGCGTTGACTTTTTTCAATGGCCGAAAATCATCCGAGATTGATTATTATTGAGTGCAGTATGACATCGGAAATATTTTCAAAATTCGCATTCTTAGATACATGTAAGCAAATTAATGATTTGAAATAAATAACAAAAGAAAATCAAAACATTGGAACCACTGTAAGTTACTGGCATTTCAATAAAATGTTGATAGCAACTATCAACTTCTTTTGCTGACAAATTAGCCTATATATTTAAAATAGTATGTAGAACAACATTATATTTGCGGAAACGACTTAACAATTTTAATTAGGTGTTCAGATCACTTTCCAGAATAATAGCGTAATTATTGACGTCCAAGTATAATGGTTTGATTTGAATGGAGACTTACAAACATTAAAACCTTGGTGTTGTTATTTTACAATAACAATTTAAAATTAACTCATCGTACTTACCTGTTTAATTGGCATGTTCCATAACTTATACTTTCTGTTAAAAGGGTTACTTTTTACGAACTGGATTCATTCCTCCACCCAAAAAAAAACCATTGTTTTATTTATTAATTCCTATAGTCATTTAACAAACAACGCAAAACTCATATGATATTGATATACACTACATAACATTTAGCCCCCTCATTTACAAAAAGCTGTTCGCTTCGATTTACACCAGCGTGAAATAATCAAAATTCTTCAGATTCCTAAAATTTTTTGTGCAACAAAATCTGTTTCCTTAGAGGCTAACAGGCACTTGCGTTATGCAATTGACAACCCTCAATACTTGCCTTTGTCTAGCCTATTTGATGAACACAAAAATAAAAGACAACAAGATTCATTTATTGATTTATTTCACTGTACAATACATTACTTTCGTTATTACGAAAAAATGTCATGCTTACGAATCTCACAGTAGTTCCTGGAAAAAATGTCCTAAGATTCTGTAGTACTGTATTTTCACAAAATATACACGGCCGAATATAAGATTCCACTATTGTTTAAAACTGGAACCACTGTAAGTTACTGGCATTTCAATAAAATATTATAGCTCTATACAGGCTGTTCAAGTACTTTAAAGCACTAAAATGGTTTATGTACTTTTGCAAATGTTTATACAATAACTTGAAGATTATTTGATATTTTCTTTTTAAAGGGGTAAAACACTTTTTTAATACTCAATAGATTGATATTACCAAAAAAGAGATTTACACAGCATCATTCTTCAATTCCTAGAGAAACCCAAAGCAAATGATTAACTATATATGTTTTTGTGGAGCCTTATTTTCACAAAATATATAGGAATATAAGATTTTTTATGTCTGCGTATAGCTCATACATCAAGTACAAGCACTAAAAGTGGAAAATATTGAAATATGTTTTTAGTAAACACGACTGAATGCCCCTTTAAGTCACCTGAGCCAAAGACTTTATATATGTTTAGTCAGTCGTTGCATGTCAGTACATATTATACATATCTTTATTCAAGAACCAATCAGCCAATTTTCTTCAAATTTTTTAGGAAGTATTTCCATGTAAAACAGCTTTAAGTTTGTAAACAAAAAGGTTCTTGTACCAATTAAGGGGCCCAAAAGAGGCCAGATATGGACAAAATGGGTACATGTAGAACTTTAGTTGCAGTGGTAATAATGAGTCAATGGAAGTCTGGTGTGGGAAATGTAAATATGTTTATATCAAAAGTTGCTTGGAACATTATTATAATGATAGTGACAAAATCAAATGTTCAAGGTCATGGGATCAAAGCTCAAGGTTACAGGTACCGAATTTATAAAAAAAAAATGGATTACTTTTTGTACACGCATAGTTGTAAAGTTGTTAGTTTTTTTATATGGATCATTGTTAAAAGGTGCAAGGCAATGGGGTCAAAGGTTAAGGTCAAAAGCATCTCCAAACATGAAAATATTTTTTTCTTACAAATGGTTAAACTTTTTGTATGCATTAATTGACATTTTAGAAAATTATTAGATTTTTCACAAAGATTGTTATGACAAATTTAGTAATTATGAAAAATCAATGTAAACAGTTGTTTTCACTTAATTTAATCAAATTATTTTGAATTTGTAATTGGTCAAAAATACAATCAGCATATATATAATGGTGTCTGAATGCAAATGTCAGTCGCTAGCACATCAGGAAGGTCATATTTATACAACTCAATAAGATGACCTTTAATGCCCTTTGACATTCTAGTTTCAGAACATATGCCCTGTGAGATTATAGCCCCAAAGACAAGAAAATGTAAAAGAAAAGAAAAGAAAAAGTTGAGAAAAAGACAAAATAAAGAGAGGGGAGAAGAGACCAACATTGTGGTTAAAGATAATAATGCCAGCATCACATCCTCTGAGTCGGACATAAGTAAACTGTAAGTAACACAGATGGAAAGTCCCTATTTGAACAAAGTTCACAAGGAATTAATTTTTACTTTTGAATGTTGTTTTATGCCACATTCAACAATATTTCGTATGGTGGCAGCCAGTTTTTAGTGGTGAAAGAGAAAACCCACTAACAATTTACCTGAGAAGAAATCACCGTCTGCATATAAACTGACAAACCTACTCACAAAATCAGCTAAAGTTCCTGCTCAAACCCATTGTATAATTATTATTGTATAATTATGTACTGTAATCAGCTTAATAACAGATATTACCAGAAAGTATGAACAAATAAATATGCAAAACTACTGTATGTGTATATAAATTAGCGCACTCATATTTTAGCGCTCTCAGGGGGCATATACATATAAGCACAATCTTGAATTTGCGCAATTTATTTTATTAGTTTTGTCATGTATAAAGAAAGACAAGATGGAGAAATTTTAGCACTGCCCTTGAATTAATGCAATAATTTTGAGCGCGAAAGGCGCTAATATTAGAATACCGCTAAAATAAGTACACATACAGTAATTATTTGCCTTTATTTTTGTAAGTACAGTGCTACAATTATACTTTCTGTTTTGCAGATCACGGTCCTGTTTTATAAAAGTCATGTGTTCCAAGTCCACTGACCTTAAATCAAATCCTAATAGTACAGTATTATACTATCACAATTTATGTGATTTAGAGACAAACTGTCTTTTACTTTTTTTCTGGTCCACATCTCCTTGTCAACCGTCTAGTAAAGTTTCTCATTAATGTGTAAATAAAAGTGTCGGAGTATATATTAGATCTAAAGGGCAGGGTTGCTTGTTGTGTAGAATACTGTATTAATATAATTTTATCTTTATGAAGCAAATTAACTTTACAGTGATTATGTAATAAAATGTAAATGTATTTACATGTATTTTGATCTCATTATAAAATCTTTCAGGTATTCACCAGGGGAAATTAAACTCTCTAACACAACTCTATCATCAACTCCACAAAATCAGTTAAAAGATGGTAATACTTCAACTCCAAATATCAAACGAGATTCATCTTCAAGTAGAAGTACCCCAGTGACATCTTTATTAAATGTAAAAATGAATGCCAAACGACAGAATGAAATTCGACCAGGCAAGAGGACAAGAAGCAAGGACAGACATCAACTTCTGACAAAGATGTTAGCACAAGAAAAGAAAAACAAATCCCTCCCAGACAGTCTGTCATCTTTCTTGTCAAGTGTATGATGCATACATTTCAGCCATCATAGGAAAAAAGATGGTGCATTGCATGATAAATGACCCGTTTTATGAGCTAATATGATGTGCCTCTAAAAAGCCTTGACTTTGATTTGATTTTTTGTTTAACGCCATACTCAACAATTTTTCAGTCATATGATGGCGTCCAGTTTTTATTGGTGGAGGAGAAACCCCGGTTACCCGGGTAAAGACCACTGACCTTCCGCAAGAAAACTGGCAAACTTTCCCACTTAATTCGAAATGACCCTGGCGGGATTCGAACCAGAGGTGAGAGGCCGTGTGATTTAAAGCGCAATGCTTTAACCACTCGGCCACGGAGGCCCCTCCTTGCTTTGATACACTGTAGCTATTTTTTTTGTCAACTGTAGTGATATACCGTAAAAAGATTCAAGTTTAATTGTCAAGACATTTTTCTGTGGATAAACTGATGTCCAAGTAACTGACTCGCCTCTAAGATTGGCACATTGTCTGGATACATTGACATCATTTGCAATGCTGTTGCAGTGGTACATATACTGAAATCAAAGCTGGTCTGTTTGCAACATTTTGGTTTAATTATCATACAGAACAGTACTGACAATCATATAGATGTTCACATTGTGGAATTCAGAATAGAGTAAATAAAGAGAATTATATAAACACTATTATGTAACATGGATATTATGTATTTGTCAAAAAGTCATAAAATAAAATCGTCATTGAAATGTTGGCTTACCCATAGATAATCGTGAAAAGAGTTTTATTTGTGTTCATCCAGCGATTGTCAAAATGTCGAAACAAAAGCATTAGCATGCGCCAGGGGATAATTACTCTAACCTGGCACTAATGAGGTCGTAATGACCTGAAAGTACAAAGACGAGTAAAATTATTTAGTTACATATAATCTTTATTCATTTGTTTAACTGATGTTTATGGACACTTTCAAAACATTTTAATAATTCACACTGTAGCGGCGTTTAAAATGAGTTTTATAAATAATTAGTTTGATGACTAGTTTGATGCATAACTGCACATTTATTGTTCTGGAATTAAACAAATGTCTCTGCTGTCATGTGGGGTAATTAGAGTGTTCCGTCTTTGTGCTATAAAATACTTTTGTACCCAGCAAAGAGAACCCCAGTTATAAAAAGTAATATAATGAACATTCTTGTGAATAAATATATGTTTTGTTCTTATAAAAATGTTAAAAAAAACAAAGATTCACAAGATTGAATGCTTTAAAATTAAAATGGTAAGCTTTAATCGCATATACAACAATATTTAAAAAAAAGTCACGGTAACTGGTCCTTCATCTTCCAGGAAAGGCAGACAAAATTCATTTTTAGCTCACCTGTTTAAAGAACAGGAGAGCTATTGCTGTCACTGCTTCGGCGGTGGCCTCCTTTTTCTGTTTTGTTTTTGTTTCCCTCCATTTTGGGCAAAGTCACATGCACATTGTCCAAGGTCATTACAGGTTGCTATAGCTCCGCTGGACTTTAGTATATGAATAGTACTGCGTTAAGCTTTTTTGTTTCAGTCCATTATGGGCAAAGTACTGCAGCTATATGCACTATATTGTCAAGTATCATTACTCAACAATGCAGGGAGATGCTGGTTGCTGTGGCCTAATTTTGACCCAAATTATAACAAGCATAAAACAGGCGAGCTAAAAGGTCTTTTTGTCTGACTTTGCGACTCTATTGAAAGAGCTGCATACACAAAGATGCAGATTTTTATATATATATATATATGTGTGTGTATTTGGCCTAATATGCATAACTTCTGTATTTTTAACCTTGAATTGACTTCCATTGCTACTGCCAATTTCTCAGTAAGCTGTATGTCCCAACTTCTATTTTGGGAAACACTCCTACAATCTTTTTTTGTTTTTGCTCGATATTATTTCATTGCATTGCATCATAACATTTGATTACAAGAACGATTTGCATTGATTATATGTATGAATATTTTATCAGTCAATGGCCATCCTTCATTTATTTGACACCTCTCTATAATGGATATTTCAATTAGTCCGGCAATTGTCCACTAAACAGATTTTACTCTGCGTGTTAATATGTATATATGCACGAGTGTACACAGCTCTTTCAATAGAGACCAAGTCAGAAGAACCTGTCTGCTATTTTTATGAGAATCAGTGTACCTTGTCAGCCTGCATGTATTTTTTATGCTACTGCTGCACATCAATTCAGTGTGAATCGGTAAAAGTAGTTGACAAGCTCATCCGAGATATCAGGTAGCTTATACCAACTGTACATTTTAATACTTGACCTTTTCATAAGAGTTGTATATTCTTTTCTGTTGTTTAAGATCAGTCTATTGGAGTCTGTAGGGATGAAAGGATTAAAGCTGTTCTTGAATCTCAAGCTCAGCTTTTGGAACAGCCAACTTTTGATTCCTCTATTGATTCAACAACCTTGGAATGTTTTTTTGGTCGGCACACTTAACCATGTAGTGTTTTATTGTTGTTTTTCAACTTTTTTTGCCGCTTTATCTTTAGAAAATACACATATTTTCAAATTAGAGCTCAACTGATGAAGTCTAACTGACAGAAACGATATCGTCTTGGGCATAATAACTTTGGTATTATGTTTATAAAATTTAAATGGAAATATTGACACCTACACGATGTGCCATAAATATTGAACCCAATTTGGTCTTAATTGGTTTCAGGTATTACTATTTTTTTCTATAGTTAACAGAAGATATTTACCGACAGCATTCCATGGACAACCTGCTTTGTTAATGCGAGTTTTCAATATATAATTCTGTGAACTTTTCGAAGATATCTAATCATACCTGTGATGTATACAATGTAACAGAACAAGCAAAAGGTTTGTTTGCCGCTATAAAATACATCAAACCATGCTGCATATTTGTTTCAATGTTTTGTGCCCTGCCACAATTTTATTTACATATGGTTTTTACCAGCTATAGGTGAAGTGGCACAAATTTGGAACTTGTGGTATGGACTGACGCCAATGAAGTAAAAGCTCTTTAGTTTGTTATCTCTTCCAAATGACTCGACTTTCTTTTTTCATACTGAGAACTTGTCTTTTTGATTGTGTTGTTTTATGCCACACTCAATTTTTCAGTTATATGGCGGCAGCCAGTTTTTAATGGTGAAGGAAAAAAACAAATTACCATGACCTGGGAAAAGACCATCAGCGTACTGGCAAATTTTTTTTTATAAAAATCAGCTAAGGTTCCAACCTGCACTGAGCAAAGGTGAGACTTCCTGGTTTAAAGTGGGGTGCTCTAACTACATGAACCACTAAGCCATGGAGTCCCCCACCACTTGTCGAAGGAATAGCAATTATCTTTTTAAAAATGTATGACCTGGTACCAAGAATCAAACATTGGACTTTCGGCTTGCTAGTTGGAATCTCCACAGCTGGATTACTGTGAGCAGTTTGTATGCTATATGAGGTCCAATGGAAATCTGTGCCACCACTAACACTTTGCCAGTTATGGACAAGGTTTATAATTTAACCACAGACTGACAGTTCAAAAATTTGTTCTTAATTTTTCTATTCCAAGGGGATACAAATCACAAGACGACCCCTTTTAATAGTTAAACAGAAAAACACAAACAAGGCAATTACATTGTACAGAACATTTTATTTAGAAAAAAAATTATTGTTAAAAAAAATAAAACATTCAACATCATAAAACTACATCTTACACAATGATTGCTGCTAAACACTGTCTTCAGCAACTGTTAGTGTTTGTTGTTATGGTAACACATACTTCAGACCTGATGTAAACTCTGTATGTAATACTAGTAATATTTAGTTTTCATCTTTAAAATATTGACATACACCTAATTAAGACAATGCTGAAATGTTATCACCTCAGATGCCAAGGTGTGCATGTATAGTCAATTTACATTCTTTATGCAGTTAAACTCAAATTTAAATACAAATAGACAAAGGTATAAAGTAAATATTTCATTTTTTAAGGCCAACTGAAGTTATAGAAGAAACCACATCTAAATTTGGACACAGTATTTTATGATTCAGTAATCTATAATTGACCATTTCATAAATAAAGAAAATAATTGAAAAAAATATTATAGAAATGAAAATATTTTTGAAGATCACAAATTCTGACATGCACTTTTTATGAATCTGATGTATAAGGTCAATTTGAGATTTTCTTATAAACTTTATATGATGGAAAACCAACGGTGTTTCTGATATTTCACACATAACCATTTCAATCATCCGTTACAATTTTGTCCTCTCACCATTTCCAGGTCAGCGTGGACATCAACTGGACCGAGGACAGAGAAAAGCTATGACTAGGGACAAATGCTCAATGGAGATGAATTACACCCTAACTGACATATAAATCTGCTGACGTGATCATTTATTATTTATTACCATACTACAACAATGAAATTTTTATGAGAAAAACTACAATCAATTAATGACAAACATGGCTCTCCATACATCACTCTCATACAAATGGGTAAATGGTAGTCGCGTCTACATTTCTTACACACATTATAAATTGTGTGAGTAACAATTTGTTCACAATTTCATCTGGAAACAAAGTCAAAATTACAGTTATAATTTGCCTGACGTTAAAATATGATAAAACTTCTAAACAAAGAGGATGGGCAATACCAGATATATAATCCGTGCCAAATGACAATATGGTTACACTGGAATTTAAGAAAAGATTTTAAAAAAAGACACAATTTTGTATATTTTGACATTTCCAGTCCAAGTCGCATAAAATTCACTTGACTTCTTTGTGAATGAAGAAATAAAACACTATCCATTTCTTTTTTTATCTTGATTAATGGGACTAACAAGAAGGATAAAAGATTTCACTTTCAAAGCACTTCCTATGCACAGAGACATCAGACAGATAATAATGGTTGACAATTTCATGTCATTATTCCGAAGAAATGTAAGAATGACTTGTGTGTAAAGAATGACGATAGACGTGAATTTTAAAACGTGAAATTGCCTGTGGTAATATAATACACATTAAACAAAACTGAAATCAATGTAACTTAAAGCAAACAGTAACATATGGCTATGAACAGCAACGCTAGTTTTATGTCGACTGAAGTGTAAACCATTTTAAGATGTTATGAAACTGTTACTCTATGAACTAAATTCCACTCATATTTCCTTTAATCGTGTTTAGGACTTCCATCTCGGCTGCCACTCCTGGATCGTCCTCTGGAAGCTGACCTGAAAATATCACAATATCTCAAATTAAGGACACATTTCCTATTTTGTTAGTTTTACAATTCAAAATGGTAGAAAATATTGATGAAAGAAATCCAATTCTGAATTTCTACTAAAAGTACATTTGAAAATAGTACCAGTGTGTCAAGGTCATGATGTAATGTACATATAAACCAAGTTTAACACATACTTAGAATGGAAGTACTGCTCGCTAATGTAAACCAACCCACAAATATCAATAACTCAAAGTTCGGTCTGTGACTGGTAACAATGTTTCAACAATCAGAGAGTATGGTGGTGTTCTCTCTAGTCAAACGCAATGGAAGTACAGATATTTGACCTTTTAACATGCAGCTTCAATTGCTGCTGAATTTGTAAAGGTGTTGACAAGTTGTTTATCCAAAACAGTATATTATAAATAATGCTAAGTCATATTACTAAATATTATGCTGAGTAATTTTGAATTTGGAATTTTATATCTAAATTAACTTTGTCAACATATTTACTTGACCGAATTAGAAATCATGTAATTTTAGCTGCCCGTATTTTCCCAAGTACATATAATACACATCAGTACTATTTCAAGTCACACCAATTTATTTACGTATATAATTTCCTAAAAGATTTATCTCCCGTACCTCATATTGCTAACTGGATTTTATCGATAAACAATTTATATCTGTGGATTTTCAACAATTCATAAAACTCGTGATCTGGATTAATATTAAATAAAAATGTGACCTGGATTTATGTGACTTGGGTTATAATTTCAAATAAGCAGAGAATTTATGCTTAATTCAATAATCATTGTCTTAATACAAATAAAGTTCATTATTACAGTCCATAAGTAAAGTTCATTATGTTAAAGTTCATTATAACATAATACATTTAATAATTCACTTTTTAACACTTTTAACATATTCATGGAAAATCCTCCATTCACGGAAAGTCCTCCGTCTTTCTTTAAATAAGAATAAGTTTTCGACTTCTTTAAATTATTTTCGTTTTGTATTCACATGACACTGTGATTATTACTTAAGTTCTTGTATAGTTTTCAATTTCGAAGCCAAGCATCGACGATTTGTTGTTATTGTTAAAATTCTTGCGTGTCACATCACCTGTTTCTGGGTCTTGATAAAGTTCATGATTTATTTCATGGTTATCGTGTTTGTATTCCCTTTATTTCACAGGAATGTACGTCTGGATATTCATTTTTGTAGTTTGGTTGACTGTTTTTCATTTCTCCTTGACTATTTTGTTTCGTGTTTTCTGTTTCTCTTTTATCTTGACTTTATAGTGTTCGGTTTTCAATGGTAAACATACTGCAAAGTTTCATGTCTGGATATTCTATGTCGTGTTTATCCTTAAGGTACATACTGCAAAGTTTTCTATCTGGATATGTTCGGTTCTTGTTCAGTTTGATGTCTTCTTTGTATATACTGGCTGTGTTTCTTGACCGTTGTTTCATCTTTTCTGTTATAAGATTGCGAATGTCATTATCATCTGCTACCATTATCTTTACTTCCAATGTACAAAACAAACTTACTTCGTCTTTCTTATACTTGTCAACTAATGTTTTCAAAGGATCCCTAAAGTTAAAATTACTTTCCTTATAAATGTAAGGTGTTAAAGTCAAAAAGCTTGACAATTTTGTTCCAAATGTAGAATGTCTAGAGGGTGGCCTGTCTGTGGTCTTACAGTTTTGTTCAATTTTTGATCGTGTTTCCAGAAATATAGAAATCACACATGTCTGTCTGTTTGAAACAGTATAGATAGGACTGTCACAGGGTTTGAACATTTTTCCAGTCAAAAGTGCAAATTGTGTTTTCTCTTTATTTACCGCTAAGGCCCTTATCTTGTAAATTTCTAAGGCATTTGTTGTGTCAACCAAAGGTCTGACACAATAACTACAATGTTTTCGTCTTTGAAATATGCAAGTCAATGTTTTGTACAGGTCCCAAAGATCTTTTTCAGGGTCAAAAGGCAAAGCAAAACGTGGATTCAATTGATTTTTGATGGATAAAAAGTAGTTGCACAAGGTGTCCCAATGAATTTCAAGTGGATCTAAAGCTCTATCTAATTGGATATAATTATCAATTGCTATTTTGTTTTTGTTCGTTTGATCTGTCACATTTTCATTTCTTTGAACTCTCTCAAGAAAGAGCTTTAACAGGTTGCTGTCTTACATTCAGGTCTCATCTAAGTCTGAGATCAAAATCGTCCATTTGGATTTTGAGGTTGTTATCTCATTAGAGGTTTTATCATGTCATGTAATTCTGTTATTAATTCCCCTATCGAAATTATTGTATGTTCCTGTGCTTCTACCCAATTCATTCTTTTTGTCATTTCTAACCAATTTATTTGTCTAATGAGGTTCTGTGTTAAGGAGCCTATCATCTCTTTTATAAGAGTTACTATCTAACTGTGTGGGTTTTATCTGTACAGTTGGCCAATTAATCTTTAAGTTTAGATTCTTATCTGAAAAGTCACATAATGGAACATAGACTTTTTACATTTCCAAATATACATCCTTCGAGATGGATGTTATCCCATTCCAAGGTGAAATCCTAAATTCCTGATAAGCTTTTGCCAACTTCCCGTGGAAGGTTTTACTATGTCTAATTCTTTCCTACGATTTATTCTTAAGAATCAGCTGTTCTGTAATGTGATCTATCTATTTTCTCTAATATTTGCTCAATTATTTCCCTAACTATTTCTGTCAATTTCTCATTGTTGACACATGTTATTAAACATATCTAAATTGTTTCTACTCATTTTGTCAAATGTTGTATTTAACGTAGAACTCTTAATTTCATTTATTTCTGTATCTTCTGTATCCTTACTTATTTCTTTGTTTTCTGTCTGATTGTCTTGTTCTGTTAACTTTTCTCTATCATCTAACTTTGTGTTTCTGTAATTCTTTTTAATTCTGCTAAAGGAATATCATCCTCACTATCTGAGTCATCTCGATTTGCCTAGATCTCTTTACAATATCTTGATTTTCATTCTTATCAATTTCGTCATCTGGAAGATTCTGAGGAGGTGCTAACCTAAGATGTCGAGCATGTGTCTTAGTTGTTGTTCCTGTCAACCGAGGTCCTCTTTTACTGGTTTTTCTTTGATTCTTAATATATACTGGATCTCCTACCTTGAAATTAATTTCTTGACTACCCCTATCTGCATATTTCTTTTGTCTTTTCTTAGCGTCTTCTAAATTTTTGTGTACAATCCTGAAACTTGGATGAAATCTAATTGTGGTGTTTCTTGTACAGCCTCATATTATCAGCTGTTTTATTTTGGTACACTAAAAGCTTCTGGCCATCCAGATATAAATCTATGAATGACAATAGATCTAGACCAATTTTTGCGAAAGGATAAGGTGGAATATCCGTTTCTTTAAGAGGTGGATGTGTTTTCTTTTGACTTCTAGTTTGACATGTTACACATTGATCTACATATTTATGCAACTTTTGATACATGATAATGACAATGTTTTCTAAATTTTCAGCTTTTTGGATCTTCTGAATCTTGTTGAGATAAAAAATATAACAAACCATCTATTACTATTAAACTATTTTGTTCCCTTTTTGTGGCACTACCTTTGTCTAATTTTATCTTAAGTTTTGCTATCTTTTCATCACATTTTCTTGTTCTGTTTTTATATCTATGTCTGTCTAGCGTATTTCTTTGGAGTGAACTCACCTACTTCTAAAAATCTATCATCTATTTCTATTTCATCTGACTTGACAACAAGTCAGCACAACAGTTAAATCTACCTTCTATATACTCAATCTTACAGTTGTAACCTGTACCAATTTCTTGAGAGCAAAAGCTATACCTATCTGTAAGCTGTGTGAGACAAGCACCTCCTGTCTTTGAGAAAATCAAAGGCTACTTGGCATTCTTTTGACCATCTAAATCTAGCAATTTCTTAGTTAACTCAATCAAAGGTTCTGCTATTTGGTATGAATCTCCTTAATAACTACACATGCCAATAAATCCCCTAATTTCTCTTACATTTTTTTTCACTTTCTTTTCATTAGGTTTCCTTGTTCACTAACAATAAAAACCTAAATATTCAAAAAGAAACTACACTTCAACTTCATTTTTAAATCATGTTGCCTCAAAAACAATTTTTATGTCAGATGTTCTTCTGATATGTCATCCAAGTAAGCAGTGGCGACATTCTTGTAATACTAGTTCATGAGTAATGGGAGCATTAGATTACCCCCTTTGATTACTTCATCCATGTATTGCCAATACCCAGGTGAAAGAACCTAGCTAACCTTTGGTCACTCTAAAGTCTAACACACATTCTTTTGCAAACTACAACTAATGTGTTGAAAATACCTGACAATCTACTTTCTCACACGGTCTAAATCTATTTTCATTTTCACTGTAGCTTAGGCATCAGTTTTTGCAGTGGGAAGGTGCTCAATCTTTAAGCTGCTGCTGATCTGAATAACACTTGCTGGCGTCACAGAATCTAAAAGACATCCATCATTGATAAATTTCAAAAATCAAAATGGCCTCAATACTTACAATAGAAAAATCAAAATTTGACATAGGTTCTCCCTATTCTTAAGCAACCTAGTAACAATGTTACCACAGTCAATGCCTTTAAATTCATCGTAAATTTAATATTTACTGCACCTCTGCCCTGAGATTTGAGGTGAAACCTTGTTACAACCAATTAATGATCGGATATAAAGTAGAACACATATCAAACACTGAACATTACTTTTTCTTAATTTTCTACTACAACTCTTCTTATCGGAGGCCTTCTAGTTTTCCTGTTCCCTATGCAATGACTTACTACAGGTGGTGCAGGGAGTTGCTAACTGTTTATTTGACTGAGACGTTTTATCTGTAAGTGCTGAATGCTATATCAAAATTGTGGAGGTCAAAGTTGTTCCGATAAGTATTATGTGTAAACTGCGAGGGTGGAGGATCGTAATTTTGTGTCTATTTTGATAGTCATTAGGTACAAATTGAGGTGGTGGGTTGTAACTTTGTTTACTCTACCCCTTGCCACGATTCATTGGTGGTCCCTGAGCCAATATGACCCAGCAGGGTTATGATGTATGAACCCAAACATACAGATTGTGAATTTTGTCTACATTTGATATTTTAACCTTGGTGTTTGCTGAACTGTCTGTCTCGTCAGCTGCATTTACATGGAAAACAATTCTTACATAGTTTATTTCTTAAGTGATCTACTTCCATTGGTTGAATGTCTCTGTCTTCTTTTTCGGTTTTAAATCTAAAACACATTTTGTGTACCGTCTAAGGTCAATGCAATTTGATCCCTAACGTTTTGTTCGCGTGTCGCTATAACTGCGGCTTCTAAAGTCGTAGGTTCTTCCCTAATCAATTTCATTTTGATGTAATCAAAAGTCACCCCTTTACAAAATATGTCTATCAACTGTTGTTCTACTACTTTTGTGCTTTTGTTTTTAGTCTGTTCTGTCGTGTAAACATCTTCAGATGCTTGTATTATTCTTTCCCCAAACATTTGTACTGACTCGTCTGTCTCTTGTTTTAGATTTCTTAACTTAATTAATGCCTGTCTTTTGTTTGTCACTTGAACTTGATGTACCGGTACTGCCATTGCACTTGCCATGTTATTCTCAAAATGTTATCAAACATCTCTTTTTCATCATTATCACCTTTGGAGGTATCCCAGACACTCTACAAAATGGTGGTTCTCTATTTCAATGTTATTTCGGTTTTGTTTGATACGTCTGACTGACCTGATGCTTTTGTTTTATTTCTATTTTCAGTTTCATTTTGCAGTACAAATGTTAAATTTGTGTTTAAACTAATTTTGTTAAAGTTTTCAAAATAAGTTTTTATGGATGTTTAATACTATTGCCTAAATAAGTTAAAATTGTAGTTTTTGTTTAAGATAGAGTTTTGGTTAATTTAAATTTTATTAAATTAAGTTTTAAGTTTTAGAGTTTGTCAAAAAAGAATGTTCATAAAATAATAAGGTACTAAGAAAAGTAAAAGTCTGTCTTGTGTTGTTCCCAGGTCTTTTATCCAGGGCAAAAGGCACCAAATGTTTCAATAACTCAAAGGAAAAATGTTTCACAATCAGAGAGTATGGTGGTGTTCTCTCTAGGCGGTTTCCCGCTCGTCTCCCTCGTTTCCATGTGCCAGTTTTGACCAACGCAAAAACACTAAAGTTATAGAGAGTTAAATGCATCTACAACACGGGCGCCTGCAATCATCAAAATCTATGCAACTTCAGTACTTTATATTAATTATCATTAACATCAATTCTTGCAAAACATAGCTTCAATTACAAGTTGTTTATCCAAAACAGTATATTATAATAATGTCCTAAATATTATGCTGATTTCTAAATTACCATGTAATTTTTAGCAAAGTACATATAATACCCACCCCTTACCTTAGAAGCCAAGCATGGTAGAGGATAATACCAACTTCCAATAAAAGTACAGTAAAACCTGTCTTGAGACACCACCCTTTCTGCCACTGAATTGTGGTCTCTCAAAACAGGTGGTCTCTCAAAAGAGGTTTTTCCTGAAAGTGGTCTTTCAAGACAAGTTCCATGATACTTACATCACCGTTGATAACCAGTTCTTAATGGAGGAGAGAACCCGATTACAATGTACAAGTTTCTCACAAAATTGAGCTAAAAGTTTGGTTACAAGTGTACTTACATAGAAAAAATCAAAGTTCATCCAGTCAATGCCTTAAGGTGAAATTGTTACAACCAATTATATACGAATATGTAGAACATATCAAACACTGAACATTGGAGGAGCAATGATGTATGAACATATTGGAGCAATGATGTATGAACATATCAAACAGTATACTAGTACCGAACATTGTATGATGTAAGGTGTTTGGAAAAACAAATGGACAAATTTCTATGCCAAATATTAACGTCCTACATTTTGACCCAGCCACCCCAGGGGCTGTAATGTCTTTCAACACTTTGAGTCCAAGTTTGGGCATGTAAACAATCCAAACTTGAAAATAGTGTTTATATGTAAGGGGGATCATTAATGGATTCACTTCACAGGCGGAGCTTTCAGGCCGGGGGCATTTGCAATGTGCACTCATGGTGATTCTTTCAATAATGGCTCTGGTTCTTGATATCAATCTTGTCATGACAAAAATAATTTAGGTCAATCAAATCACGATGTCTTCGTATGAATTTAAGACTAACACAATTTTAGCTATATGTTTATAAGTGCCAGTCATAAGGGACCCTTTGAAAGCACTGTTACCTAAAGTCTGAGGATAGTTTGGTTCTCAAAAATAGTTCTAGAGATAAAATAACATATAAGTTGTATTTAACAAACATTTTATACAAAACAGAAACGCCTTTAGACCTAGTATGAGACCTACTGTACACAGGGAAGGCTATGATATACTTTTCTTCCTTTCCATGTGATGACTATACACACATGTATGACAGCACAATAAGATATACTTGCTGGTAGTTCATTTAACAACACTATAAAGTTGAATTTAGTCTCTTGTATTGTCCTATTTTAGACATGCCAATCAAGTTGAATTGAATTTTTTTTGTCTTTTTTTTTTACCAAGACAACAATCGATACAAGCCTTTAAATTGTAAATCTTTGTCAAAAAACCATCTACAAGTTTTAACTTTTGATATTTTTGGAAATGTACTGCAATGTCCAAGACAGAATTTATATTCTGAAACCACTAACCAAATCTTAATTTCACTTGGCAAAAACGGTCAGACAAGTGGTTCTCCTGACCCTTGATTTGTCCCTTGAGAACATTGGTGGAAAATTGATATTTTCCATTTAATCAAGACTCCTATGATTCAAATTAAAAATATGCGAGATAATGGTACATTTAGGACAAAGTTTGTGCAGGTTATTGCACCAAACATAAATACCAGAGATGTGCAATATAATTTATAGATGTATAACTGCATTGGCGAGGATTAAAAGATAAACTCTTGCTTATGTTTATAGATCTTTTCAACTATGAAATTTCAGATTTCAGACTTTAAGTGTAGAGAACAGCTTGAGGGCATATTTGTATGAGCAGAAAACCTACTGTCTGTAAATTACCATACTTTCTTTTGGTATAATGTTTCTAGTTTTTGTATTTATTTTGGTTTACACCAAGATAAATTTTTCTGATATTTTGGAAGGATTTCCAGAGTTTTCAACTGCCCTCTTGGACTACCTTCTGACAAAAATCAACTCACTTGGCAAAATTTCCATTCACTATTCTGAATTGCAATTTCACACCTCTTAAAATCACTTTTAGATAGGGGAGTGGAGAATAAAATCAAATACATTTTTGCTATGGCAGAGATATTTTATGTTGTTAGCATAAGTCAACATAAAATAAAATGATACAGCATTCCACAACTGACTCATGTGGGGAATGTGGCTCCCACTGTGCACATTCCATTGTGATGTCAGAATCAAACAAATGTTTGGCGGACTATTTAATCATGACATTGTAATCAAAAAGTCTGCCAAAAGGTGTTTTTTGCGTAAGGTCAATACGTAAAACAAAAGTGGTGTTGGAAAGAGTTTAAACCTGAGCTAGTTAATACTTTTGCATGTAAATGAAACACAAAGAATTGTTGTCAAATCTGCTGAAATTATTGTAACCTGGCATAAAGATATTACAAATATTCCAGAAATATTATGAAATGAATTTCTTTTTGCCTATTTTTTCATGAAATATGTGAGGCACATATTTTAAATACCTGAACACCCCAAACCTGGTCTTGGTCAGTTTATGTGTAACACAAATCGAATTGGGGCGAGAAAAATCCAGCGATAATAAAAACTAATAACAAGAAGAATCATCCATGAGTCACATTGCTTATGACACCGACATCAAAATCGGTCACAGAGTCAGTGATATGACTACATTTAAACACTTTCTGGTAACTAAAGAACAGTTCTGATAATTAAACCTGTATAAGTAACCATCCAATGTACAAAACTTAAAATCAGTCGTGAAAAAAAAAAGGCCAGGAAAGATCCATCAAGTCTTGTTTCAGTTGAAGAAAATTAAGAATAAGAAAAGCTGGGAAAAACTATTACTACTTCTACTACAGTTATTACTTAAAAAGAACAACAGAACAACAAAAATAAATACTTTTTTAAAAATTCTGTATAATGACTATGCTTAATTTACACCGTTGGGGCAATCAAGAAATAGTGATTCTTATTTTTCACATTATCCCAAAAATAAAACCATGATTTTCCATCCAAAAACTGAATGCAAGATTTCACATCTCTTAACTAACCTAAAAGGAAGGCGCTGTAATTGGCCATCATCACAAGAATTAAACATAAACACAATCTAACTCCCTCCCTAGGGTATGCGCCTTAATTGTGTCAGCTACCCCATTCATTTCTTTACTGATTAGATTTAATGTTAACCACTACTGCAGAAACACAACTCTATTCCCTCCAGATTTCATTGACATCCTTTGTGCAAAAGATCCATGCGAAAATATATAATACCTGCTCCTGCTTATACTGCGTGTATGATACCTGCTTCTGCTGTAACTTCTGCTTCTGCTACGAGAGTAACTTCTACGTGGGGACCGTGAACGTGAGTAGGATCTGCTCCTGTTAAAATAGAGCGACACATTTACTACGACTGAAACAAAAGCATTGAATTTCCTGTGATTCGGGGGGGGAAAAAAAATTCCCTTGTTTCTAACCCAATAATAACACAGAAAACAGTACCAGTGTCAATAAGAATCGAATAAGCCTTGATACAATATATGGAATGCTTATTCAACCGATATCATTGTTTACTATATGTATGTATTTAATGTATGTGTAATTATACCCCAGTTTTATGAAAAAAATTGATTTACTTTAGTTTTTCTGTCATTGTCTTTACAATTTGAAGAAAAAATGAAAAGGAAAAAAAAAAGGAATGAGTTCTCTCAAAAAAATCTGATCTCTTAATCAGCTCAATTAAAACAGGTCATGATAAACAAAAATGTACCAAAACTTACGCATGGTTGTTGTCTACAGTTAACGAAATATCAAGAGAGGATGATCAAGTTGATCTGATATATCTACTGAAGGAAGATGGTTGACAGAGCTCATAATGATGCCTCGCGCAGATCTCAAAGCCGTTATCTGATTGGTTGATGAAAAAGGCATTCAAATCTGATTGGTTGTCGAGAGAGGCATTCATTTCTGATTGGTTGTCGAGTGAGGCATTCAAATCTTAGTTGCTTTTGTCAACCTAGAAGAAGTGCACCCCAGGAAGAAGATACTCTTTCTGGTCTAGAAATTACTTTGTGGAGAATTTGCTATCTTGGAAGCTTGATTATGTTCAAATCTGAAAATGAAGATCTGATTGTTGGAGGGGTATCTCAGCAGAATCTTGTTGCTGGTTGAATGGTCAGCAGGTGGCTGATCTTTTAATCATGTAAGAGGGTGGCTGAGCTCTATCAGTGGGTGATGAGATCTAACTTGTACACCAAGGACACAGTGTAGATCATTTGCCGGTACTAGTAGGGAGTGTCTGCAAACATTAGCAATACTTTGTTATTATCAAACCTGGTGTAAACAATACATACAAGCAAATGCATACAATGAATTGTGCAGGCATTTCTACCTGCTACTGATAATATACTAGCTTTACTCTCAATTTTAACATAGTTATTTTACTAAGTTTGAAAAGTGACATTTTAAAAAAAAACATACGTTTCTTTGAACTACAGATAACATCTATATTTGGAAATATTCCATGCATGCAAATTAAAACTTTCTTTGTATGCACTTGTGATGGTTTGCAATAACAAAATTTATGTTTCTTATTATTTATAATTAAAATCTTAATTTCAATTTCTGTAAAGAAAATATAATTAATAATGGAATAGTGACAAGAGAAGAGCAGAAAGTCTATGAACATGAATATGAAGTACTAAGTAATCAACAGTTAGATCCAATTATCGGTTTTGTTTTATTTGTGTTTTATGCCACACTCAACTATTTTTCAGTTATATGGTGGTGGCCAGTTTTTAATGGTGGAGGAGAGAGAGTGTGGTTATAATGTACCCGCAAAAAGACCACTGGCGTTCCAGTTTGATCAATACACGACTGAACTGTCAGTATGGACCTATGATGATTATAGGGGCAGTTTGTCTGTTTAATTACGGAAGGCCATGAAATTCCCCTGGGTACATTAGGGTTTCCCCATCTTCACTCAATAATTGGCCAATACTGTATAACTGAAAAATTTTCAAGTGTAGTATTAACTCGTCAAACCCTGAAAAACAATGGTCTCTTCTCTATATCAATGACTTAGACCAGTCCAAATGTGTCTTAAGGGGCGAATGAGTTAAAGATCCAGAAGACAAACTCATACAAACACATTATCACAGAAAATTCTATTCATTCTAATTTTGTCATGAAAATTAACTAGATATTTGTTTCATTGTTTATAAAGTTGCATATTAAAGTAAATAATATAGGTTGGCACATAGAAATGTTTCCTACCTCTCTCTCTCTCTCTCTCTCTCTCTCTCTCTCTCTCTCTCTATATATATATATACATACACACACACATATATTTTATACATAGAAAGGAGTATAAAATTTTATTACACAATTTGGTAAAAGATAGCCATGAGGACAGCTGAACTAAAAATATATATTATTAAATATAATACCAGTAATAATAATAATAATATAATACTAATTTTAGAATAATAATAATAATAAAAAAAAAAAACAACAACCAAAAAAGGAAACAACTTCAAAATATGATACACTACACAATACACATATCACAATAAATATAATTTATATTTACGTTTCAAGTATTCTAAGACATTTAATATTTTGGTTTCATTTCAATCATGTGAATTATGTCAAAATATTTCCATAGTTTCAACCCCAAAACATCGGAAAATTGTATTAATTTACAAAGCTTCACAACATGGGGGTACAGCCCTTTCAATAGTTTTTAAGTAGGAGACAAAAACTTGCCAGCAAAAACGTATTATATAGCTTTAACTTTGTGCTTTTGGCTTTTCATGAAAATAGCTTGACAGAATCTGTGACAAACTACTGATAGGGCTTGGGGGTGCGAGTTGCCTTACGTTTTACCAATATAGTATAAAGGTATAGGTCTACCTGTTAGTGGCACAAGAAACTTTTACACACTTGAGACACATGTGAAAGAGATTTCAGCAGCAGATGTCAATGTGTTGTGAAATATTAAGCCATCTTAAAATGTATCTGGTTCTCTGGCAACTAATTTTAAAAAATGTGGAAATGTAGAAATGGTGTTTATTGAAATACATTTCCCATATATATATATATATATATATATATATATATATATATATATATATATATATATATATATATATATATATATATATATATATATATGAAATTTCCTTTGTGTACAAAGTAAAGCAAAAATTCCATGGAACTACTGTTTTTGGAATTTTGGATACTAGAAATGACAAACTAAGGCATGTTCTCATTTGATTAATCTTTATATTTTATGATCCGTCTTCCAGAATGTTAACTCATTTGTATCATGAGGGAATTTATTTTTCTCTAAAATATGTGATGATATGTTTTTTTTTTATCCACACAACCACATAAACATCCAACAGTCTGAAATATCTGGGTTAAGGGATTGCCTGAGAACAGATGCATTTAAAAAAAAAAAAAAAACAACATAAGAATGATATATCTGCAAGTTAATGAAATACAAAGAAAATATAAGAGTGAAATTTTGGTATCAAGAATCTAGATTCTGAAGGGTATTGACTGTGAGGTAAGAACTTTGAGCAGCATCTGGATGAATTTTATCTTCTTTATCCTGGTATGACTATAAGTATGACACTGGGTCTTTATCTGCATCTCTTCTGTCTGCTCTCTCCAACAACATCATTTCCAAACAAATCTAAAAGCTAGACCACTGCAATAAAACATGTTAAGTTCAACAATACACACACATTTAATCTAAATCAGCAATAAAGTGAGACTGATTTTTCAGCTATGATCTCTCAATACCAACCTAGACCTCCTCCTGCCACCGCGTTTTCTGGAACAGTCATAAGCATAGTGACCTCTTGCACCACATTCATAGCACTTGTCTTCTGGATGGAATGGGCGTCTTGGTCGTGAAGGTCCTCTACCTCCACGAAGCCATGGTTTGGGCCTTACTTTTCCGGTGGAATGTTCAACTCGTACTCTTGAACCACAAATGCTCCTACACAAATGTACAAAATTTTGATTGTTTTAATATAAAAACATATTATAATCAACATAACAAACATTTCAATTTGTAAATATTACTACTAGATAAAATACTAATCAAGATATATCAAAGACACATTAGACTCATTTGTATCCACAAGATTGCAACTTTTCAAATTTACCCCAGATCCTGCCAAGACTTATGTTTAGATTTCAACAAATGCATTCAAGTGTCATATCAATCATTAATCATTTCAATGCTGAGGAAGGTGAGAGTCTGTTCAAATCCAGTCTTTTCAAGACCTGCCACTTCCAATGCTAATGATGAGTATGGTATATGGTGAAGAAACAACCCACAACCTTTACCCCCCCCCTTGTATCTTTAAGTTATACCATTTTTCTATTGTATTGGATCAGTCCATAATGATATATGGGGTTTAAAGGGTCAAGCAACCAAAATCTTGCATGGTCTTATATTGATGATCCATATTCAACCAAAATTTAATAAAGTTTGGGGCTATACATAGATTAAATACCTCCCAAACTTTGAAGAGAAAATACTTAGACAAAATAATTCAATTGCAAATAGTAAGTGCAACAGTAAAAATTTGGCTGATCAATACTTACGTCCCATCCATAGCTCTAACAGCATCATCTGCATCCCGTGGATCTTCAAATTCAATGAAAGCAAACCCAGCAGGGTTTCGAGCTACCCACACATTTCTCAGTCTGCCATAATAGCTAAATGATCTCTCTAATTCCTTCTCTGATGCATCTCTTGGAAGATCGCCCACATATATTTTGCAGTCAATGTTACTATCCCTGTATCGTGACATCTAAAAAATACCAAAAAATTATCTTCCGTAAATATTTTTCTAAACCAGCCAAAAATTCAAACAAATCAGGAAAAATATATCACACCATTATTAATAAATTACTTAGGCTACAGTATTTAATTACATGTATTTTAAATTCAGAATATACTACAGTTGGTGAAGGTAATGCCAGATTCTTCGACAGTGTGAGAGGACTTCTATATTAATTGGTAGGATTAAAAGCAATGTATTAGAAATTTACTAAAGGTTCAATCAGTTGAGGATCTAATCAGGATCAGCACAGAGGGCCCCAATCTGACGGAGTTTAATCCTCTGGAGCAGGGTTTGTCCAATTGTTTTGCATACGGACAAATAGATGTTACTTCTCATATTTTTGGACAAGTCAAATTGTTGAAGAGAAAAATTAATTTAATAAAGATTATTCAGCTACCAAGGCTGGTCTGATGATCAAGTGACTCATCCAATCTAGTTCACACTCACTGACTCTGATAATTAATACTATAATTATTCATAAGAATTCTCAAATTCAAAACCAATAAAAGGTGACAAAAGGAATGTTCCTTTGTTTTAAAGCTGCAATAAGAAGATAAAAAGCTTTTGAACTTTGAATAAAAAATGTGTGTTGAAAAAATTGTTTTCCTTTGTCATCTTAAAGCAGCAATAAGAAAACAAGTCCCACAACAGGTATAAAAGCCTGTATATATTAGAAGTACAGACAACAAAAGAATTGTATTTCAAAAGGCAGGAATAAGTAGAATTATGTTGCATTTTATAAAAAATTATTCAAATTTTTGAATTTCAACCAAAATATTTGCCCTGTAAAAATTCAATTTAAATATCTATATTTCCTTGAGTAGATCTTATGAGGCACACTTCACTGCAGATACAATGAAAAGTCGAAGTGTAATTGTTTCATAACAACCCCGGATTTAAAGCCCAAATTGTATATTTGTTTATTTATTGTTGTTTAACAGCCCACTCAAGATTCTTTCACTCATAAAAAGTCATATGGAGACGCCACCAAATGCTGGTGAAGGGCTTCAAATTTTGGCCTATGCTCGGCAGTGAGGGTTCTTTAACATGCCGACACCTACTGTGACACGGGATCACGATTTTTACTGTCTTATCCGAAGGACAGGAAACCCCAAATCTTGAGTATTTTTTGCATGTCAAGTTAAAATAAATGAAAATTCAGTGATTCAATAGGAGGCCTGTCAGCCGAATTATTTTTCCCACACAATTTATATAAAAAGCATGACCTTGATGTTTCAATAGAAATTAGGCTTAGCCATACCTATGATTTCTGTGGAAATGCTGGGTAAATGTTCTCTGATTTTACCCAGCGTTTCCACAGAAATTACCATACCTATAATTAGACAACAATTTCAGAATGATTTTAAGCGAGCGAAGCTAGAACTTTATGGTATTAGCAATAATTGCACATGGCAGGTGGCGCTGATAACCCTGTTGTATTATGAAAATGAAGACTTCATCTGTATGGTCTTGTATTACGGGCTTTGTATGATAAATCAAAAGGATTTCCATGGAAATTAATGCAAGACTGTGAAGTCAAATGACCATAACTGGTGTACTTGACCTTTTGGAATACTTTTAAAATGTTTAAAAGATAAATGCAGAAATAAAAATTACATATCATGTAAAAAATAAAAGATATATTTTGTTGAATGCAAATTTTATCCTGGATATGAAGGAGGGTGGGGTTTCTTGTTTTTGGTGGAAAACCCATTGAAAAATGGATTATTTCAGATTTATTGAGCATACCAGATCTAGACATGTCACATAAACTTTCATTTCTTGATTTATTTTGTGAGGTTACATTTTGTGGAAAATAAAAAAACCACCTATTTTTCATGGTAGGGGTATTCTTTTACACTCAAACCATAAAAGATACAGCTTTTAAAGTCATAGATTTGGAATTAGTGATATTTTTCCTGGGAATAGCTGTAAAAAATGGTAAAAAAAACCATTTTAAAATATTAGAGGTGGTTGTTAATGGAGGCATTTAAATTGATGTTACATTACGATGTAACAATGACAAATTTTCAAGGGCCTTCGTATAACTTTGCAAAGTCGAAAGTACTGATACGAATTGATGGTCGTAAGTTTTAATGGCTATAATACACTCAGTAAACTAAATACTTTAAATTCGGTAAAATTAGGTTTTACAAAATGTAACTAAAAATCGGATCAAACACCTACTGTGACATGGGCTTATTTATTATGCAACAAACTACATAGATCGATATTTTTATCTGTGCTTATAAACATTGTTTCATCGATATTAAATTTCTATTAAACTGTGAAGGGCAGACATACCCTTACACTAACTTCCTATCCCTTAAATCTCTAGGTCTTGAGTATTTTTTCAAAAAGATTGCCACGAATTTCTCATCAGCTAAGATAAGGTGAATGAGGAATGATGCATCTGTCTTCTATGTCCAACTTCACAGACAGATCTTGCCAATACTTAATAAGGGAACCTTGACCAAAATTCGTTTGCATATTAATCGTGCGCAGGAATTTTTAACAGTCCAGTCTATCGGTTTTAATGTCAATTCTATCACAAGCATATAATGGTGAAAAATAATTGAAAAGTAACATTCTAATTCTAAAGCATATCTATAATATCTTGAAATTCATAAAGGACGCAGAACTGACCTTAAATAGCATATATTTTAACAAGTCTTGTAGACCTATAATTTTCAGTGAATTGTTACAATATTTCCGTCATTTTAAAAAGCAAAAATATACGAATAGAAGTGTGACTTGGAAATTTCAATCTAGAAGTTGAGTTTATGTTGCTGAAATGCACATAGAATTGAGTGTCCATATTTCCTGCCCTTTATCACGTTCGATGCATGTGTAACTTAGTATGAAAATCGAATTTACAAAAAACTGATTGTTTAACCCATAGCATATTCCACAGCAAGATTTCGGCACGTAAACAACAGGCACGAGTGTAGATCATGCACGAATTTAAGGGTAACGGGACGTTTTGCTCCTATGGACGTTTTTAAAGCGCTGCGAAGCACCTATATTATTTATATATATATATATATGACTTTATGGTATAATTGGATTAACTTGATATGTTATTTGATATACTATTAATAGGCAGGTCCTTGCAAGTGGCGACACCATCCTGAGGCCCGTAACAATTTGAGGTGTTAGAGAAGGGAAGCCTGTTGCATCCGATGGATTTACGTATGGAAAATGGTGATCTCACAAAGAAATTAAACATCTTAGTATTTTGGTATTGGTCATTATAATGATTTTTCCTCTGAATAAAAATGTTTCTTTTCTTCAAATCGAGAAACAGGACATTCAACAGCGTGGAAATGTTATGCACGAAGATGTGCCATGCCAGCTGCAGAATGAGACTCCTTTGTTAAGGTCCTGCCCAGCATTACCATGTATCTGAAACTTCCAGTTGAAGAAAATACTTCTAACGTATAAAGTTGTTTAACGAAAAATAATAATGTTTATTTTGTCACTAAAATAATATTTCAATGTCTATTTTTTTTATTCACAGGCGAATGTAAAAAACAGGCCCGGGAAAGAGAATACTGTCGCTGATTTGGTTTGAATGTCATCAAACGTGAAGCGTTTTCAATCGACACCTGGACCGACAGATGAATCTGGAGGTAAACTGGTAAACACTGGTGGTGTTTTCATTATTTTAATATCTCTCTTTTACTCTGTAGATTGACTTGTTTTTGGTGGACTTCTTGTTAATGACATCACATTTTGAGGATCTTGTCTTCGCCATGGATCACCAACTTGGGTTACTTACGCCAAGAGATACATTTGGCAATTGAGCAAAATAAACTTGAATGGGAACTATTTGAAATTATGATCTTTAGACAGCTTCTTGTTCCCAGCTTCTTGAAACCCAAAGCTTCTCTTTCATGCCTTTTCACAAAGATGGGAATATGCAGTTTTGTGACTGATGTCTACACGCAAAGAAGATTATGTATGGAAAATGATTATATTTGTTTTAATAAAATTGAAAACGTCACCGTTAATATTATTAATAGTTATTTTTTTTTTATGTAGGTCTTCAGGGCAAACATGGATGGACAGCAGATTTTGAAGGTATTCTATTGATTTAATGACAATAGGTACATTAGGTACTGAAAATGCATTTGAAATAAGGAAAAGTTTTATTTTCACATACTGTGTAGCTTTTCAAGTTGTTGTTGATCATTAGATGATTTATAATGAAATAAAAGTTTAGACTTTGTTTTTTCAGTCTGTATGGATTTTCAAAGGATTTGTTAAAATAAAATGGCATTTTTAAATGCAAAAAGGATTATCATTACTCCATTTTCAAAATTTCTACGCGATTGTGGGTTGCGCCGTTAATGTCGCATTTGCACCATGGGTTTAAATTGATGTTACCTCCCGTTTGTTGATACTATAAGCTAAAAGCCAGTATAACAATGACGGAAAATTTTGAAGGAAAATACAATTTTCGATTTTAAAATGTTCTCCAAGTTCAAAGACAAATTTTTGTTAACTTTTTCATTAACCGATTTTCACGATCTTGGTACCAAATTAAACTACTTATTTAAAATCGAAAGTAGTAATGCGAAAAATGGCGTACTGCGATACGCATATATCGCGATGGCCCCGTTTAGCTTTCTTGCTAAAAATGAAAAGCAGCACAACCTTTACTGTGGAGTCTATTAATATTTGGTAAGAAATGAAATTAAGTGTTTTTACTTTGCAATCTAGTCTTTCAGTCATTGTTTAACTAAAATTAATCGTTTAGCTTTTGCAAACACACTCGAACTGATATCTCAGCCGTGATTTAATTTTAAAATTTTAAAATTTGCTTTTCATATTTTTTTTTCCCGTTTTGAATTACTGATGTTTCTATTTATTGATTTTAAATTGCGAAATTGTGAAATTATTATCATTTTTAGTTTCAGTATCGAGTTTAAACATTTTTAATTTTTATTCTGATTATTTTAATAATCTTATATGTCTCTTTCAGATTTTCCATAACACATATGACTGTTTCAGCCGATATTATAAATATAAAACAGACAAGTAATGTATACAGTATCAAGTTATAACTTATTAGTAACATAAACATGTGTGTGTGTGTGCAATTTTTGTTTTGTTTTCCACAAGCTAACATGCATAATATGCTCCAAGTCCCCCTTATTTGTTTTAAAAATCTGTTAGTGTGTGTGTGTGTGTTTATGCATAAACATGTATCTGTTTGGATTCTAACTTTCAGGGGCCGAATGTCTAGGGCGTGGCCTATGGATCATAATGCCTCTCATGGTCAAGGTTACAAAAGTTCCTAGGAGAACATTTGTCAGTTTGCTTGCCGAAGGTCGGTGGTTTTTTTAGGCACTCCAGCTTCCTCCACCATTCCTGAACTGACTGTCTCCACCATTCAAACCAAACCAATTGTAACTTTGTAAATAAAACAAACAATTTCAAAGATCTTTATTTCATTTTGTTTTTCTTTTTCCGATAGTGGCAGGTAGCGATTCCCCTGTCAAAGGCGAATCATATCTGCAACAAGTGTTTTCAGTGAACAAGCACTTTAAAAATTATGGTGGCCTGTACAAGCAGATCTTTAAATCTGCATCACACATCACATAAATAATTAATCAAATTCAGTCTCGGCAGATGTCGGATATTGCTGATGCAACAACATAAAACATAATCAAATAAAATCATGTGTGCATGCATTTTATGCATGTATTTGTGATCCATGCCAATATAATTATGGTCTTGATATATTTTTTTTCAGATGATGACATCTACAGACAGTTATGTGGAGTTTTTCTTGCAAAGGCGTAGGCCAGATGTCAAAACTTGAGTTCACTGCTTCTGCAGATGTACATGATGAAGATAGATAAAAGAAATTGTATTGTAAATTACATATAAATTGTATACTATAAATAGACTTGGTTATTATTTCAAAACGAGGCTTGTCTCTGTCTTGAGGGGTAAGAAACCTCTGAGACAAAAGTAAGCTATCGCTTATATGTTGTTTTCATTTACTCAATCGCCGTAAAGGCTTTTTCTTTTTGTGATATGTCCATTCAATCGCCATGGAAATATATCGATCTCGGCTTTTTGGCATAAAAATCTATCAAAGATGATAGTAATGCTACAATTGAAGCTCAATCCAAATTTCAAAAGACAGACTATAGTTTTCGCAAAAAGGTGTATGGGTTGGCTGTTGCTTACAATGAGGGGTGTATTGGCCAAGTTGTCAGTATGATGCCTGAGGATGAAGCTTATATTCAGTTTTTTGAAAATTTTATTGGCCATTTGCTGAGGACCTAGTTTCGAGACAACATTTATTTGCCATGAATTTCGACATGTATCAACAGGGAAGTCTGGTACTTTTATGACAAATTTGTAAGATTTATTTACTCTGTAATGCTTAAATAAAATGTGTTTAATAAAGGTAATGATAACTTATTGGCTTACAAAAACGATAGTGGTACTATTCGGCATTATGTTTTACTTTTTTTTAATTTTTTCATTTTGGTTAAATTTGCTTGCTTGATTAGATAACATGTATTTATTCTTTATGAAGGAAAGGTTTAAACTCTTGTATTTCAAATTTCAGTGAGTATCCTTGAACATTTTTAATTACCATATTTTAAGCTATTTTTCTCGATTTTTGTTCATTTTGCAAATTGGCCCTACATGGGATAGTTCAGGTGACTATATTTTTTGACACGAAGTGCTGTAAGTCTTTGATGTACTATCTGGAAGTATTAAATTAGTATTTTAAGTCAAACATGTTTTGTTTTATGGTAAAGAATTACCAGGTGCTAAATATGGCATTCGGGGTTTCTTGCAGCAGAATCAGGCTGACATAATTAAGCACAAGAAAACCATAATTATAAGCTATTTCATACATTTTTCTGGCAAAAATAACTTTCTTATATACAAAAATTAGAAAGTTGAGTCCCTAAAAATAAACGAAAATTACGGCTTTGGTTTCTACCGAAGGCCAATTGTGCTGGAAAAATGCACGGCATGCCATATTTGATGTCTGGTATTTTTATGTATGGTCCTATCTAGAACGGTATAGTATGCTTGTTTTTATGAATATAGTTGGTATATAACAGTTTTAGAAAGATCAGTGTTCCAATGTAGTTCTGATAGCTCAAATATGCAAAAATCTTATTTTTCGGTGCAAAAAGGTCATCGGATTTTAACATAAAACCCTGTACAGACTATTTTGCTTAGCTTTATTTTAAAAGATGGCCAAAATCACTCTATTTTTTCATTGAAAAAATCATTTTCAGTACCTAGTGACATACATTAAAGTTAGCGATATATATTAATGTAAAAAAAAATAAGTAATAATTAATTTGTAACAATCCAGAATAGAATTAATTATGTTTTACATATTTTCAGGTGTATGGCAGGCCATTCGGCAGGTTTTTCCAGAATCACCATCAAGGGCTGTGCCTTCCATGGACGAAGGTTTGGACAAAATGAGGAATGATGCAACCTTCAGGAGAGGGAGACAACCCACGTCTTCATCAAACAGCTGATGGCATTGCCGTTCCTTCCCTGGAATCATGTTGACAGACAGACGCCTTGACCAACAGATGTCCACCACACCTAGAGGAGCTGGTAGGATACGTCAAGACTCAGTGGATGCAGAACCAGTCTTCCCTAAATCCTGGAGCGTCTTTGACTTCAAAGTGAGAACCAACAACGATGTTGCAGTAATAAATATTTTTTTCAAACTATTACTATTAAATTATTTTGTAAGTTTGAAGAATGAAAAATTCTATATGGCTAGAATAAGCATTTATAATGGTGAAAATTGTAGTTATAATTTATAATTGTTCTACGAGTAGCATTCTATAATTCACTATTTATTTTTCAGGTTGGCATCGCAGGATGAACGTGAATAGGACTCTCTCTTCCTTTATACTTGATCATTCCTGCTAGGGAAGCAGACTTAGACGAAAACGAGGATCGCCGCTGACCTGGAGAGGAAAACAGCAAGTGACCACCACGCAGAGGAAGATTTAAGCCAGGTACATTGTCACAGCGTCCCATTTCCTCAAGGTCTGCGGATAAATCTACGCTGGTGTGTTCGAATGTTTGAGGGATTCATGTGATGTGATGTACTGTGATTAATGCACTGTGATTTGTGAAACATTGTGTTTGAGCAAAAGTGTGAGATAACTTATTAATTCATGTTTGAATTTTTATGATGTGTTATGTATTCATGTTTGCAGTTGAAAACAATGAAAATAGAATATGAGTTTTGCTTAGTTTTTTTTTTTTATCCAGGTGTTATCTCTAAATCATTTTGAAGGAATATTAATTATTTCCTTTATACAAAATACATGTATTATAATTTGAGTAAATATAATGAGTAAATATTAATATGAAATAATCGTAATTCATCATATAAAAAAAAACTATATATATAATCCGATGTATTAGAATAATTTTTAGCCAAAGGTGTTAAAACTTATTATGAGCTCTCCATGTTAATATCAATTTACTGTTAGCATGCGGCCGCAAAACATCTAGATCAAGCAAGATTTCGGCTAATTACCCTAAGGTGTTAAACTCATTTGGAGGCTCTCCATGCGACTGTTACCACATAATTAATCAGGCGCGAAACATCTCGGGGCGAAACGTCTCAGCGCGAAACGTCTTTAGGGGCGAACCGTCCCGCATTCGAATTTAAGAGACCTTATCCGATACGCATGTAATTTTGCGTCAATATGATGTGTTATTAACCCCCTACTGCAAAATGTGCTTTGACTTGTTCCCAATAAACAACTTAGTATAACATCAACTCGTAAAAAACGAGTCAAGCCATTCGACTCGCTGACAATCAATCATGTCAATGTGTATTCGCCATTCCAAATAATCGAAATCAACATGCATTAACTGTGATTACGTTCCAATTATTGCATAATTAAATTGATATTTGGTTTTTCTATCCAATAACCAAAACATCTCATAAAAGAAGTTACTGAATTTCACCCTATGTCTAAATAATTTTCACTTTCTTACATTTGTTACCGTATCTTGATTAATGGCGTCTTGTTCTTTACCATGCGCAAGTCACGTGACCAAACTTTTTCACAATAGAGATGTATGATTATTACAATCTCTTGTTTATCAGTATTTATTTTATCAATATTTCTTATCCATAAGACATAAACCTTGTATAAATAGATGTTGTTTATTTTCTCGAAAATAAATATTACTTTCGGAATCTCGTAAACGTTTTGTTTTATAACTGTTGAAACGTACTTCATACCCGATAGCAAAAGGCCTGAAATAACGCGAAAAACACGTTACTCAAATGAGAACAGGATATAGGATTTATATATAATCAGAAGCGGGGCATAGTCTAAACTTGAAAAAAAAATCCAATAATTACACCAATAACGCTGAGAATATTAATAATAATAAATTAACAAAATTAAAAAAAAAACTCCTGTCCTCAAGTACCTGTGCCAAATAAAAGCAAAAAGCTGATCATTTGTGAGTGTTGTTTAAAAATTAATAAAGTTAAAAAGATGGATAAATAAATTCAAGTATATGTAATCTCTCTCTCTCTCTCTCTCTCTCTCTCTCTCTCTCTCTCTCTCTCTCTCTCTCTCTCTCTCTCTCTCTCTCTCTCTCTCTCTCTCTCTCTCTCTCTCTCTCTCTCTCTCTCTCTCTCTCTCTCATACATAGCACATACCGCATGTTTTTTCTTGCCGAAGCTTGACCGATTTCGATTTAATATCCGATTCATGTTGGTCATAACTAGGTTAGACCTACATCCAACTGATAAATAATTTTTCTTTATAGAAGAGTTTATGTGCGACAGACAGCTGTCTGACTAGCTACGACCGTCAGACTCTATTTCTTTCATTTGAAAAAAAGTAATGCAAGGAAATCAATACTTGCGAGGCAAAACGGCATCCGTAAAATATATAGGTTTATTTAATGAAACAGATATCACAATAAACGCTGCAATAAACATCAATTCCCCGCATGTGTTGTGTATGATTGATTACCTGTTTATACAGAGGTCTGTATTTTCTTGCAGGCTACTTTATAAGTAACGGCTTCTAGTTTATAACAGCAAATGCATTTGTAACAGGTGAGGAATAAAGTGAACAACCGGAATTTCAACACAGTCATGTGGCAGTTCGTATGTGTCTTCTACCAAACGAGTTACCTGCGACACATTTCCATCAATAAAATAAATAATACCTGAATTTGAATACATTGTATACCAAAATGTAAAACACAATCTCCTCAAGGACATGGTGTTTATATGAGTCCGTCCTTCACGATTAATTTTCGCTCTTTAAAAAATCGTACATTTGTTGTTGTTGTTGTTTTTGTTTTTTGTTTTTTGCCTTACATCCCGTTAAGAATTTTTCACTTACACTGAGATGTCACCAGTTTTAGGTGAAGAGCCAGAAATATTAACCTGAGCTATGGAATTGACGCCAGCGAGGGTTCATCTTTTACGTGCCACGTGACACGCCTGCGATATCATCCAAAAGACTGGTGACTTTCACTCCGTATGCCGAGCGTTTGGTAACAGAACTGTCATAACACTTTTTTTTTTTTTCTTTGGTATGACCCGGGACCAGGAATCGAACCCGATACCTTCTGCTTTAAATTCTCAGCCGAAAACTTCGAATGCCGACCGCTTAACGAAGGAACAGACACTTCCATTTTTAAAATTGTTTAATGTCCCACTCAAGTATCTTTCACGCATACTGTAGACGTCACCGAATGCCGATGAAGGGCTTCAAATTTTGGCCTATGCTCGGCACTTACGGCCATAGAGCAGTGAGGGATCTTTAATGTGCCGACACCTTCTGTGACATGTGACCTCGGTTTTAACTGTCTCACCCGAAGGACGGGAAAAGCCAGTCGCCTCCGAGGCTCGAACCATTATCTTTAGAGAGTGTTTGATATGTCCCGGTACCGGGAATCGTAACCGGGACCTACAGTTTGCGAGTCGAATGCTCCACCACTAGAACACAGCAAGCTGTTGATATTTTGCAAATGGAGACCTCATTAAGGCTTTTTGTTTAATGAAGCTATTTCTACAAAGAACTATAAGTAACCGAAACAAATGAGAACAAGGAACCTCTCACAAGTCACTGAGATGAGAACCAGGAACCTCTTACAAGACACTAAGATGAGAACCAGGAACCTATCACAAGTCACTGAGATGAAAACAAGGAAAATGTAGGAAGTCACTGAGATGAGAACTAGGAAAATGTAGGAAGTCACTGAAATGACAACAAGGAACCTCTCACAAGTCACTAAAATGAGAACAAGGAACCTCTCACAAGTCAAAGAGATGAGAACTAGGAACCTCTCAAAAGTCACTGAGATGAGAACAAGGAACCTCTCACATCATGTCATTGAGATGAGAACAAGGAACTTCTCACAAGTCACTGAGATGAGAAGAAGGAACCTCTCACATGTCATTGAGATGAGAACAAGGAACCTCTCACAAGTCACTGAGACGGGATTAAGGAACCTCTCACAAGTCACTGAAATGACAACAAGGAATCCTTTTACAGACCACTGAGATGAGAACAATCTTCTATAAGTCCCCGAAAAGAGAAAAAAGAATCTTTTCACAAGTCACTCACATAGAAACAGTGAATTATTTTAATGTCATTGAGATTAAAACAGCACTCAATGAGGTTGTGCGAACAAAGAATCTTTAAGTCACTGGTGTAGTGATTATCTCAAAAGTCATTAGTACTGAAATGAGAACGGGGGATCTTTTAGAAGTCTCTGAGATGAGATGAGAGCAAGGATTCTCCCACCTCATTCTTGATCAGACGTGAACTCCCACCTTGGAAGGCATACAGTATCTATACCGTTTTGCCAAATCAGAATTTCTCTCTAGAGTTTCGGCCTACTTCTGGGCCGGTATTCATAAAGATTCTTAAGTATTATACTTAAAGTAACACTTAAGTACAAAATAAATTTTTAGCTAAGAAATAATTCTTAAGTGAAATTCACAAAGATGCTAAGAGTAATTTTTAGCTAAGTAATACTTAAGCACGTTACCAAGGAAAATCCGGGAGAAGCCCAGTTTGTAAATAGAGTTTGCCAACCAAAACATCGATTTGGTACCCACCAAAGCGTGAATAAAGCCGAATGAAACTCAAGATGACTGTTTTTTCTGAGATTTTGAAAGCTCAAATATTTGATGCTCAGAAATTAAAACTGACCCGTCATCCTCCTGTAATAAACGTGATCAATTTTTGCAGTTATTGCGTGGATGTAACAGGCATTTTCAGAGTGACAGGCTTATCCAGAGTTGAATTTCTTTCAAGATATTAATTTCCTATATTTTTTTTCATATGATAAGTCTCCAGCGAAGTCACACTGTCTGTACTTAAGTTTACATTACAGAATTGTTAGGTTTTTTTTTTGTTACAACCTTTCTTTAAAAATTTTTCTCTAACATGGCATTTCTTTATGAAAAAGAAAACTTAAGAAATTCTTAAATTATTTAGGAGTCCTCTTGAGTACCCTTAACTTTAAGCACATTCTTAAGTGCTAAGTAAGTTTATGAATTATACTTAAGAATTCCACCCACATTTAAGAAATTTCTTAACCACTTAAGTAAGAAAAAAGTTTTTATTTTTCACTTGATTACAGAATATCAAAAAATCATTTTGCACTGCAGGTACCCTTTAAGTATAGAGTAAGAATCTTTATGCTAAGTAAAATTTCAATCTGTTAAGTAAGAAATCCATACTTAAGAATATGCTTAGGCACTTAAGAATTTTTATGCATACGAGTCCTGATCTAGGGTGTAGACAAGCTACACGCGCTATGACGTCACAATATTATTTTAGGGCGTAAGATTTCTATACATGTATAATGAGAATGCGGAGCATAAAATGTTACGTCCATTCATTTTATTTGGGTACGTATAAATATTTCAATAAGCATGAGAGAAAAATAATCAAACATAGGTCAAGGTGTGTTGAGGAGTGGTAAGGAAAATGAAAAAGGATAACTCTGTGAAATTATCTCGATATGCAAATATTCGGTATGCGCTATGCATTCTGTGCATCACTACTGGCCGAGACATATATATGTCTCTACTACTGCAGTAATGTAAAACTACAATTTTTACAGGCGGAAAACGATTTCATAAAAATACACAAATTTCGAGTTTCATATCATGATTTTCTAATCTCTTACATGATAAATATACTGCTACAATGTAATATTTTTCGTTGTTTTAGAAAAAAAACTCTCTAAAATAAAAATATGCACTTTAACTAAATAAATTTCTAGTATTCACGTTAGTCACACTATGTTCGAGATCGACATTCTATTTCATGCTTATAAAATTACAAACGTGTAATCAACGTCGATTATCGAGCGTGACCCGTCTGTGATCAAAGTAGGCGTACTGTGTGCGCATAAACGTGTAAAACATTCTGAATTTTATTTACTTGGTAAGTATTGAATACAGAAACTAAGATAAGAGTCTTCTTTTTCAAGTCAGTATATCAAAAGTAGCCATAATTGTTGTTTATTTGCATTAGGCGTAGTATGTTAATGAGCTTATCTGTGGCCATCATTTTAGATGTACAGCCATACAACAAACAAAGGTGAAGGTCGGCATTAAATTTATTTAGATACATTTTATCATTAAATTAGGATGCCAGATGCAGTTTTGAATTCACTAACTGGAAAAGGCATATTGCATTTTAATACATATATGTCGAGCAAGTCTGGTATCTTGATACAAAATTCAGAAAGTAATTTGCCTGTAATGCTGTAGGCTGATATGAACCAAGGTTTTGCCTAATTGAGAGTGCAGCTCAATCATTGTTGTATCATAATGTAACATTAAATGCATTAGGTTAGGAAAACCACATGCATTCTTGTACAATCACATGGTCATTATGTGAATTATGGGAAGAACAAAGACGTCTGGTCTACTGTGGGAAAGTCCAGTTTTAAGTTTTAAATGAAGTCAGGATTAATTTGTCTTTATTTTCTCTTTTATACTATATATTTCATGAGGAGAGTGGAGAAATGTTACTTTTGATTTGCCAAACATACACCCAGAGTTCATTTCAGCACTACCTGGAATTTACCAGAGAAAGACAATCCCCATAATGTTTGAATTGAATATGCGTCAGTTTGAAACGTCAAGTTGACGTAGTCCATCGGTGGCCATCTTGGCTGGATTATTTTTTTAGGCCTTACAGCCTACAGCTTCTGACACCATTCTATCACTTTTCTATGTTATGTACATGTGTTATCGATGAGTTTGCTTTGTGCAGCACCCTCTATTAGTTTATATAGAAGTTTGAAGCCAATTTCCAACAGATGCCCATAGAGGTCAGCATGCACAAATATTTTAAAGCGTGTGAGGTGACTGGAGAACAAGAATCATAGTGTATCAAATCAGGTTTGTTTGACATAGCATGGAATCGGCTGATTCCTGCACAAAGTAAAAATTGGGAGTGAAACTGTGCATCATAAGTTAACATAGCATTAATTATAAAATAATCTAATTGCATCAGGTTAGAAACCTCATGCAATTTCAATGCAATTACCTGATATCCTTGTAAATTATATATGGGGAAAAAATAATGGTTTCTGTTATTTTTTCTTCCTGTTTGACAAATATTTTTGGAATTTAAATATGTACATGTATAGTGCATTTGCATATTTTTTTCTTCCTTACCATAAAAATCTCTCTTGGCTTGTTTATATTTTATAATGATATTCTCGGGCAAGGAATTTACATAAGATAATATGAACTTAATAGGCATTGTCTTGAAGCAAGCACAGCTAGGTCATGTTTCATTATATCATCACAGTAACTGCATCGGCTTAGGACAACCACATGTAATTTTAATGCAACCAGATGACCTGAATGGTAGGAGAAAATGATGCTGCTACTTCTGCTTCTTCCTAATAAAAGGACTTAGCTTACTTTGAAGATGTAATTCATACACCACTTTCATTATAAAGCAAGAAATGTGATATTTCTGGTTTCATTTTTGACCAAGACTTTTTTTTTTTGGTAGATTAATAGAATCTTACATGATTGTTTGTTGTGGACAGGGAAATCTTAAAACCAGAGGGAAAGAATATGACTATCTAGAACAAGGTTTTTCTGAGTTTCGGATTGTCATTTACTTTCCTGAGGTTTTAAAGATTTCCGTTCCACAATAAACAATCATGTTTGATTCTCCAGTTTTTACAACAGGGCAAACGTCAATAAAACTTAAAACCAGGTTCAAAGTTAAAAAATGTAGATACTGCATCTGTGACGTCACAGCACGTGTGAACTGTCTTTCCCAAGGGAAGGAAATATACAGTTCATAATAATATACATGCACATGTCTCTACCCTTTTCCCATAAAGAGCTTATTCATATACAATGTTGAGATTGTTATTTACAGAAAAATGGGAAGATCCAGATCCCGAAGCAGAAGTCGGAGTTGGAGTCGGCAGAGAAGCCATAGTGACAGTGGAAGTTACAGCAGAAGTCCCAGTCCAGAGGAGGGTTATCGAGTCCATGTTGCTGATCTTGGAATTGACCCATCAAAACGAGAGTTAGAGCGAGCATTTGAAAAATTTGGTCCCTTGATTGAAGTATGGGTCGCTAGAAATCCTCCATGTTTTGCATTTGTAGTGTACAAATATCGCGAAGATGCAGAGCGTGCTATCAGAGAAATGGACGGAAAGTAAGTGTGGTTCTGACTTGTGATGAATTATGAATACAGTGGGACCTATCGTGAGAAATCACCCTATCCGCCATTAACTCATTGATCCCTGTAGTGACATTTGGACATTTGCAAAGAATGGTGAAGTCCAATGTCAGAAATCAGGAGTGGTTGATTTATTATCCAAATTCTACAATAATTTAGATTCATTAAAAACATGTTCACGCCTGAATTAAATCAGTAGACCATACTATTTATTGATTTAGATGAGTCTAGATATGATCACAGGGGTTGATGTGTTTGATTGTGGTCTTTGAGTACGGGCGGTCTCATTGTAGAGATTTTATTTAAAGAATTTTTCATAATTTCTCATGTATGAATAATGGATCATGGGCCAAACATGGCTAAAAAATTTGACCAGAAAAATAACCAATTACTATTAATTTGATCTAGTCTTGTAAATAAAATTAGTCAGTGGCTAATGGAATGATGAGTTCTGCATTCCATATTCAGTTACATGTCCTTTTCTGCCAATTTCGGGAAAATGACATTCAGGGTTCGGAAAAATCCACTCGCCCGCTCGCATTGGTGAGTAAGAAATCGTTTCAGGCGAGTAAATTTAGATCATGAACTCGCCCGTTTGGCGAGTAGGCCCACTGACGCCATACTGAAAATCCTGATTCCCTTTTAAAGTTTGAAAGTGATCATTTCCTTCTATTTTTAGTTCAAAATACATCATAAAAAACAATTAGAAACTTTATTATTTTATTGACAATTATACACTTTAATCTTTACCTCATGGCCGAAAATGTCACAGAACACATCCTGTGTTGTCTGCTGATACTAGCTGTTTGTGGAGGAAGTGGAAGAGGGGTGTGTGTAAATAAAAGAACCAATACTGAACAGACCTGAATTTCAGGATTTGGTAAAATAATCATAACAGTATACATTGTTAAAAAGTTATAAAATCTGAATTAAATGTAAGTGAATGAAAAGTAAAAATAGTTACTGTAAATAAAAGTTATAATGAAATACATAGAAATGGATAGCTTTTGTTTTCATCTAACAATAGTGAAAACATACTTTATCTGTTAAATAACAATAAATTTAAAAAACACAAAATTGAATAAAGAATCATGAATTTGAATTCTAAAAACTTAAAATGAGAGCATACAAAAGTTATGGTAAGATTTCACACATTTTCCTTTGTAATAAGTACTTAATTAGAAAAAAATGACAATTTGTCAAATACAGAGTATCTAATCTGTTAAGTCATATACATGTAAGATCTATTTACTGTGAAGAAGATCTTATACACTCTTAACACATCTACTTTGAAATACTATGGTTTCATACTTTAGCGAGTGCAAAATGAGTTTGGGTGAGTGGAAATGATGTAATCACTCGCCCAAAGGGCAAGTGCTATTTTACCAATTTTTCGAACCCTGACATTGGCGACACAATTTAGAACTTTTAATGTGAATTTGTGTCAAATCGAGGGGAAAACGGTATGCACAAGTTGTAATAGAATCTCTTTTCTAAATACATTTCCCCCCACAATAATTCACTTTTCATTATGGTTGCAGCCCCTTTTTCATCAAACTGGGAAGTAACTAGTGTATTTTGAATTGGAAAAGGTCTAATATAGTTAAGTGTTATGAGAGTAAGTATGATAAAAATGTCAGTAAGATCTTTGTTTCCATGTCAGATTCAAAGCTGAAGATTTGAGAGCTTACCTGTAGTTTACTAAGTCTGTGCATTTGAGTTTGCCAGATATTGTCACCAATTCAATATATTCTCAGAGTTGGAAGCCAGAATTCTAGCCATAACTGACATACTATATGTTCGATACACTTTACTTTTCAGAGCATTAAGTGGAGGAAGAATAAGATGTTCATTTGCCAGGCAGCGTACGCGAGGGCGTCGTAGAAGAGGGTTTGATCCCAACTTGAGATGTTACACATGTGGAGAAAAGGGACATTTTTCCAGAGACTGTGCAGAGATCTGGAGACAGAGGAGGAGGAATCGAAGCAGGTTTGTTATGTAAATATTATCAGTTTTACCATCATTCATTTGAAATATCATCACTTTGTTAACTCAATCACCCCTAAAGACACGTTTGGACTTGTCTAAGTCATTGATTTACAGAAGAGTCCATTGTTTTTCAGGGGTTGATGAGTTATGACAAGGTCATGATATATAAGGCTACAGACATGTTCCAGATGTTTTCCCCACCATATACTCGTGTAAAATATTGCTTTGAAATTAGCCTCCGGTTATAAATGAATGAGTTTGCTTGTTTTTAAAAATTTCTTGATTTCTGAAGTAGTATTCTTTGCAATTGCTTAAAACTTACAAAATTCAGTCATGTATGTCAAACATTTCCTTACATATTTTATCTATGACAATCCATTCATCTTGTATAAGACTTGAGATTTTATTAACATATATTGCTTCTGCAGGATATAACTAATTGTAATAGGAATAACTGGCATAAATTTGACAAAAAAAACAAACAAAACAGAAGTTTGGTACTGGAGTGCTTTGACTTGATGCGGAGCTTAAGTCTGCACAGGAGTCATTGTTTTCTTCCTCTTCTTTACACAGAGGAGGAAAACTAACAATGGTTCTCGAACAGAGCTATATTGATCAACCTGTGGGGTTTTGGAAATCCCTTTTAGGTCATCTTTTTAAAATTTAGTTACATCTAAAATTGTATAAACTTTCAATCTTTATAAGAAGTGACACAGTTTCAGTTTAGACAGAGAGATCAAAACTTTAGAATTAACTAGTGCAGTTTATACATATTTTATTCTTTTAGTGTTGATATTATAAACATGTTGAAAGATTCTGATGTTTTTTTTATATAGATATATATTAATAATCAGATATACCCTTGTGGCAAGTTTCATAAACCCCTTTGGCATTAGCACTCTAAATTCACAGTTATGGATAGATACATCCAGGCTCACAGTTATGGGTAGATACCTCCAGACTCACAATTATGGGTAGATACCTCCAGACTCACAATTATGGGTAGGTGTCTCCAGGTTCACAGTTATGGGTAAATACCTCCAGACTCACAATTATGGGTAGATGTCTCCAGGCTCACAGTTATGGATAGATACCTCCAGACTCACAGTTATGGGTAGATACCTCCAGACTCACAGTTATGGGTTAATACCTCCAGAATCACAGTAATCGGTAGATGTCTCCAAGCTCACAGTTATGGGTAGATGCCTCCAGGCTCACAGTTACTGGTAAATGCCTCCAGGCTGACAGTTACTGATAGACACCTCCAGACTAACAGTGACGGGTAGACACCTCCAGGCTTACTATCATTTGTATATAGTGTAGTCTATTGGTAGTCATTAGTCATGTGACAAAAATAATTTACAGACAGGTGATTTGGAAAATGAAAATGTATAAGTTGTGTGAGAAATATTTTGTATTCCTTTGAAAGATTATTGAAATTAGTTTTGGAGAGGAGGGTGTGTGGGTTTGCATTGAAACTATTTATAGGGGTTTATGAGACTTGCAGTTCTATAGCTGTGTTTGTAATCAGTGTTTTATTGTTGTAAATGTGCAGAATCACTCCTGTTACATGAAATGATTGTGTAATGTGTATTATATATACCTGGACAAATATGTATGTACTAACAACAAAGGATGGCTTAATAAGTAATAATGTTTTTCTCTGCACTTTGCAAAGAATATTTGCTGGTGGCTTAAATACTTAAAAAACAACATAGTAGACCACTTCTTGGGGTATAACTTAGACTTTGTGGGCAGATGAATATCAACTTTAATTTGGGGGGGGGGGGGGAGGTTATTTCTTTTTCAAGTTTAGGTCTAAACATGGATTCTGGAAAATGTGTTTTACATCATTTTCTAGAATGTCTTGAAAAAAAAATCATAAATGAAAAGAAAAGAAAATGGTAAATATGACCTCCCTATCTATAACCCGCAAGCATTCTCGTTTTACATCACCTCCTACTTATACTTCTAAAAATGCTTACAGCTAATGTGTATTTCTTTTTCTTGTTTTTACATGGAATGAATAAAGATTTTCACTGCATTAACATCATGATAACAATTTGGATACATTACCCTGACCCACAATTAATGTATTCCGACTCTCAATTACACTCCGATTGAAAATACTTCTAGCTGGATCTGATTTGTTGTACAGCTGAACTAACAAAGATTGGATTTCTTAGAGCTTCTGATTTAGTTGTGATTTTAACTTATATTACAATCCCTCATTTTGAAAATTTCTTACTCATATATCAGTTTGTTTACAGATTATTGTTCCTAACTGTTAAAGTCATTCTACAGAAAGATGCAACAGTCAAAAATACATACAAGTGCTTGTATGTACACACATACCTGTACATATACACCTGAACATGCAAACCTGTACACATATCTGTACATGCATACTGTACACACATACTTGTACATGCATACCTGTACACATATACCTGTATGTATGCACTCATGTATACATACATCACTGTATACAAACCTATACACACATCTGACACTTTTGTGTACAGGTGTGTATACATGTACCTGTAAACACAGGTATTTGATGACTGTACTCATGTTACAAAGTTCATACATACATTTACTGATATTTTTGTACATATTAATTGTAATGGCTGTATCAGTTTACATTGGTCCTTATTCTTATTTACATGTCACTTTTGTACCATTAACTGATAAAGTATATAAGTAAACATACTCATAAAAACACCTGCTGAAGTCTTTCTGCTACAAACAATGCATATATCTAATATTGAATAGTCAAATTGTTTATCACAAGAATTTTAACATATTTTTTCATAATGTCTACACTTTTGGCTGTTGAAAGTATTGGTGTGACGGTTTGGTTAACAATCGAAGAACCGAACCGTTGATGTCAAAACATTGGTTCGGTTCTTATATTCCGGATTTATGTTCGGTTCGGTTCAAAAATTATTATTCAGTAAGGTCCTTCTAATGACCCAAATGGCATGACATTTACTTGAAGCGGACACCAATACTTCTAATAAAATACGTAATATTCTTTATCAGGATATTAAATAATCTGTAAATGATAAATACAGATATAATTTGAATGTAAATGTGTTAATATATCCAGCCTCTCGATAACTTGCAGCTATTTCGTAACATTGTGTCTGTTAGGTGTTTAGTGCTATCAGTATAAATTACAAATGGCGGCTAATATGAAGTTATTCTGTCATGTTGTTAATAAGTCATTATATCTTGCTCACTACGATCACTTCATTCCTCGAAAGAAGGGGGGGGTCGGGAACAGAAAAGGCTTGAGTAATTTGAGTTACTTTTGTGTGGGATTATTTCCAACTAAAACCAGATCCCGATGACAAATATGGCGGTGCATTATCAACATTAAATAGGCAAGTCTTTCAAATAATAAACATGACAATTTGACCTGCAGCGTTTACTCTGTAGTGTCAACACACCTACGGAGTTACTCTACTGCAGAAAAGTCTTTGGTTTTTGATTGTTGATTCGTTAACCTTAGCCAGTGGTATTCTATACCCTCTCCTAAATATTTTTTTCCAAAATGTAATTCCAAAGAAGTAAGGATTAAACAAGATGTCAAGAGTAAAATTTGTTAGTGAATTAAATATAGCAAAACAGCATATTTCTCTTACAATGTAAATGGAGTGAATATTTTAAACGCAAGTATTCCATATAAGCAAATTACAATGTATTTCTTTATCAGTGATCCGTAGCTTGTTTGAAATGCTTTTGTGCGATTCACAGATTTATCTTAAAAGATATATAATTTCACAATATACATGTAGTTTAAGGTAGGCTAGAGATATGAACTAGAACCCACATACTGCTGTGTTGCACCCCAGGGTCTCATATTTGGGTTAAAAATGTGTCACTCGACTGCCATTCGTTCTAAAATGTGTTTATACTTCTGTGGTTGCACTTGGGAGTCCAAGAGTTGGTTGTTAGATGAACCGAACCGAAAAAACCGAGAACCGAAACAGAAAAAAACGAACTGAACCAAACTGAAAAAAACCTGAACCGTCCCACCCCTAGTTGAAAGAGAACAGAATTAAGAAAAAGAATGCCACAATAATTGTGTTTTGTTGAAAAAAATATTTATAGAGCACAAAGTAGGTCGACAGGGTAAACCAGATTATAGCTTTGAAATTGAAAGTATGATTTAAGATATAAAAAAGTCTAAAAAATTTTATTTCTTGGATCATTTATTTTTTAAAAAGTGCTTAGCTGTTATGCTTTCAGTGAGATTTTTATTTTTATTTGTGTTTTTTTCAGTTTGTGGTATAACCAATATTATTAAATTTGTTTTGTTTAAATGAGTTACTTTATTCAACGTTAAATTATCTTTTTTTTTTTATCTATTATTTCTTGTTTATGTGATGCATGTCACATGCAAGTTTGTTGTGGAGAAATGGATTTTGTGTGACAAAGCCATAATCATTACGACACATAGTGACATACAGATACATACAACGGCTTCATTTACATGCACATTGTAGCTAAGAATGTGAGAATGATGAAGAGCAGGATTATTGCATTGTGATTAAGTGTTTGAAGAAGTATACACTGAACCACAATTGTATCCAATAGGTCTGTTGAACGAGAATTCCGAAAAACATGAATAGAACTTCTTTTACCTTTTGATTTCAATTTAATACCACAAAGATTTATCATACAAATATTTAGTAACTATTTCTTATACCTTGTTCTCTGCAAACGGAAAGTATACTGCTGCTTTCTGCTTTGACAGTCTAGACAAGGATAAATTAAAAACGAATCAATCAAAGGTGGTCTTCTTATTGCATCTATGTAAATAAAGTTCACTTAACTCATCAACCCCTGAAAAACAATGGACTTCTATAAAGCAATGATTTGGACCGGTCCAAATGTGTTTTTAAGGGCGAATGATCATTTAATCATACTGGTGATGACCTTGTATCATTACGCAGCATTTAAATCCACCCTTAATGGTTAAAAAGAATACCTTGTATAATTATATTTCAACAGTTTGTTTTATTTATGGGAAAAACACACAGAATTTTAGAAAAGTTAGTGACCCTTAAAAAAATTGAAACTTGATATTTATTGACTTTTGGTTGGAAGGAATGAGAGTCTCCATGACAACACGAGTACAAGATTCACAATTTCCAACTGTTCATTTGGATAAGAAGAGCAAAATATGATATCTTGCAATACAGTTATACATACCCTGTGTTTTATGGTAATAAACATTTTATTAAAGTTGAGTATTAAGAAGTTGGAACATTAGAAAGAGTTTGAAAGAAGACAGGGGTCTCCGTTGCCGAGTGGTTAAAGCATCACATTTTGAACCATGAAGTCTCTCACTTCTGGTCAGCACAGGTTCAAGTCCTGCTGAAACATAAGCCGATTTTTGTGAGGAAGTTTGCCAGTTTACTAGAGGAAGACTGGTGGTCTCTTCCCGGCTACATTGTAACCGGGTTCTCTCAACCAATTAAAAACTGGATGCCACCATATAACTGAAAAATTGTTGTGTGTGGCGTAAAACACTTCAAAATGAAATTTCCAAAATGTTTTATTTTTACAAACCACCTCACTTGGACAAACTACATGTATCATGTTGTCCAGATTCAACATAACCTGAAATATCTGTTCCTGAGGATGCATGTTAACACTGGAGATGATTATACTCCATACAACCTCTTGTGGTGCTCCAGTGGTGGGGACTTTGACTTTCAAGCAGAAGGTCCTGGATTTGATTCCCGGTACCTGGTGATACATGTACCAAAGACAGAAAAATGGTAATTGATGTTCATTGGCCAATGGCTAGATATGCAAATTGAAAGCCACAGATCTTTTGGATGAGACTTAAAAATAAGATCCAGTGTCACGGTAGGTGTGACACCTGAAAGAACCGTTATTACATTGTTGTCTTTCCATAGCAACGTAAAAATTCTGGGCATTTCACCTAACGCTGGTGACATCTCCATATAAGTGAAAAATATTTTGGCGATATGTTAAAGAACAATCGAACAAAATACTATGCGTTTTCGTGAAAACAATAGGGCAAAGAACAGTGTGTCTCTCCTAAATAGAGGCAATTACATTTCCCCGTATATCTGATTACTGTGTTTGAGAATAAAATGAAAATAGATAGAAACAAAGATTTATACACATGTCGGATTCAGACACACGATGATTGCACTTTTTAACAGTTTTGGTATTATTGTTCAGTACATGATAAGTTGTGGCTTTTGTGTTCTAATTAACATTGTTGCATCCATTTTGTGGTGTTGTCGGGGTACCTGTAAATCAATTATAACCTGCAAATTGATTACATGTTACGGTATTTCATTCACAAATGTACCGGAAAAATCTTAAATATTGTTAAAGGTAAATTCACTTGAATTGCCTCAATTCATCAATCCCTGAAAAAACAATGGACTCTTCTGTAAGTCAATGGCTTAGGCCAGTCCAAATGTGTCTTTAGGGGTGAATGATTTAATAAACATGTAAATACGTATAGTTAAATGTACATTGTGTACTCACAGTTTAACATGTTCCAGTTTAATTCTTGATATATTGTGTCTAGAATCAATCTAATAGATCAATATAGTGAAATGTACTCAGACTCTCGTACGAGAGCACAGTGTAAGTTAATGAAGGAATTTAATCATTTATCAAAGACTATTTCCCCTAGCGTAAAAAGTGTTATCTCCCTCGAAATTTAAAGGGACATTAGCTGTGTTTTTTTTTTTTCAAAATATTTTTTTTACTTTTTTTACTACTAAGATGGCAATAATAATCTTATATTTCTAAATATTTTATGAAAATAAGGCCAGGTCCATTGTGATATTCATATACAAGTAGTGATTGCCTGTGTTTAGCTCTTATTTTGTTGTAAAACAAGAACAAGTAGTAAAAGTAAAAAAAAAGTAAAAAAATACTTTAATTTTCCCTTTATGTCCCTTTAATTATATTTCTCATTTTTTCAGAAAATATATTTTCCTGGGGATTTTTCCCAATTTAGAAAATGGGCACTTTTGAATATGTGCTATGGGTTTCATAAATTTGAAAACACATGCACGAATCTGATATGTAGGAGAAAAAACGTTGGCTTGAGGTGTTAAACAAATACCATACTATAGCTATTGCCAGTACTGGTAATCTTCCTTATTTTAAGACCTTTCACAAATTCTAGATAGTTTTGGTATGCTCTTTGCTTTACAGGTACCCATCAAGTCATATTATATACATGTAGTAGCTTTATTTGTTTACATGTATATATAGACGTAGTTTTATTGTAGTGAACCGGTTTTCCAAACTAACATGGTTTATTGTCTAACTGTTGTCATACAGCCATCTATACTCACCATAACAATAATAAAAATGAAGGTAAATTGTATTCAAATTTTACTTTGCTGTTGTAAGTGTATTTATATATAACAATTTGATTTCTTTCCATATAGCATATTATAATGTAAATAGAAAATTGACAAAAAAGAAAAAAACAAACCATGTATAAAAAGCCTGTTTCATTGTCTGTACACAATATTTTTATCAGGAGATTGGTAATGGTATATTGAATGTTTGGAAGAAATGGCAAAGGCCAATGGTTGATCAGGGGCTATCATGTGGTCGATGATGATTGGTCAAATCTTCAACTTTTGAATATTTGACCTGTGGTCCCCTATTGTGAGATCTGGTGATCTTAAAGTGGTGGAGTCCTTGTCATTGGTTGTCTCCATGGAGAGCCATGAGGCACCTAACAAGGGTTAGAAATGGTGCCTCATTTGATGAAATGGTGTTGTTTGGTTGAGAAATGAGTTGTGTGGTAAATGATATCTGGTAAAATATGGTGCAATGGTAAGTATTACAAGAGGATATGGTAAACAATAGTTTACATATATATATATATATAGACATTTGCACATAAGTATAAACTATCGTCATTCTCCTCATTGTTAGCGAAATCAAATGTAAATGTTCGGTTTAAAAGTGCATGGCTATGATTTATATGAAACAGACACCAGTTTTCAAGTTTTATTTTTTCTCATATGATAATGTCTTGGTAATGGGGTGAAGGGACTGGCTTTATATAATGCTAAAACATACAGCTGTTACATTTATTTTTACTCGCACAAAAAGTCAGAATCGGGTAGTGAAAAATGTGCAAATGTTGTATAAACCAAACAATGTATAATTTACAAAGCAAGGTCTAGTGTCGCAGGGTGATTGTAGCAGGGCAATTTAAGTGTCCTAGGGCATTATATATATATATATATAATGATACTGGTATAGGTAATCTACATACTATAATTTTCAGGATAGTTTATCGCATTATTAGAACCTATCAAGGTCTATTTTTGTCAATATATCAATCAATAAAGCCTTACAATGCATGTTTTATTTTTTTTTTATATCTTTGATCAGATACATTTTGAAATATAACCAGAGATCCATGTTCCTTCCTCAGCTTTATGTTAATTAAGCCTAAGTTATTATAGGACGTGTATTTTCTGTCACTGTTATTCAGGTGTTATTTTTGGTGGACTTGAGGGGAATAGGGGGGTAGAAAATATGACACAATGTTACTGTTTTTCTCTGGACTTGAGAAAACTCAATACATTTAAGACCTCTTGACTATTATACAAAATAAATGGAACACCCAAAACGTTTTCGTTGTCAGATATCCTCCCAATGGGATTTGACCGACGTGGTTATCATATGTGAGCCAACAGCTGAGAGAAAAGGCTCCTTAGGACAATTTTGGTCGAATTTTGTTATTTTTATTTTTTAGGTACCGTACTTGGAACATATGCGGACAATATACAATATGAGAAAGAGTGCTGGTGAGAGCAACGCCTTGTTTTTGGTGCAAAAAAATAAACAGAATTAGAAATATTACTTCAAACGGGATTTCTTGTTTTCCTGCATTTCATTCGTTATATTGTACTTGTTGTAAGGACCCTTTTCTTGGCTACTGGCTCATATCAGTTATAATAAAAACAGATATTAACAAATGTACATTATATGTACTGGTATACACAGACTTATCACCATCCACAATCACTGACACAATCATACATTGTACATGGGCCTCCATGGCTGAGTGGTCAGAGCATCAGGCTATACATCTGTAGAGACCTTTGTTGTCTTATTATTTTTTTTTTAATTTGTACGTGTTCCAGAGAAATTTCAATGTGAAATTGTATAGGCTTAAAATAATTACACTAATGATAAGATTGCTGTGACAGAAAATATACTGAAATGCTATTGGTATTTTTTTTTATGTATTAAGGTATATATACTTTGTGTCAGTAGTACATAATGATTTTAGATAAGGCGTAAAAGTAATTTGAAGGACATTGTGGCATAAGAGTTTTATCTACTAGTGGTTTTGAATGATATTATGTTGTTTCAGGGAAAAGAGGAGAAGAAGGTCAAGGACACGTTCTCGTTCAAGGTCAAGGAGCAGGTCAAGGTCAAGATCTCGTAAGAACAACAGGTTAGACCTTTATTCTGAAATTGACACAAGATGAATAGTAGCACTACAGATCATGACCTTTAGAAAAAATATGTTCTTGAATCTGAGAATATATATTTAATGTTGCCAGCCTAGTTTATGTAAATGCTTTTGAAATGGTGGCATTATGTATGAAACTCAAGAAACTTGAAAATTATGTTTTGTCAAGAAGTGTCAAAATTTTCCTTGTAGTTAAGATGTATAAAAATATCCTTGTAATTAAGATGTATAAAAATATCCTTGTAGTTAAGATGTATAAAAAATATCCTTGTAATTAAGATGTATAAAAAATATCCTTCTAGTCAGGATGTTTAAAAATATCCTTGTAATTAAGATGTATAACAAATATCCATGTAGTTAAGATATATAAAAAATATCCTTGTAATTAAGATGTATAAAAAATATCCTTGTAATTAAGATATATAACAAATATCCTTGTAATTAAGATGTATAAAAAATATCCTTGTAATTAGATTAAGATATATAAAAAAATATCCTTGTAATTAAGATGTATAAAAAATATCCTTGTAATTAAGATGTATAACAAATATCCTTGTAATTAAGATGTATAACAAATGTAATTAAGAATATAAAATATCCTTGTAATTAAGATGAATAAAAAATATCCTTGTAATTAAGATGTATAACAAATATCTTTGTAATTAAGATGTATAAAAAATATCCTTGTAATTAAGATGTATAAAAGATATCCTTGTAATTAAGATGTATAACAAATATCCTTGTAATTAAGATGTATAAAAAATATCCTTGTAATTAAGATGTATAAAAAGATAAAAGTTATCCTTGTAATTAAGATGTATGAAAAATGTCCTTGTAGTTAAGATGTATAAAAGTAGCCTTGTAGTCAAGATGTATAAAAATATCCTTGTAGTCAAGATGTGTAAAAAAGTTCACAATTTGCTGTAATGTTTCATGAGGCCCACGTGTATATCAATATAAATAACTGAGTATCAAATACAGTACAAGTGGAAATTTTAGCTAGATGCAAGTTATGTGTTTAGTACAAAAAATATGGTATATATTTTAAGGAAAAGTAGTTCTTGCGATTTTGTAATTAATAAAAAAAAATAACTCTAACCTACAATGAGGAATGAATTGTCAGCAAGATTCAATTTTAGCAATCTCAACAATTGCTAATAATGCCAAAATTGAATCATCAATAAAATTTCTGCTTATAGGTATACTGAACTACACAGAGGTATCATTAAACATTTCAGCGACTTGTGCTTCTCACCTGGGTGTTTTTCTGAGGAAATCCACGTGTCCAGGACAAAAGCAACTGGCAGTGAGAAAGTGGTTGACTGCTAATTTCTATCCCTGCACACACACACAGACACACACACACACAAAGAGCTCTGTTATAGTTAGAAGTCATTGAAATATGTTCTGTGTTATATTTACAGAGGAAATGAAAGGACCAGAGATCACAAAAGGTCAAGGTCAAAGGAAAAAGAACCCAAGAGAAGAAAGAGTGAAAGATCCTCTTCCAAGTCCCCTCGTCGTAGTCGTCATGAATCCGGAGAGAAAAATGATAAGGAGACAAAAGCGGAAAGTCGAGAAAAATCCGTAGAAAATAACAAGTCCGAATCCCCAAGATGGGTAGAAGTGAATAAAGAAAGTGAAGAAAGGGCTTCAAGGTCAAGGTCACGAAGTGTAGCAAGGTCACGCAGCAGGAGTCCAGAGAAAAATGAGGATTCAAGAGACTGATAGGATGGAAAATAAACAGAGACATTATTCATGTTAAAATTTGTCATTTTTGTTGACTTTTGAATAGGAAAATTGCTGTTCATCGATACTCAAGTGATGCCAAATCCTGAAAAGTCATACATTATATTCATGCTTATCTCATCAACCCCTGAAAAATAGTGGACTCTTCTGTAAAAATCAATGAGTCGGAGCAATTCAAATGGTCTTTAGGGGTGAATAAGTTAAAGTCTTGAGCACTTTTTCTGATTTCGGTCTCATGAGATTTCAGATTTTAAATTCTATTTCAATCAGATGTTCATTTTCAGTAGGTCCTAAAGTGAGAATCACCTTTGCACGATTCCGAATAATCTTGTAACCTTGGAAAGTGTGATTTCCAAATTTTTTTTTTGGGGGGGGGGGGGGTACAAGGAGACAGAATTAAAAAAAAATGTTATTTATGAGTGTTAGAAAATATTACTTTGAGTGACCTTTTTATACTTGTATATCTGAAAAATTGCATATGAATATGTCATTAAACAGACAACAGTGGTGTGAGAAAAATGAATTTTGTTTTTACTTCAAAAGATGGTCATGGTATAGTCCAAATAACATTAAATTAAAAAAAATTAAGTTATTTTGTAAAGCAACCAATACCATAAATTTGGATATTTTGGTGTTGCTAAAATTTGGCCACTTTGGTAATAAAATGAAGGGCTATTTATGGCCAGTTGAATTTTGGCCATTTATGTTTATATCATGTTTACATTTAGCCTACCATCATATCCTGGTCTTGTCGTGTCTAACATTACAGATGTTATGAAATATCAATATATTAAAAAGTATCGGTAGAATCATTTGGTACTTAATTATGATTTATATATTGTTCACCAGGGTTGTGGAAATATAACTTTCATGCACTTGTCCCCTGGCAAGTAAATGCAAAGAAATTAGTTACCCGAAATAGATTTTTACCTGTCCAATATTTACTGACATTTATTTTATATACAAAATACTTTAATTGGACTTTGAACTCTAGATTTATGTTTTTTTTTTCCCCTTTATAATGCACTTGTCGGCGGACAACCACTATAAAAAAAATGAATTGTCTGGATGGTAAACGTAACGGTTCTGGCAAGTCGGACATAGGAGTTATTCAGTTTGCTCCTTTTCTTTCACTTTCGGTTTTTGCAAATGAAGAAAAGGATGTGCTGTGCATTATCTCCATAGGGAATAAATACCTGAGTATTTCAAACAAAAAGGATTTATTTTTTCATTTGTTATTGGCAAAAACAGTATGCAGACAAAAAATTACTTTTACTAAAGTTGGATTTAGCATGTGACACAATTTTGATTTTAGCTCTGTAGGATAAAATGTCTTGAAAGCTTATGTCATACCCAGACAGTGTCATCGGCAGCTACCATGGACAGACAATTTAGATTGGGCTATACTTTTTGAAGTTTAATTTGTAAAGCTTTAAGACTTCACATGTTCAATACTTATTATCATCTCTTTCTGATGATAACATGACCTAGTGACCTAGATAATATCTTTGACCTATTTTTAGCACATTGTTTGAGATACATATTGCCACCTGCGAGCTATGTTATCTACTGACAACTCGTTTATTTATTCTTCTGATTGTGTGAAAATTTGTAACTTTTTTTTATTATAACTGGTATTATGTTAATAATATTTTCAATAAAAGTTATACACCATTGTTTTGCATGTAATGCAACAATAAATTAATGATGATGATTAATAACTAGATAATGTTTTGTGAAAAAGACAAACATTGTGGTCATGTTTCATGTCATTTTCTATCCTCTACAGCAGTTAGAATTAAGATACTGCATTTTCTCATCCCTTAAGTCTTACTTGGTTTATAATCATTTTTAATTTTGTTTTGACATTTACGCTTAATAACATTTTTAAAAGACAAGGTCCTGATGGGCTAACTTAATCATTCTAAATTCATTTATTAAGTTTGTATTTGTAATATAAAAGACACAATCATTAGCAGTGCTCGTGTCCTGTATATCTTCATTTACTTTTTCAGGACAGGGTATCGTGATATTCAATTCATGTTATTCTTGTTAAAGTTTGTGAAACAATTTGACATATATACACTGTGTTCTCATCGATCCGTGGGGCATAATTGATTTAAGTAAATAAAAAACAAACAAAATTGTTTTCAAAGTAAAAAAATGTTGTTTGGTACCTTAAGTATTAATATAAATTATACTGTATTTTTGATATTTTTATGTGTTTTACCACATTTTGACATATATCAATACACTGCATCAGCTAAAGTCAGGATACGTCCTTTCATCTGAATTCAGTCGTGAACAAAAAATGCAAACTAAAACTAATGCAAACTGTTTATGATCCCACGAATCAATGAGAATCCACAAATTAATAAAAAACATCCTTGCACACTCACAAACACACACACACACACACACACAGAGCTTATCAATAACTCAAATTATTGTTATTCTCCATTTTAGCATAAATCTGTATAAGTGTTTTTACCTGTTTGAAAATTCTGAATTTTATATTAGCAAAATTTTCCATGAAAATGAAAATTTATGAAAAATCATTTTTGCCAACATAAATATTTACAGCAGCACATAAAAAGATTACACATATTCTTGGTTTTATAATGGCTTATGGTTAATGTTTATTAATACTGGAAAATCATATTTTTAAATTTCATGCATCTCATTTTTTTTTTTGAAGTTAAACATTAAATGGATCATTTTAGGCAGATTTCTGTTTTCAGAAAATAACGATAAGATAACCAGAATACTGAGGAACTAATAAATTTGTATGATAAATTTATGCTTTTGTTTTTTTTTCTTTTCATGTGTTTGGTTGTTTTTGAATTCAAGGCATTGAGTAAGAGTAGCATCACTTCTTGTTAATATGGATATCATGCAGTGCTACGTGCCAGATTTTAAAAGCAGTCTACCGAAAAGTGATAACAGTTGTCATCTTTAGAAGACGGAACATTTATTTAAACTTAATACCTGCCAGATGAATTGAAACAAGATGTCGCCAAATGACGTCAGTTTAAATATTGCATAATTGGAAGTGACATTGCCTGATTTTCTGCTTAAGTCACGTGATCTGTTGACAAACTATTTTAACAAACCTGAACTGAATGGAACAACTCGAATATGGTCTATTGCAAAAGAAAATTTAGAAATCCCAGACACCAAAGTGTCAGCCGTCAGGAAATAAAAAAAAAAAAACCAGTATACCAGTTTGAATAACATTGGATAAACACAGACTACCGGAAAATCCAGTTTGAATAAGGTGTAGTGTAGAAAAAGCCTCGACTATTGATTGGTCACAAACATCGTTAGTCCACAATCAAAATCGAATGAATTAAGTTAGGAATTAGTCCTTGTCACAACTGGTAAAGACTGGTCAGCAACATCTGTTTAATGGTTAACTGACCATTTCAGTTAGTGAAACAGTAATTGCAAATAAGATCATTATATCAATCATAAAATTTGAAAGCTTTTGGCTTATATTGCGATTCCTTATATCCTTGTGACAAAAGACTAATTGTTCTCTGTGTACGATTTAAATTTCATTGGGTATGATTTGTGTTCAGTACGAAACTTCTTGTTACCACTCGGAAGTTTTAAATGGGCAGGTGAGATTAGTAGGAACGTAGATATCGTGAAAGGGTGTATTGTTCTTACAGCAATGCTATAAATTTAAATATATATATATATATATGTGTGTATATATATATATATGTGTGTATATATATATATATATATGTGTGTGTGTGTGTATATATATATATATATATATATATATAATGAGCTGTTATTATGACAATCTTAGATTGGAAATGTATTTGATGTGTATTGAAACCGGATTGATAATCGTTTAACACAATGACAGATATCATTGCATACCTTTTCTTATAATGACTTTATGTGCAGGTGTACATCACGCTGAGACGCTGCTGATGTAATACATACATTGCCGGACTATTCATCATCAATGATACTACTGATTACATTGTACAATGAAATATATAGTTTTGATGCTGAGTGAAAGAGCTCAGAAACGTCCTTTGATATTTCTGTGTAGAATCCCAGGGAGAAATTGATTGCGATGATGGTATAGAAATCAAATCTCGGTATGAGGCCGTAATATAATCATCAATTTCATGGCATTGAAAGCCATGTTTTATTTGAATCAGTTGTAGTTCTTAATTCACCGTGTCCAGTAACGCACAGAAAATGAGGGAAGATAATGCCTTTAGCATTTATTGCAATAATATTACCGATTGTATGGAGTTTTACATTTCGTAATACCAGTTTTTTTTTGGTTATCTCTAAGGTCATTTGGAACCATCATTCTAGATCTCCCGGTTTATTCGGTTTATGAATTTAGGCCAGTATAATAATGTCAGCTCTTCATACAGAAGCTTCTGAATCAAAAGAGGAAAAGAAGTGACCTTTAATTAGACATTTAAATATCGGCGAATTTTTGTCTTTAAATAATGACAATTTCCATACGTATTTAAATTCGATATATCTCGAAGAACTATAAAACAAGAAATCACAGAATCACAAATACGTTGTCTACTTGGGTAGTTTGCTGACTATTGGGACAGACGGGACATTAACAGTTACGCCATGAGACAAACGTGATGATATCGAATTTCCTATAGTCAACTTTCCAGATATAAGTAGTAATATCCTGCAGTAACCTGCATAATGGTTTTTATATCTCACAGATGACCTAATATGCCAGTTGTGTTCAGCATATGAACATTTCATATATAGATTCTATCAACTTACTAATAAGCTTGTTGTAAATATTTCATTGCATAGATATACATAGAGATGCGGTAAAATATCCGCTCATTGTTGTTGTTGGCACAAGTATATCCGGAATCGCATTGAATGTCAACGCATTTCAAAATTTAAGGTCGGTATTATGTTCTTGTGTGTAATTACTATGTTTCTCTAAATTAAATGTTTAGTTATTTCTGCGACAGCGGCTGTGGAATTGTCTAGATACCGATTATGACGAGGTATTATTTCTCACTTGTTTCATTTGAATTTGCCAGAGGATTGCGGACGTGACCGGTCAAAGCCATTGCACCTGATCTCATCTCTCTATTTTTAGAGGTCCGTCTTTGTCCAATGTTCAACAGATTGTATGTTGTCCCCTGAACCTCCTGACGATTTATACTTTGGTATCGACGATGATAATGATGATGACGACGACGACGGCGGCGATGATGTTCTGGAATGTAAATATCTAAATTTTTCAGATAATGTATTACACTTTGATTACTTTCAGGTAGATGGTATAGAATTGTCACTTGATATACATGTACTAAATAAATGTTTTCAACGTAAACATTTTCACCATAAACAACTCGATATTATAAAAAAAAAACTTTAAGTAAACAATAGATGAAAATCGGGTCGTGATAATTGTTTTGTCAACGACAATAAGAAAACATATTGTCACAATTTATGTATTTTTCATGACAAAATTGAAATAGAAATCAAAATAAAAAGTCTAAGAGATAATAATAAGAATCATTCGACTATCCGTTTATCTTGATACAGAATGTGGTGATATATATCCTACAAGTCTTTTCAAAGCAGGGAAAACAACTAGGATTAATTTTTTCTCTATACATTATTTTATTCACATAAAAAAAGATGAAAGGTATTTTATTCCAATTAATATAATATACAATATATAATAAAACTTGTCCTTAATCATATATGTTGAGAATGAGCTTTTTATTTCCATCATATCAGATACAATCCAGAATTGATTCAGCATTGTTAGGGCACAGCAGATTGCTTCTGGTTAAGTAATCCTACTATGTGTCACTTTCCTTTGGGAAAATTCCGTCCAGTGGTAATTTAATGTTTGGTGCTTCTTCATCCTTAAAGTAATACACAAGAAAAAATGTATAATCGAATATCAAATAGTTAGTGAGACGTAGTATTATCGCTTTATAGTGTATGCATACGATGAAATATTATATATCTGGAAATTCACGATCCTATTTATTTTCGCCCTTTTACGACAGAAAATTCATGTATATTCACCTAATCTTAAATTTGCTCTAAACCATCATACTCTCATGAATGACATGGAATCCTGCGCTTAAATTATTAAAAAAAAATTTGCTTTCATTTTAATTTCGTCTTCTTACTAAAGAATAAACTAATGAACATTAACGGGGCGATAAGTTAAACAATAGATATTTACGTAATGGTGAATATGCCTCAAGCACTCAGCGAGCTGTAGAAACAATCGAGTAGAGAATCATTGTGGAATAGTTGGCATTCAAAATATACGCATCATATCATTATTACCTTGGGAGTTTCCGGAAAAGCATTTGAAATACGATGATATGCTTGATATTAATCAGAAAACTAGAACAATGGTAACCCCTGCTTTCTGTAGAGTGGATTATAAGTAAAATATTAAACAAAACTATGGGTGTCAAATACTGTGCGAGGAGTTACATGACAAAAATGTACCCTGTACTGATATTCCACAAAGAAACTAAGTTCTGAAGAAGTCCGCATAAAATGTACATTTCTATTGAAATATGTGCTGAAAGAATATGTAGTGAAACTCACATACTTTTGGAGGAGACACACGGGCAAAGAGAAAACCCTGAATGCCAAAAATTTACCAAAGAATAATTTACCTGTTAGTTTTGTTTAAAGTCTCCTTGGAATTTTGTGAAAAAATTATTAAAGAGAAGTCCGAATAAAATGTACATATACATGTGAATATTCCACGACAGAAAACTATGTGTAAGTTAAATACTGTTGGAAGAGCCACACTAACAGATTAGATACCTATAAAGTCACACTAAAACTATCTCAAAGAATGACTTTGGTAAAAAATATATATTTACCTCATTTTGTAAAAAGTCAAATTCCTCAAAATTCCTGCACATTTTTTGTTATATGTGTGAACAGTCTGTCATTCACTCACAAAGTTCAGATAATTTATTTTATTTTATTCAGATCGCTTCTTAATAAACCTTTATACATCTGAATTCAAATTTGAACTGATCCAAAAACTTAACTATACCCTGTTAGGCCACCATGAGAAGTTCACCCGTTATATCTCTGGAAATTATTTAAAATAATCAGCTTAAAATTAAACTTCATTTATTTTACAACAATTAACAAACAGGGTTTTACAACTCATATTAATGTTTCTTGTTGGTTATCATGTTGTCGTGATTGGATGCTTACTGTGGCAGGAAACTGGAGGTCCCGGAGAAAACCTATGTGTCTTACATACAACCATTTTCCAAAAGTTTTTAGACATTATCATTTTTACTATATATATCATATAAGCAATATTATATATATATATATATATATATATATATATATATATATATATATATATATATATATATATATATATATATATATATATATATTGTGAAGCCATATCTTAACGCATTTCAATATGATTTTCACTGTTAAACAGAGTACAAAATGTGGTTGTATATGAAATATATAGTAAAATTTGTCTATAAACTTTTGGCGAGTGACTCTACGTCCGTGTCTAGTCCGGGTATTGAACTCAGGATTGGTTTATCATTTTGTATGTTTTTGTATGTATTTTACGCCCCTCAATAATTTTTCAGTTACATGAAGGACTGCCAGTTTGAATAGTGGAGGAGAGACCACTGGGGTTGAATTGGTCCAGATGTTCGCATGCGCTAATCGGACGCGAAAATATAGCCAGGTCTTGCCCGTACCTTGGTTTCGGTCGTTCCGTTGGTTTTGATCATCAGATAGACTCTCTTGGCGATCTCAAATATAATAGCCAGTACACAAAATGCAATTAAGATAAGAAACACTCCGAGCATATTTTCTAGATCTAGTTCTGCTGTTGCTGTCACTTGGTCGATTGGTTTTACATAGTTTGTACAGTTATCTCCTGGTGACCACCACCTGTCGACATAAATATTATAAACATAATACCAAAGTTATAAATGAATAAATTAATTCTTTGTTACGTACGATGAAAATAATCAAGTTTCTATAGATACTATATACCTGGAAAATTTCAGCCTTGGTAATTTTCGCCCTAAAGAAAGAAGTGGTATGAGACAAGGCAAAGTACTAAACCTAAATGTTTTGTCAAATCCGTTTTTTGTTTGTTTATTGTTGTTTAACGTTTCACTCATGAATCTTTTACTCATATGGAGACGTCACCAAATGCCAATGAAGGGCTTCAAATTTTGGCCTATGCTCGGCACTTATGGTCATTGAACACAGACCAAGCCAGGCCGGCTGTCAAATCCATTTAAAGGGGTATCAACTTTCACCAAAAACAATTATTTCACTTTTTAGGTCACCTTAGTCAAAGGCTCAGGGTGACCTATTGTAGTCGTCTTTTTTATCTGTCGTTGTCCATCGTTAATATTTACACATTTTCGACTTATTCTCAAGAACCAGTGGACCAATTGTAACCAAACTTGGCATGTATCATCCCCATGTGACGCTACATTAAAGTGTGCGAATGAAAAGGGGTTAGCACACATACGGGTCCCAAAAGGAGCCAAAAAGGAACAAAACTCAATATGATAGATGACTTTCAAATTTTGTATGCAGGATTGTTAAGTAAATATCTACAAAGTTTGAGAATGAAAATGAAATATGTTCATAAATGAGCCACTAGGGGACGCTTTAACACAGGGTACAATTGTATAACAAATTGTTTCATAACTCAAAACTGATTGACTTTTTGTATAAAAAGATATATGAGAAAGTTGTTAGGAATTGTCTAAGGATCATTAGGACTAAATTTCAAGATCATGGGGTCAAAGGTCAAAGTAACAGAGACCTAAGTAAAGGTTTTTTGTGTAAAATTTTCAATATTTTTTATTACTTCTCCAGAACCATTGGATCAATTTTAACCAAACTTGACAGAAAGTATAATCATGTAAAGCTGCATAACTTTTGTGGAGAAAAAGGGGCTAGGATTAAACATGGCTTTCAGGATTGAAATAGAACGAACGAACCATTGCCTAAAATGAGCGACTTGCAAAAATCTTGGTCGAAATTGTCTGGTCGACCCTTATGTGAGTTATTGCCCTTTTTTGTGGAGTATTCTTGTTTTTGGATGTTTTCTGACATTATCTTGAAAAACACTACCTAGGGTAAAAGTGAATGAAGCAAAATTGTTCAGCATGTAAAGATCTACAAAAAAAGTCAATAGTCCCGAAAATTTCAGATACCACTTATGGGCGTTATTTTCCATTTTAAGTGGATTTTTCATGTTTTTAGATGTTTTTTTGACATCTACTTTGAAAAGTATAATAGTTAGAGTAAAAGTGAAAGAAGCAAGTTTAGCACGCAAAGATCTTAAAAAGTCAAAGGGCCGAAATTGTCAAGTCACCCCTTATGAGAGTTATTTCCCCTTTTAAGTGGATTTTTCATGTTTTTGGATGTTTATTTTTGCATTATCTTGAAACATAATAGATAGAGTATAAGTGAAAGAAGGGAACATGTTCAGCACGCAAAGATCTACAAAGAAGTCAACAGGGTAGTTATTGTCATGTTAGTGCTGATGGGAGCTAGATATGTGTTCTGTTCAGGTGACCACCAAGGCCCATCGGGCCTTTTGTTCTATTTTACTACTTGTACTTGATGTACAATAACTAAATAAATGTCTTATATTCCCATATATATATAAAATAAGGTCCGTCCATTGTGGTATTCATATACAAATAGTAAGGTTGAGTTAATCAGTTGCAATTGAAAAAGTGCCGATACTGGGTTTCTCAAGCAATTTTCTCAAAATACATAGGAACGTAAATTTTTTTTGTCTATGTATATCGCATTTTTGTGAAATTTTTGTGATTTTTGTATAACAATCTAAGTAGTAATTAAGGGAAAATATTATTTTGATAAAAAAACATAGCTAATATCGCTTTAAGAGAAACCACTGTAAGAAGATGACAAATTAAGATTTTGGGATTTTTAGAATTTGAAATAACGATACCATCATCTGGTACCGAAATACTGGTAGTAAACAATATTTATTTCACATATAGACGTTGTGATTAGTATAGGTATCAGTATAAGTCAGAATGTTTAAAATAATTTGACTTTATAGTGGACAGAAATATACAAAACAATAACAAATCATTGAAATATGAAATAAGTTCAGACATCTTGTTAAATTTATGTCTTTTTCGAATTCATTCTATCTGAAGAAATTTATCCTGTAAACCTGGAAATTTTGTTATTTTCGCCCTTTAGACAGAAAACATATTCACCCGTGTTAGATTCGCCCTAAATCCCCTAGTATTACACAATTAGATAGCATGAATATCTATCCGTCAATTATATAGCTTGAACATTTCTCTTTCACTTTAAATCCGCCCTCTCATCTAAGGGCGAAAATAACGAAAATTAAACGGAAGCAAAAATTTCCAGGTACAGTAGCGCATTTATGTAAATTACTTTTCTTTGAGAATATCGAGAACCCCTTCCTCTTTCAAAATCAATATAGCTCTATTTATATCGTTTTTGTATGAAGCTCCTCGAGGAAATCCAATTCCATACTTCCTCTCACCAAAATCTTGTGGATAAGATTCCATATCACACTGTTTGACTGCATAATAACTGTTGATTATATCATAATCAAGGAACACGAATGGTTTAGATGCGTATCCGGATTTAACTCTATTTATAGCCTCGGCTCGTGCAGGTAGAATGGAAACAGATTCGTGGAGCTTCATCATCGCCCACATTCTTTGGTAAGGATCCGAGTCGGCAAATTCGAAAAACTCCTTCAATTCACTATTGTTAAGCAAACCATAACTGACTTCAGTTTGTTTTGAGAGTTTGTTGATTGTCGTGATTCTGTTGTCAATTTGTTTTAATGTCAGAAATGCAGCTAGGTTAGCAGTGTAGGCAGATATTATAATGAGAGTACAGAACCAGAAGAAAGCAACAATGGTTCTCATTGACGTTGTCTGTGGCGAATATTCAGTCCCACCTGAAAATACAAATATTAATTAATTAATGATTCAGTTTGGTTTAAAAAAAATGAAGAATTGAATTTTTAATTCTGAAGTTAAGTTCAGACAACTTGTTGTCCAATAGTTGTTGTTTTTTTAAATGCTGTTTTATGCCACACTAAAATTTTAGTTATATGGTAGCGACCGAAAATCAATGGTTGATGGGAGAATCCGGTTACATTGTATACGGGAATATACCACCGGCCTCCCGCATGTAAAATGGCAACATTTCTTATAAGATCAGTTCCATGGCACCTGATCCCACCTCTTGGTTTCCAGAGATCCATGTTTGTCCATTTTTACCGGATAAGATACTTGATGATAAAAGCGCAATACTGACCACTAGATTACGGGGGATCCAATATTCCCGAGGTGGTATTTAGACGAGGTTCTACTGTATAATACACGTACATGTAATTCCTAATTTCTGATTTCTGACACTATATCTATACCAAGTAAAGTCAGGATATGAATTAATCGGACGCAAAATAAAAATTGTAACTACTGGACAAACAATTGATTTTTAAAATGTTTAACTCAAAATTTAAAGCAAACAAAATAACAAAGCAAAAAATTTACCTTGAAGAATTACATTTAAAGAGTACCACATGCTTTCTTTTAGGTCAAATCTTTGATCCGATCCGCTTTGAGTGCTGTCGTAAGTACTCATTACATAAAGAGCACAGCCGACCACGAAGAAATACCCCACTATCACCAACCACAAGTTCCAGTTAAACGGACTCAAAAACTGGAAGAATACCGGTGACTGTGGTATCCGTTTTGACAAGAGGCTGACGGAAGTCGATAATATTGTATACGAGAAGGAGATGATGGCTTCGTCTTTAGCAGTTACAGGTAGAGATCCGATTGCCATGGATGCGTTCTATGAAAAGGCAAAAGATATCAAATGATCAATGTCAATGTGAAGTCATTTAACTACTAACATGGGTCTACATATTTTTCAATTCCGACTGTTTATATGTTTTTTTTTTCAAGAGACATACGAATAGGGGGTCTGTTCGGACTTTATAGAATGTAATGTTCGGCCTGGTACCATAACACTTAAGAATTACCTAAGTCTAAAAATTTTATTAAGCTTTGACTAATCATGATATCTGATTGGCGGGGCATGTAAAGGTAAGAATATTTTCAGTAACTTCTCAAGTTTTATGGTGCCAAGCCTCGATGTTTCAATTTATGACTAATATGTTAATGATTAGATAAACTTAACTATCAATAGATATGCACATATAGATGCAATTCAAAAACTACAAAAAATTTAAAAAGTCAAATTGACTTAAATGATCTAATAGATCTATTCATTTTAATGCTTAAAATGTGATTTCAAAAGTAGATTAATTATTCAACATTTTACAATGGTATTAGTTGCAAACGTATAAATATTTATATTGGAGAGATAATTTTCAGCAAAAACTAAACTTTTATTTCGGAATGAATATTTTACCAGTATATATGAAATAATTAATTCAACAGCACATTTTATCAATATAAAATTGTTTCCTCTATACCTATTCCTACGCCTGATTATTTTCGTCCCCTTCCGAAAGAAACCATATTCAACCAGTCTTAAATTCGCCCTAAAAATAATACATTTTCAAGGATAACATGCATGTACGTGCAGTATTTAGCTTCAGTATTTTGCTTTTATTTTATATTCGTCCCCTCTCATCAAAAAGACAAAACTGGCGGAAATTAAACAGGAGTTAAAATTACCAGGTATATAATACATCAACACGTATATCATCGTGATAAATATTGGTCGTAGACATCATACACTCTCAGTTATAAATGCTTTTGAATACTTACACCCACAACTAATTGATTTATGATATTAGTCCAATCATTGTCATCCTGCGAGTGGGTGAAATTAGAGAGTTCCACTATCGTAACATCAAAATTCATGAGCTTCTTGAGCCTCATCAGCAAATCGATACAAAATCCGGTGTATCCATTTCCTTTCCGCATAACAAAAGGTGGTTCCTTTGAAATATAAACAATTATCATTTTTTGACGTAATTATCGAATTTTATTTTGAACTTGAATTTTGAAGTGTTTAACGCCACACTTAACACTTTTATGTTATATGGTGACGGTCAGTTTTCAGTGCTGGAGGAAAGAACCCGGTTACAATGTACCAGGGAAGAGACCACCGGCCTTCCACAAGTAAACTGGCGAACTTTCTCACCAAAATTAGTTAGGTTCCAGCGGTGCTCGAACCTGCGCTGACTAAATGTGAGAGACTTAACGTTTAACAACTCGACAACGGATGCCTCCCTTTTATTCTGAATTATTCTTGTAATACAATAGAGCAACGACAATCTCTAACTTTCCATTACAAATACAAACAGTACTTTATAGTTAGATATTTATATGAAGTAGCTCAAGTATTAATATATAGATATTAATATTGAGCAGTACTCGAGCTCAATATAAAATCCCAAATGCTAAAGTGTTAATCTTCAAGATGTCTAGGATACATATACAAATCTGATAAACATTAGACAAACATGGACCACTGGAAATGCAGAGGTGGATCAGGTGCCATGGTGGAGAAGGCGTGTTCTATTGACCGGTCACACGTTATGTTGTGGTTTTCTTTTAATCCAATGTACAATAACTTAATATTTTTGGACCTCATATTAGGAAATCTAATAAAAGGTTATCAGTTATCACGAAACGTCTATTTGGATTTAGTTTTAAAAATAATGCAATGAATGGTATTACTAAGTTGATAGAAATATTTTAATAAGATTTAAATACATGTATTTGTTTTTTTTTTAAATTTCTGTGCAAAATAATCATTAATATGACATTTGCAGCATTCCCAAATGCTAAAATTTTCTGTCGCACTGGTGTACCTCTGACCTCCCAAGATACATGACAATTGAAAAACAAAAATAATGATTTAAGTGGTGATTAATTTCAAAACGATTATCTTACCACTTTAACGATGACCTTGAACTCACCACCACGCAACACCTCACTTATTCTGTCGTCCATTGGTGTAGTAATGTTAACTAAGGAGCTTATTGATATATTCTGCCCTATGAAGGAGCAGTTGGCGATCTAAAATGAAAATGTATATTCTTTACCAATATCGGAACAAGAATGTTTTCCATGTCAGTGTTATTTCCTAATTTTGCTTTGAAAGATGCTTTGTTGTTCCCAGAATAAAGACAACATTAATTACACGTTTCATTTTATACAAAAATATCTGAATTATTGCATGTAATAATAATAATAATAATAATAATAATAATAATAACAATAATACAGAAAATGATAATAACTTACTTTTATAAAATCATAAGGGTTTAGCAAGAGCCACTTTTGATCCCGTTGGACATATTTCAAATGTGAAATATTGCAACATTTTCCAATGTTGTTGCACAAAATTCCAATATTTCTGACTCAAAATCTTGTCCACTCAAATTTTATCTTGTCAGAGTATAATTTGGAAACAATGCAATATATTTTCAAGAACAAAAAATACAATTTTCATGAACTATACATTACTATTTTCTTTCTGTAATATATTTCCAATTTACGTGTGGATATTTCAAATTTGGTGGACCCTGGATCCACTTTAAAATATGATGGAAAATACCTTTATTGGATTGTTAAACAAAGAAAAGTTGAAATTGGATGGGTTGGGTGGGTCATCCGAAATTAGCAACATACCTTTTCTGTGCCATTACTGAATCGCATAACTCCCATAGAGTAATCTGCCCTTGCTTTTCCTCCTCCATTTCGCAGTTCCTCCCACACATATTTACCAAGAGCACCTATATAAGGGTCTTGCTGCAAACAGAAATATTGAACTTTGTCTTCAATTGTTCACATGTTTAGTTTCGACTAATTTTATCTTTCTCTATATATCTACATTATAATGATTAATAATTAATTTGGAAATTTATCAAAATCAATCCTAAATAAAATATCCCACTTATTTCACTATGGTATTCATTCGATGGTGTGAAATCAACTTAAGACGTCTTGTTTTTCAAAAATTAAAAATGCACACAAGTAGTGACACTGACACCGTGCTTACAGATTGATATCTCTCTGGTCAATGTACTCCTTTTATTTTACCGAATATCAGCATATGTTAGTAGAAATTAATATTTTCTTTTCATTTTCAGGTGGATTTAATTTCACATGACTTGAAAATCAATTTGCACACAATATAGTTTTTACGACATATGGTCAAATTAAAACAACTGTGTTCGCGTCTACAAACATATCTGATATAAACTAAGCTACGTATGTTAGCACTCTTTGGGGACATCGTACATTGTCTTTTAACCGGTATGTCCTTTTATGGTAGGATATCTATACAGTAAATGTATTATAATGTTACATTAACGTATAATAATAGAAATAATTACTCAATTTCTTTGCTATACTGATGAAGTCTTATTGACAGAAACGACCGTCTTGAGCATTGCAACTAAGATATTATATTTATAATATCTATATATAAATTCAAACATGGTTGCCTTTGAAACAATATATTTGTTTATGCATTTTTACATTGAAACCAAAATTCAACTGTGATTTTTAATATTTTGAATTTATTTAAATGGTAAATGTAATACAAATATTATAAATTTTTTATGAAACTTAATTTGTAGAAGACTAGATGAAAAGTCCACAAATTGGCGGAAGACAATGAACGTTAAAAAATGGCACTTACAGCGCTGTGTACTCACTTTTTCAGAATCATCCACACAATAATGTTATTTATGGGAACATAGATTACGACTTTAGTATTGAATTCGCGAATTTACACGGAGGTAATCTCTCGCGTAAATAAGTTCGTATTTGTATGGAATAATATAAATGGTAATTCGTCACATTCCATAACATGGATTATAAAGAATATAGAATATTTACCTTGTAGGTGTTTTCAACTCTTTGTAGCAAACGTTCGGCTGTGACAAACTGATTATATCTGGGTTCAACAGTACAATTTATATAGGGATCCGTTCTTAACATGTGGTTTACTATTGATACAGAATCTACTAACAAGCCTTGCACAAGACGTGACTGTTGTTCAAACCATGTACCTTGAAACGATTTAGAAAGAATCAAACATACTATCACCAAATGCGTGTAAAGCTATAGTAAAACATGCCTCTTTTTTCAAGTAATTAGACAGCAGTATATTTTTCATCGTGAAGGCAGATTGCACTATAAAGGCAATCCAAATTGTGATTCCCAATACTAAAGAGCTAGCTGAAAGGATTTTCACAAAGATAGTGACTGTCATTTATGGATCTCTTGACATTTGAAATGAAACTTTCAGATTTCCCCCAAGATTCCGAAATATGATTCTGCCAATAGATAGGACAGGTTAAAGAGCCATCACTACATTTGTGTAAATCACTAGGTTCTAACTTTTTAATTGACGTAGGAGGGAAGTACAACAATACTGAAACAATGGTATCATAGTCATAATTCTGAATTGACTGATACTGGGCATGACATGCATCATCTATATCAGTTAGTCATGAATCAAGTTTTGTTATATACAGTTACTTAGGATCTTATAAGAATTCGTAATCAGTGTTTTCCACCGCCATCAAGAATTCACATCATTAGTTGTTTTCATGATACGTGATTTAATAATTTCAGCTAACGAAACACGGTAATGGGAAGCAAGTTCATTACAACGACCGTATCGTTCGCGAAATGTGCAAACATAAAATTGTTTAAAACGAAAAGGTGAAACCCTCGTCAAAGAGGATTTTTAAATTAGTCAATATCTACTGATTTATTTCTGGTTGGTAATTATACATTCAAACATGTAAATTGCTTTAATTGGTAGTTTAATATATGGTGTGCAGAATACCACGTGTGGTTTGTACCAAAGAATTATGTAAAACAAGCAAAAATATTTATTCGGGTAAACTACTATTATCATCATTGGTATAATTATGCTCTCTCTTGCGCTCTCTCTCTCTCTCTCTCTCTCTCTCTCTCTCTCTCTCTCTCTCTCTCTCTCTCTCTCTCTCTCTCTCTCTCTCTTAAGACAGTTGTTCTTGATAATATTCGGCAAAATAACCTCATACCTTTAAGATTTTTTGGAATAGCATGGCCATTGAGAAGTTGTAAACCAAACAACATTGTCATCTCTTTAAGCCCTTTGACAACATCTTCAAAGTCCTAACGAAAGACAAAAAGCTGATTTGTAAAGAAGTTCAATCAAGAGAAATGTTTTAATTTCTTTTTTTAGCTACTGGAACATTTACCATGCATCATTTCCAACCTACATGAGAACGTACTTTCCTATTTTCTTTCTATCAGTCAATTTATCTATCTATCTATCTATCTATCTATCTATCTATCTATCTCTATCTATCTATCTATCTATCTATCTATCTATCTATCTATCTATCTATCTATCTACCCATCTATCTATTTATCTATCTATCTATCTATCTATCTATCTATCTATCTATCTATCTATCTATCTATGTTTGTCTGTTTGTCTGACTGTCTATCTATCTATCTATCTATCTATCTATCTATCTATCTATCTGTCTCTCTGTCTGTTTGTCTTGTTTGTCTTCTACTGTCTGTCCGTCCGTCCTGTCTCAGTCTATCTATCTAATCTATCTATCTATCTATCTATCTATCTATCTATCTATCTATCTATCTATCTCAGTTGTGAGTCAATTGATGGATCTCCCATTTGGTGACATTTTAAATATTATAAACATAATACCAAAGTTATAAATCATATAACTCGTAATGCACCTTGTTAAAACAAAACAACATTTCATTGACACAAGATTTACTGCCTCTAAACAAATACGATTGTTGTGTTTTCGTAGCAGAAGTACCATTAGATTAAATAACATGCCATTATAAGCGATGTCAAACGAAGGTCAAATCCAGGGTCGTACTATAAAATAAATAACTTCATAGAAATATATCACGGTTACCATGATAATATTTCAAGGTAAACATTACCATATGTCAACATAGTCCGACTCAAAGAAGTATCCAGAAAATATAAAATTTTCATCATTTCTCTTTTGTTATTTAATATTTTTATATGGACTTTTAAACATACGATATTGTAAACTAAATTCAAATTTAAAATGTTTATCGCATTTCAAGCATAACAATATTGACGAATCAAAAATACTTATTCAGACCATTTTACAGGAACAGTGGAAATGAAAAAAAAGGAAAACTTAACATATCATAATTATTATCACAGAAATTACATGATAGATATCTTGTTTACATGTAACTCTTTTATCCCCACTCTAACAGTATAACAATTGCCTAAGATAATAAAATACTCGCGGATCACCTGTGTCAGTTTCCTAGTGGCGGATCATCCTCGGGAGTGAATCCATAATTCAAAACTGGCGTTAAACTGTAAATATAACAGTTAAAAGACTTCCCAGTGTACCCGTATATCCACCACTATAGCTCTGGACCCGAAATCACCAAATTTACTCAGTTCTCAAGCTCAACTTTAATTTCATCATTTTGACTATATAATCGTTGGTAAAACTTTTGGGTTTGAGTGATTAGGAAACATATTATTATTTTTCATCATTCACATATACATTTTCCTGTAAAATCACGAATAAATGTGTTGAGAATGGTACTCAAAATTTGAGTACGTACTCAAACAATTTTTGAATATTTCTGATGTTTTCTTCAAATGAGCAATAATTGTTATCATTATTTACAATTGTATGCTGTCAATATACACACACGTCCAATTACAGAATAAATTTTGTCTGAATTTACCTGAAAATCATGAAAATTTAGTTGAGCTTGAGTACTGAGTAAATTTGGTGACTTCGGGCCCTGAACGTATAAGTTCAAAGCATCCTATTATAGTTTAAGTCTGATAGCAAGAAGGTCTTCGGCGCTGCAATAATTACATCACACTTTACATGTAACAAAAAGACATCATTGTAATATTTTATTACCTTAATGGGTTAATTGTGAAATATTTGAATGAGGTGATTATAGTTGATATTACCCCTTGTTCATAAGGGGCTGATGTACAAATTTCTACTTAGGGATTTATCACGAAAGCTCTTCATGATTATCTCATTCATGGCGCCATCATCGGTCAACATGGCAGACCTCCGTATAAAATTTAGTAAATGCATTTGTTTTGGCCCCTGTGTTTTTTTTTTTGACAAAGCAATGACTTTGGCGTTATGTGCATAGTATATAAGGCTGTAATATGAATATATAAAGAACGTATTTTGATAACAACTTTTGTTTAATGAACCATTGTTAAACTTTATAAGCAAGATAAAAAACCTGATATAGGATACAAAAGTGAACTGACCTTATTAACAACACTTATATCCTAATGTGGAATGAGCATCCACCATTAAACATAGAAAATTAGAATTACTGGTAATACTTCTGATTTCCCACGTGTGACAGTATCATTATCAGAAACTATTTTTTATAGCAACTGAGATAATTTATATGAAATATTTAAATGTAATCAGAGTGCAGCGAGCTAGTAAAATCAAAATGGCCTGTACACTTTACCATAAAAATGTAGAATTTCTATTTTATCTATAAGTTTATCCTAAATTATATCTTCATAAAAATGTCAACTTTTGTTAAATTGAGAATGGGGAAATACATATATATATCCCCCGTGAGAAGTCAATTCTTTGTGTCATCGTTTCATATCTCCACGGCTTACCCTTGGGCACTGACTAACCTACTTTTTACAGCACTATTTTAGTCGATCGATATATACGGAAGATAATGGCATCGTATCCATCGACACTTCAGTGGTCAGCTGAAATGCAGTAAACTGAATACTTCTGTTGATCCTTTTCGAAAAAAATCGATTCAACTGAACATTTGAAAGCGAGTCTGTCCAAGATGAATGTCTTTAAAATAATAGTTTCAATGTCCAACAAACAATAACAAATATTGCTGTAAGGAAAAAAAAAAACTTCATGATGTCCAGAATATATAGATAAATCTGGTGATATTGGACAAACACGAACCTCTGGAAAACCAGAGGTGGGATCAGATGCTATGGAGGAGTAATCATCCACTGTTGGCCAGTCACACTGGTTATGCTGCTGCTGCTTCTGTTGCTGCTGCTGCTGCTGCTGCTGCTGCTACTACTACTACTACTACTACTACTACTACTACTACTACTACTACTACTACTACTACTACTGCTGCTGCTGCTGCTGCTGCTGCAACTACTACTACTACTACTACTACTACTACTACTACTACTACTACTACTACTACTACTACTACTACTACTACTACTACTGCTGCTACTACTACTACTACTACTACTACTACTACTACTACTACTACTACTACTGCTGCTGCTGCTGCTGCTGCTGCTGCTGCTACTACTATTACTACTGCTGCTGCTGCTGCTGCTTCTGCTACTACTACTACTACTACTACTACTACTACTACTAAACTGTACTATTACTTACTGTTATAGCAAAACTATATGTACTACTATATCATATGCTACTGCTAAAGCTACTACTACTACTACTCTGCTACTGCACTGATAGGTTACTAAACTACTACTGCTAGACTGCTAGTGGTGACTAGTAACTACTGCTAACTACTCTACTTCTGCTGCTACTGCTGCTAACTACTAACTACTGCTCTACTACTCGAAATAATACTACTGGTACTACAAATGTCTACTAGATACTGTGATATGTTTATTTATCATACTACTACTACTACTGGTACTACTCAAACTACTTTTTACTATATCAACTACTACTACTACTACTTGGTTATACTACGGTGATACTACTACTACTACTACTACTTTTTTTTTATTTTACTTGTACATCTAGACTGTTTTCTACTTCACACCGCCATTTAAAGACTACTACTACTACTACTTTTAACGTTTGCTAGCTACTACTACTTAATGTACATATAATACTAAAATTATATAAACTGTTATTTGTTATAGACAATATTGGACAAAGAACAGATAGGTTATAAACCAGCTGAGAGAGTGGTGAAGTAAGTGCAACTCTTCTGCCTGCAAAATAACATCATCGAAATAATAACTGGTACAAAATGTCTTACTGTGATATGTTTATTTATCAAAGTTGGTTATCAAAGTTTTTGATATCAACAAACTTGGTTATACGGTGATGCTATAGTTCTTTTTATTTAGTTGTACATCTAGATGTTTTCTTTCCACCGCCATTTAAAGATATTTTTTAACGTTTGGTAGGATTTAATGTACATAAATATATTAGTATCAATATTGACAAAAACTAGTGATCACTGACATTTTACGCGATTCATGGATACCACTATAATGAGTAACAAGTGCTCAACAATAACAATCAACATTTTAATTCATGGAACAACAACAACAACAACAACAACAACAAATAATAATAATAATAATAATAATAATAATAATAATAATAATAATAATAATAATAATAATAATGATAGTAATAATAATAATAATAATAATAATAATAATAATAATAATAATAATAATACTAATGATGATGATGATAATAATAATAATAATAATAATAATAATAATAATAATAATAATAATAACAATAATAATAATAATAATAATAATAATAATAATAATAATAATAATAATAATAATAACAACAACAACAACAACAACAACAACGACAATAATAATAATAATAATAATAATAATAATAATGATAGTAATAATAATAATAATAATATTAATAATAATAATAATAATAATGACGAAAATAATAATAATAATAATAATAATAATAATAATAATAATAATAATAATAATAATTATAATAATAATAATAATAATAACAATAATAATAATAATGATAATAATAATAATTATAATAATAATAGTAATAATAAACGATAATAATAAACAATTGTCGATGATGCCAAAATGTTTCTCTTTTAATTTTTCATACGGAATTGACCAAAGAGTAAATGTATATCCGGCAATAAAACAACTTACAGCAGAAATTGTACAGGAAACTACAGAATCATTCATTGAGTGTAAGATAAAGTTTGTCATCCGTGCCTGTCTCAGATTAATAAGAGTTTGTTTCAATTCCGGATCACTTTTCGATTTTATATTAGAGGGCAAACGTATTGGCCACACGGAGATAGACTTCTGACTGAGAGCGAGAACTGGCGAGAAGTCATCTGTAAAACACGAGAATATAAGATATTCATACAGTTATATTTAACTATTAAGGCCACTAAAGGGAACTTGCAAAGGTAGGCATTATAGACAAGAAAGAGGTTTATTCATTATAGAAAGTTAACAAAGGTATGATTGAATGACCATTATAGGCAGGCACACTTTATACAAAGTTTGCCTTTATTGCAAGTTTGACTGTAATTTTGAAGCATCATTTTCACGCAAGTTATCATTATGATTTACAATATCTCCCACCCTATAATTTTGTGGTTATAGGTTTTTGCAAATTCCCTTTTTGTCTGAATTTTACTTTTGGATACAATCAGTATAATGAATTAGCATTACTTTAATTCACTCATTATACATGTTGAATTATTTACTAATTAACATTTGTCTATCTACACTAACCATGTTGTATTTAAAACAAGTATAGTATTTGTACTTTAAATACACATGAATTTGAACCTTGGGATAAGAAGGCCACATTTGTCCATTTCAGCTGGTATTTTGCTATATCTGCAATGGCTTTTGACAGCGATACGGAATCTGGTAGAATTGGAAGAGCTCGTTGTGACGTCTCTGCACTGTCAGATGATGACGTAATCAGATGTATTTGCTTCCCTATAACGTACGCCGTCGAAGTAAATACATCTATATGTGGACCAATCGCAACGGCAATTGCACTATTTTCGAAAGTCTCACGAGCTGCAAAAACACAAAATATCTATTCTAATTTGCATTCAAGATTTTTTATTTTGCATGTTTATTTTGGTTTTAGGTTGTGTATGTGAAATACATACATACATACATACATACATACAGACAGACAGACAGACAGACAGACAGACAGACAGACAGACAGACAGACATACATACATACATACATACATACATACATACATACATACATACATACATACATACATACATACATACATACATACATACATACATACGTACATACATACATACATGATGGATATAAAATGTATAACGATAAGTATACAATCTCGATTTCTATGACAATCATTATTCATATATTATATCTATCATTGTTCATATATCATCTCTATCATTGTTCATATATTATATCTATCATTGTTCATATATTATCTTTATCATTGTTCATATATCATCTCTACCATTGTTCATATATTATCTTTATCATTGTTCATATATTATCTTTATCATTGTTCATATATTATCTTTATCATTGTTCATATATCATCTCTATCATTGTTCATATATTATATCTATCATTGTTCATATATTATCTTTATCATTGTTCATATATTATCTTTATCATTGTTCATATATTATCTTTATCATTGTTCATATATCATCTCTATCATTGTTCATATATTATATCTATCATTGTTCATATATTATCTTTATCATTGTTCATATATCATCTCTATCATTGTTCATATTTTATATCTATCATTGTTCATATATCATCTCTATCATTGTTCATATATTATCTTTATCATTGTTCATATATTATATCTATCATTGTTCATATATTATCTTTATCATTGTTCATATTTTATATCTATCATTGTTCATATATCATCTCTATCATTGTTCATATATTATATCTATCATAGTCATATATTATCTTTATCATTGTTCATATATCATCTTTATCATTGTTCATATATTATCTTTATCATAGTTCATATATAATCTTTATTGTATTTCCTACGGTAAGTATAGATATACTGACCCTTAGTTAGACTGTGATATACTTCATCTCCGCTACTTTCATCATAAGCTACTTCTGTGAATTTTAGCTTGCAGTGATTTTCTTGATTGATATTTTTATCCATAAGCAATACTTCCCATAATGCTCTGAATTTGTCAATATTAGTTTTCCCCTTGTATCCGACTATTGCTGTAAAGTAAATGAGAAATATATATATGATATGCAAATCACACAAATGACATGATATAAAGAAGACATTTCCGATTTTATCAGGATCATAAACTGAATGCAAAAGTGCATATTAGCTTATAAAAACAATAATCAAAACGTACAGGTAATTAATTTGTTGGCGTTCTTAAAAGTAAAATATATCGCGATGTATCTCAAATGATGGATGTAGAATCTATCCTAGAATTAAAGAGAAGGAACTATAATCATCTCCACTTTAGTATAACCTAATACTCGATTTGGGGGCATAAACTTGCAAGGGGTGTGTGTGTTGTCACTCTACTGTACACAAAGACAACCATTGATATCTGTGTAGTCATGAGGAAGGACATATCGATGGACATAGTATCCTCTGACGTGTCCTGGTAGAGTCAACATCCCACGAGGTGTTCTATGGAAGTAAGCATCCTATCACGTGTACTGATAGAGTCAACATCCCACGTGGTGTTCTATGGAAGTAAGCATCCTATCACGTGTACTGATAGAGTCAGCATCCCACGAGGTGTTCTATGGAAGTATTCTAGAGAAGTGTTCTAGAGAAGTAAGCATCCTATCACGTGAACTGATAGAGTCAACATCCCACGTGGTGTTCTATGGAAGTAAGCATCCTATCACGTGTACTGATAAATTTAGCATCCCACGAGGTGTTCTATGGAAGTATTCTAGAGAAGTGTTCTAGAGAAGTAAGCATCCTATCACGTGAACTGATAGAGTCAGCATCCCACGAGGTGTTCTAGAGAAGTAAGCATCCTATCAGGTGTCCTGGTAGAGTCAACATCCCACGAGGTGTTCTATGGAAGTAAGCATCCTATCAGGTGTACTGATAGAGTCAACATTCCACCAGTGGTTCTATGGAAGTAAGCATTCTATCAGGTGTACTGAGATAGTCAGCATCCCACGAGGTGTTCTAGAGAAGTAAGCATCCTATCAGGTGTCTTGATAGAGTCAGCATCCCACGAGGTGTTCTAGAAAAGTAAGCATCCTATCAGGTGTCTTGATAGATCAGCATCCCACGAGGTGTTCTAGAAAAGTAAGCATCCTATCAGGTGTCCTGGTAGAGTCAACATCCCACGCGGTGTTCTATGGAAGTAAGCATCCTATCCCACGCGGTGTTCTATGGAAGTAAGCATCCTATCAGGTGTACTGATAGAGTCAACATCCCTCGAGGTGTTCTATGGAAGTAAGCATCCTATCAGGTGTCCTGATAGAGTCAACATCCCACGAGGTTTTCTAGAGAAGTAAGCATCCTATCAGGTGTCCTGAAACAGTCAACATCCAACGAGGTGTTCTATGGAAGTAAGCATCCTATCAGGTGTCCTGAGAGAGTCAACTCCCACGAGGTGTTCTAGAGAAGTAAGCATCCTATCAGGTGTCTTGATAGAGTCAACATCCCACGAGGTGTTCTAGAGAAGTAAGTATCCTATCAGGTGTCCTGATAGAGTCAGCATCCCACGAGGTGTTCTATGGAAGTAAGCATCCTATTAGGTGTCCTGGTGTAGTAAACATTACGGAAAGTGCCCTAGTGGTGTCCTTGAGGTGTCTGCTACTGTGGAAAAAGCGAAACAGGTGTCCTGGTGTCATCATCATCATCATCCTGATCATCTTCATCCTAATCAATATCATCATCATCATCATCCGGATTCTGTCAAAATCCAAAAAATGCGGTCTTTTCCCCCAATATAGGATGTAAAGGTAAAACATATTGCATTGCATGGATTCCATGCATAACTAAAGGTATAATATTTTTGGCAAGCAGTTTGTCACTCCTATCATGATTGAACCCAGACTCGTTGTGTTTGTAAGCATGTGCTAATTTAGACCTGTACTACTACTACTACTACTACTACTACTACTACTACTACTACTACTACTACTACTACTAGCAGCAGCAGCAGCAGCAGCAGCAGTAGTAGTAGTAGTAGTAGTAGTAGTAGTAGTAGTAGTAGTAGTAGTAGTAGTAGAAGAAGTAGTAGTAGTAGAAGTAGTAGTAGTAGTTGTAGTAGGAGTAATATTAGTAGTAGTAGTAGCAGTAGTAGTACTAGTAGTAGCAGCAGTAGCAGTAGTAGTAGTAGTAGTAGTAGTAGTAGTAGTAGTAGCAGCAGCAGCAGCAGCAGCAGCAGCAGCAGCAGTAGTAGTAGTAGTAGTAGTAGTAGTAGTAGTAGTAGTAGTAGTAGTAGTAGTAGTAGCAGCAGCAGCAGCAGCAGCAGCAGCAACAGCACCAACAGCAGTAGTAGTAGCTAGTAGTTACATTAGTAGCGTTAAATAAGCATTATTATAAAACTCACTACAATTTTTTTTCGAAACATCCGATCCTATACGGATAGTGTTACGATAAAACTTATCTCAGTTATTTTATAAATCTGATCCAGTTCGGATTAAATGAATTTAATTTCCTACGGAGTCAAGATTTGAGATAACTTGCATTTGCTTTTATTGTCCTACACCACTTCAAATGTTAATTAAGGTATTGTATCATTGCTCTGCGAGTGTCCTTTTACAAATTATTTGAACCAAGTCAATCACCTGTGCTGATAAATCGATTTCAAATGTAAATGATATCCCCTGATGTTTTAGAAATAACGTAATTATGTATTGAAAGGTGTTGTCTATAACTCGTGGTAAGTGCCATTATATTTATCCGGATGTTGGGCTGTACGCATGTGGAATTGCGATTAAATAAGCGAAACATTTAATGATTAATGACATGCAAATTAATCACCGTCATAATTTAGTTTTATAGAGTGTCAAACTTGCCTAACGAATACAAAACACATACCAAAGCTTTATCGCAGTAAAGTCCGTAGACAATATATTAATACTGAACGAACATTTACAATATTATTGACCTATCGAAAAATGTATGACACGTGGCTCTCTGTTTGCATTTTTGACGTCATTCGATTTTGACGTAATAATCACACAAATGTTTGACGGGTCATTTGAATGTGACGTCATATGGAAATTCTGCCAAAGGTGCCATGTCTGGCCTTTTGTGAAATGTCAATCGTGACACTTGCTTTGATTAACACATTTAAATATAGTTCAGGGACGAGTGTGCGAAATATTTACATTATTGGTTCATTTTTCTCTTGAATTATAAAATATATTTCCCTTGTGAAATCCATTTGTTAATGAGTACAAGTTTTGGCATAAGGATAAATAAATAAGGAAGCCTCCGCCTCCATAGCACCTGATCCCACATATCTTTATCCCCAGAGCTTCGTGTTTGTCCAGTGTTTATTAATGGCTATCACTTTGTTTCTGTATTATTACATTAACATTAATTTTTTAATAACTGTGATCTTTTTGCATCATTACCGATACACTATCACTAAATGTATATTGATTATCTTCTTGGCCAGTGAACTTTCCTTGACTCCACATCACTCTATATATAGTTTGCTAATACATTTCAATTGTTGTGGACCCCATATGAAGTTTACGTTGAGTAACGTTTTATCACTTTATCGGGTAACAATACTGACACGTATGACACATTCATCCTCATTGTAACTTAATGTAGTTAGTTTGTTTGTTTTTGTTTTTCAGATTAGACTGACGTCAGAAAGACATTAGCCAAACAAAATTATTTCATTTTTTCTATCTTTACTACTTGTACTTGGTGTATGATAACAAATAAGAGCTATACACAGGCATAAAAAATCTTATATTTTTATATATTTTGTGAAAATAAAGTCTGGTTCAGTGTGGTATTCATATACAAATAGTAAGGTTGAGTTAATCAATTGCAATTGAAAAAGCGCCAAACTTCGATTTCTCAAGCAACTTTCACAAAATATATAGGAATTTAGGAATTTTTATGCCAGTGTATATCGCTTTTTTTATGTTATTGTATACCAATCTATGTAGTGAAAAGAGGGGGGAAACGTAGCTAATACCCCCTTATTATGTCCAGTTTTAACATAACCTACAGCAAAATCCTATTCTTTTTGGAGAATCGATTCTAAAATGTACTGGTGGAATTAGAAGGGTAAGGCCTCAGTATATTCATCACTTGAAACAAACAAAACTTTTCAAATGCAACAAGGTCATAAAGACTGACTGATTTTGTATGCATTCACCTTGTTATAGAAAAAAAAAAATGAAAAAGGAGAAGATATGTATGTGCTCAGCCCATACAAAGTGCCTGATCTAGTGTCATATGGCTATCCTCTCTAGGGGTTAAAGGAGACCGCCATTTGGAAAGTAGTTACAATGAATAATATACAATGTATATGTTAAATATGCCCCCCCCCTTATGACTTTGGTACTACATGTAAACTATAACATTATTTTTTGCAAAAGTCGATATCGAAACGTTACGAATTTATAAAAATCTTCCTCCCCAGAGCTTCTATAATGTATCATTTGGGATAGGACAAGGCAAGTTGTCGTTTTACCATTATTGTGAAAGAAAGAATTGAATAGAAAGAACTGTAAAGAAATCAGCATTGTTATACATCTATTTTGTTACAAAACCCAAGAAAAAAAAATACAAAAATACAGGTTAAAGCGGAACGTTATAAATAAATAAATAAATATGTAAATCGTACAAAACAAATGATGAGAGAGAGAGAGAGAAAGAGAGAGAGAGAGAGGGAGAGAGAGAGGCGAATATACCTATACTGCAATTTTTTCAAGAAATATACATCGATGTCATTTCAGATTAATTGAAATTTAATGTTTTAGAAATGTATCAAAATATTTCATATAGCAATATCTACTGGACATCTTAACATGTTTGATACATCATTAAACGTTATCTGGACTTTACAAAGAGCACACCATTGTTATCGATCGATTACACTCGAATTCTATTAATGATTTGCATTTATAAAGTCTCAAGAGTGGGTTGAATTGAAAGTTCATCCGCGAATGTAGAATACTTTTCACTCGTATTTCACCATACAAACAAATTATAACAATTATATTCATAAATACTAGCATATGAACCATAATATACTGATAATATTTATTAACATGGATCTTGTTTCACTTTATATCCCTCAGAGACACGACAGACTCTTCATTATTACATAATAATCTGATAAAGGACGCCAAATAATAGTTCTAATCCCTATACACTTTTTGTTGTCAAATTACATACTCGAACATATATTTTATATACCACGTGGAATTTTTTTAGAATGGATTTATTGATGCGGAATGTAAAACAATCATATCTTAGTTAGTTAGTTAATTGTTTTATTGCGATACAAATGCAGTGCATTGTAAATATCAACAAATTGCTCATATATGGAGGGATATTCATTTTCGTTTTGCCACACCTCTACGATACATTCAAGAGTATTTAGTTTTTTTTATTGAAGTTTGTACTTCGCAATAGGTCACCCACTTCTACTGTGCCTTATAAAGGACATTTATTTTTTTAGAATCACGTGACAGTATCCTTTAGAAACTAGTGTTTTGTTTTGTAAATACTCTATTCCAGGAAATGCAGTGAAATAAAATGCTGTTAAAGATATCAGTCCTTGTTCCAACCCAACCGCCCCCTCCCACCGAAAAAACTGTACGATAGCAGTTTGATAGTCTGTACCAATTGTGATTGTCTTCCTCACCTATTTCATTTGAATTTGACTGGACTCATGACGGTATGACCGATCAACAAGGAATGCTTACTCCTCCACGTCACCTGACCCCACCTCTAGATTTCCAGAGGTCCATTTTCCCAAACATCACCATATTTGTATCCTGGACATTCTGATGATTCATACTTTGGAATCTAAGATTTTAAATGATAAGTATATTTACGAGATTAGATACAGATGCATACTCGTAATGACGTTAAATTTATTCCCAACGAATATATTCTACCCGTAAAGCCACAACACAACGCTTAATTACGTAATTATGACGATACATAAATAGATGTTAATGTTTTGTGATATTATTGTAAATATCAAGATATACAGATACAGTTACCAACTTTTCATTACTTGAAACAATAAGCTCGATTAACGTGAAATTGGCGTTAAATCCTTGTGAAGAATATGTGATTTGTAGCATCTCTCTCTCTCTCTCTCTCTCTCTCTCTCTCTCTCTCTCTCTCTCTCTCTCTCTCTCTCTCTCTCTCTCTCTCTCTCTCTCTCTCTCTCTCTCTCTCATCATTATTATTTCCTGTTTGATTATTTTATACTATTTACATATTATTTTATTTATAACTTTGTTCCGCTTTAACCTGTATTTTTGTATTTTTATTTACTTGGGTTTGGCAACAAAATAGATGTATAACACTGCTGATTGCTTTACCATCCTTTCTATTCAATTCTCTGAATCACAATAATTGTCTTGCAAAGGTAAAACGACAACTTGCCTTGTCCTAACCCAAATGAATGATACATTTTAGAAGCTCTGGGAAGGAAAATTTTTATAAATTCGTAACGTTTCGATATCGACTTTTGCAAAAACCAATGTAATAGTTTACATGTAGTACCAAAGTCATAAGGGGGCATATTTAACATATACATTGTGTATAATTCATTGTAACTACTTTCCAAATGGCAATCTCCTTTAACCTCCCCCTCTCTCTCTCTCTCTCTCTCTCTCTCTCTCTCTCTCTCTCTCTCTCTCTCTCTCTCTCTCTCTCTCTCTCTCTCTCTCTCTCTCTCTCTCTCTCTCTCTCTGCCAACACAGCACAAATTGTCTATAAACACACCAATGTAATGAAATACGATAATTTGTAAGGCTCAAATTACTATTTGCTTATTGATATAGAAACTTAATATCCTTGACAAGTTAAAATTAACTTAAAGTTAATACATTATGATATTTAAAAATTATAAGGTAGCTAAAGCAATAAATCAAATCTTGCGGAAGAAATACTGCCTGCATGACATTTTCAATTAGAAATATGACAGCCGGGAAAAATAAAAATCTATAACAGCTCAGGTAAACTGTTTAGTAATGGAGAGAGAGAGAGAGAGAGAGAGAGAGAGAGAGAGAGAGAGAGAGAGAGAGAGAGAGAGAGAGAGAGAGAGAGAGAGAGAGAGAGAGAGAGAGAGAGAGAGAGAGGTCCATACAAAGTTTGATATATGGTCAACTGTAGACATAGTTATATAAGGGGCCGAACACTGAAGATACCTATGCAATAGAATCATCTTAAAAATGTTTAAACAAGAAAAAATGTGACCTCATCTGAATGAGTGATGATGCAATAGGGAACTTCCGATTACCCTTTTAATCTTGCATTTAGTCACACAAGTCACCTGAACTGTGAAAAAATAATCCTCAACATCATTTCCAGGTTCGACAGCACAGTTGGTAAGAGCCTCCTGCGAGTTTTCGAGAGGCCCTGGGTACAATTCCTGCTCTGGTCTGTCAGCACATTTTTCACGTCTGCTACATTCGACGTTCACTAAATAACCAACCCACTATGATATGTTTATAGGGTCTCTTGGATTTCTTTACATAAAATAAACTTAATGCTCTAAAACATAAGACTATGCCATGTAGGCTTCATACGTTGCGAAGGTAAATATGAAACCCGGAAGTACACATGTGGAATAGGATCACAACGGTAATCCGGGCTTTATAGCCATAGTTTGGTTTGGAGAGAGCAGATTAACATATCGTCACAGTATTTGCGTTACTCCTATTTGTATCAGTATAAAAGCACATATAACAAAGTAATAACCCCGTCAGGAGGTTTAAGGAACAGCATACAAGTTTCGTGGACATTGGACAAACAAGGATCTTCGACAGGTCCAGAGGTGGTGGGATCAAGTGTCATAGATAAGTACGCTGCGTGCCTTGTCGTCTGTTCACGCGTGACGTGAGTGCACAGTCAAAAAAAACCAAAAGGATTAAAAAGGTATATATATATATATATATATATATATATATATATATATATATATATATATATGGCAAATTGGTGAGTTAGAACATCGTTTGAAGCATTTAAGCATTTCTATTTTATTGCCAAACAATATCAAAATGCTGACATCTAAACTTTACATCTTCATGAATTTCTCTAATATCACAATAATATCATCGATAGACGATGCAATCTGTTTTAAGGTATCAATTTATCACGCCTTCGAAGACAGAAAGAAAGGCATGTTGAGAAGGTGAATGGGACAGAAATTACTAGCCAATAATTTACTCTTGTCATCTGTACCCCATATGGATGGTGTAAATAATGATTAATGAGCGCTAACCCAATTCATTATAATCATAAGTAAGGGAAAATCCATAAAATATATGCTCTCATCCACGCTATACCTCTCTCAGAACACATGGTATCAGGTCAAACACACCAATACACAAAGTTATACATACACAAACGGAAACAGAAGATCGCAAACACACACACACACACACACACACACACACACACACACACACACACACACACACACGCACGCACGAACGCACGCACGAACGCACGCACACACAGTTATATATATATATATTCAAGTAAAATCCATATTCCCGGAAAGCAGAAAGAAGCTTTTATGCTTTTTATTTGAAGATTAAAATTATGTATATTTTTTCTATCATCTACCATTTTACCAATTCAAAAACACATCTGCCATTTGAAATATTAGTCATATTATAAAGGCTAGAATAAGAAAAATGGTCTATTATAACTGCGAAAGTTGAATTAGATATATCTCTCTTTGCAAATCTCTCATCAACAGGTATTTTGTGATAATATTATGCTGTTAAGGAAAATATGACCGATAACAAATACTGATACTGATAATAAATAATTTTTTATAACCTCTTTTGAAAACAATCATATAATTTGAAAATTCTACAGACAAAGAATAACATATTGCTATAAAATATTGTATCGCAGATAAAGTAACTATGCAATATAGTAATTAACCATGTGCATTTCCTATCACAGAAGACACTGAATGTGAAAATAAATAAAACTGGATTGATGCATTTCTACTGAAATAACAACCATATCATACCTTTTTCAATGAGTCAATTACTTTCTGTATACGTACCTACATTCATATAATAATCTGCAAAAGTTCCAAATCCAAAGGCAATTTGAAAAGTGGAAATGCACATACAAGTCACAAATATGAACATATTTGCGTTATTGGTATATGATACACCTTTTACTCTGTTATTGATGTTGTATAGTAAGCCTTAGTGACAGTCCATGCACGTACTTACAGAGAATATGGAATATAATTGTTTGCTTCCATATGCTGAGTCCCATATGAGTTCGATCTACAAAACAGGATTAAAGGCCAGTGGTTACATCGGATGATTTCTGCATTGACATATCCGATGCATTATAAATTACATATAAGGACGTAGGACTTTCATGTACGTGAATTCCAGTACGCGGGTCCAGATTCCTGGCAATAAATATAGCTAATTCCAACAGAGAAAATACATCCAAAAAAGTGGGATGAACAACAGATGGCGGAGTACGCTTGAAAGAAGAGGCTGCTAAATAAATGAAAGCAATACAACAATTTCTCTTGATGAAGCCATCGACGCGAAATGCATCTACATCATTCAGGGATTGAAAGTGAGTATTTTTTTTTATTTTGTTGATTTTTATTTACTTAGTGCATAATATGACAGTATAACTGATTTGATTGCAATTCAAAGTGTATGTGTGACATTAAAAAGAAAATAAATTTTGGGTCAATACATTGCTTTTGCTAAATTATCAACAGTATAACATGGAACGAATAAATTCGTTAGAATTTGTCAAGATTTTGAAAACATTATTATATTGTGGGTATATTTTTGGATATTGCGAAATTATAAAGAAATTTCTCGTAGACTTTAGATAAAGAAAAATAAAAATATATGTTAAATTATGTTTTAATTTTTCTTTGCTCTGTTATTGCTTAAAGTAAATCACAAATTTTTATAAAATGTCGGAGACATAGCAATATCTAGAGTTACATTTCCTTTAGGTAATGACGTCCATGCGGACTTTGAGATTTATACCTACCAATAATAGTAATAATGATATTAATGATGATGTTTAAAAGTTTATTATTATATTTTGATTTTGCAGGAATCTATTTTCTTCATCTTTTCCTTCTTTCTCTTATCCCCTCCTCCTGCTCCTCCTCGTCGTCGTCTTCATTCTCGTCTTCATCTTCATCATCGGTTTTCGTCAATTATTATCACAATTATTATGACAATTGTCATTGTTATTAATGACAATTATTATGACAATTATCATTGCTATTATTATTATTATTATTATTATTATTATTATTATTATTATTATTATTATATCACCATATTCATCATCACCATCATCATCATCATTTTTGTATGTAGTAATACTGCCATTTGATGTCGAAACGAGAGAGAGAGAGAGAGAGAGAGAGAGAGAGAGAGAGAGAGAGAGAGAGAGAGAGAGAGAGAGAGAGAGAGAGAGAGAGAGAGAGAGAGAGAGAGAGAGAGAGTTTCTAATGATTAAATTACATTAGTTCTAGCAATCATACATTATTCTTTTTGGCTTTTCATATCTCCGATTCATTTGAATGTAAAAAAACTAGAAACTTGGATCATTGCCTTAAGTACCCTGGTTACCATGAATAATTGCAATGCGTTGAATTGAAATCAATTTCAATCTATCAAAAACTTTTTATTTCTATATCAATGATCAATGATTACTTTAAATAAAATTTGTAAATTGTTTAATAACAAGCTGCTGACAATCAATTTTGTGCTTTGCTGATGAGATAAAAGGATGTTTACACAAAGTCAAAACTAATACAGGCAAATTAAGGTGAAGCCAATATGATAGTAGTACTGGAATGATAATCATTAACAAACATGCACGCACAAATGCACGCGCACATATACACACCCACGCACGCACACACACACACACACACACACACACACACACACACACACACACACACTGCGCACATATATATTGAAAATGACCTCGTATATTACGTAGCTCCGTCTGGCTTTGAAGGCAAACATAGAAAGGGGAAATGACAGATAAATGATTATGATAAATCAAATTAATTAGGACATTAGCCATAGAATCAATTACAGATTTCCCAAAAGGATATAATTCTCACTCAGATACAGAGATACCATAATATAAAACAAAGTGCATCGTCAGGATTGCACCTAATTTTATTATCATGATATTTGTGTGAATATTTGTACTTAAATCTGCAGGATATGTAAAATGAAAGTAGAGTGTTTGCATCGTTGACAGTATAGATAATTTAACCTGACAAGACATTATACAATTATTTGATTTTAAGTATTTCGTCATCACGATATATCAAGTTGGACTTATTTATAATGGCTGACCAGGAAAGCAATCCTTATGGCGACCTAGATATTGCACATTTCACAAAATTGTACAAGGTCAATTAACACGGATTCAATCATAAAGTCGTGACATGTTAGGACATTTTGTACCAGAATATATTCACTGATCAGCTTACCCTGCTTCAACTAAAGAAGAGGGTGTGTTGTTGATTTGTTAGAGCATTGCGCTGTATACCATGAAGTACCTTACATATAGTCAGCGTGGGGTGGAGTCCTGCTGTTACCTAACCTAATTAGGTGAAAAATATATTTGGAATATAACGGAGACATTAGATTATGCAAGTTGTAGGGGTGGTGTATTAAAGAACTACCTCATAGACTCACCCCGTAATTAGTCAATTTAGCCAATGACTATTTTTGCAAGAATGATTAAATTTCTTGCTAATATTTTGGTCATGTTTGGTGCGTGCCGTACAATCAGTCACAAGTATACCAAAATCATAAAGGAACAATTGAGTAAGAGCATACATGATCGGAAATAGCAAACGTGCCCGGAAATAGCAAAGGTGCCCCGAAATTTCTAACAATCAAGATCACCTTTTGGAAATACTAGCAGTTTGTCACATGTATGATACATTTATAATGTATACATGTATAGTTTTCATTTCTAGCCATTTTGTAATTTACAAAACAAAAATTTACAATATTTATTGATCTGATTAATTGAAATTTCGACTGGCTAACATATAATAGTTGGTTAATTCTTGTTTTGGCTCACATGTTGTTGAGTCCAAGGCATGCGTTTACAATTGTAGATTTTTAATTAGCACTGGTTACGCTGCTGTGTTGCTAATATTTTATATGTCTATCATGAAACCGTTTTATGACCATGTTTTATGCATCAGTTTTTAATTGTTCTCTTTTAAAATGGAAACCACAAATAAAATTTAGACAGTTAATCAATCAATTAATCTAATATAAGTTATACGTTGCTGGACAAAAATATAGAAAATGGGTAATTGTGCATAAACTGTTGGTGAATTATTAATCGTAAGTACTACTGTCTGTTTGATGATTTCATCAATTTTCTGATATGTATAAATCATTATTGTTCTTGATGAAATTAAATGAAAATAATCCGAACTGAATAAAAGGCTGGATTATAAAACTAAACTTTTGCAATGTAAAAATTATCGAAATATTTATATCTAACATAAGAGTATGCTGGATGTGAAATGAATCATTCAGTTAGATAAATATCTGCTTCCACGACTACACTGACAGGCAACATGACTAGTTCGAAATAACAGTTTTCTTTATTTCTTTTCTTTCTTTTAACGATCTGTTTTGCTTGAATCATACTTGGAAGTCACATAAAGCTTGTATTGTTCAACAATTATTCAGTTATACGAGTAACAGCCAGTTTATGATGGTAGAGAATAGAACACGGTTACAATGTACCCGGGAAGAGAACACCCGGTAACAATGTACCTGGGAAGAGACCACCTACCTTTTGGATGTAAACTTGCAAACTTTCTTAAAGAAAAAAATCAGCTTAGGTACCTTCAAGGCTCGAACCTGCGCCAACTAAAAATTGAGATAATTTATTTCTCGAAGTGCGACGCTTCCACTCCGCCAAGGAGGAAGCCCTAATTTTCATTACAAATTGTAAATGTAGAAATTTTATCTTACAGCCATCAATTGCTACATACCGACAGGAAAAAGGATCATTTAACCTACTGTGAAGATAAGCAACGCACATTGTATCAGTTTTGTTCACCTGAAAAAAAATGAAATCAACAATGACAACAAGAATACATTTCATCATATATCTACTCCTAATCGAAGACGTATACTCGTGTATAAAAACCGAGGACAACAAGGCATTCCAATTTTCTATAGGTAAATTTACAATATGTAGATCTATGCTGTAACACATTTTGAGTTGTGGGTGTCATTTTGATATCGTCATTAAAATCATGATACAAAATGCTGAATTATCCTAATCATATTCTTTTTAAAACACGGAATTAACAAACTGAAGGTTTTGTATTTGTATTAATAGTTTATTATCACAATTACACCATTTTAACAATCCATTGTAAATCTATTGATGTGATTTTTGCGAGTTGATGGAACATCAACAGAGTTTTATTGTGGTAAGTGGATTTCAAGGGCACAGTTTTCAACATGCGGTTAAGAACATATTTCATTGACGAGAACTTGGATATACATGTGCATTTCAGGAAAATAATCGGAACTTCAAGATTGAAATTTCCAAATCACACCTTTATTTCTAAATATTTGATTTTTAATTGACGAAAAAAGTATCAATTCGGTGAAAATTTTAGGTCTACAAGACTTGTCGAAATATATACTATAAAAACATCTGTCTGGCTCCCTTTGTGGATTTTAATATGTCTTAGATTTGCTTTCAAATGTTACTTTTCAATTATTATTTAATACTAAACACTTGTGACAAAATTAAAAGAGACTGACATTGACTGGACTGTTGACTTGGTCTAATTCTTACATGTGTTTAATATCAGAATGAGATGTTGGACGAGTTGTGTATCAATACCTTTCTGTGTATTGTAATCTCGCAGTTCAGATGGACATTTGAAGCTGTGACGATCTCGTAATCACAACCGATTGAGAAACTTGCGGCAGACTTTGAAGTTGGGAAACTGTTTTATATGTATACATATTGACCTTATGACTGAAGTGCTACTGAGGGGAAGTAAAGTGTGCCCTGTTGCATAGAAATAATAATATCTATGCAGCGATGTATTTAGGTATAATGCTTTATAATCATATCATTGAACTGTGTAGTTTGTTATAACAGCATAATACAAGGACGGATCGAGGACTTTTCCAAAAAGGGGCGTAAAGTTTTTTGGGGATGACAAAACGCGTGAAAATTGGATATCATCGATGATCAAATTTTTATACCTTTAGCTGATAATAACACAAGGGAAAATCGCATTCATTTTTATCCGAATGGAAATTTTGTCGTGAAATAAAATCTAATGTTCATATGCATACATTCTGAGAAAACGCAAACGATTTTTTACTACTATGTAAAGCAAACCATTGAGATAGAAACTGAAGTAAAACAAAGTGTAGTCAAAAGCCATAGAATCCAAAATATACAGACAAATCCAAGGTGGTTTTAAATTTATAGGGTTGGAAGAGTATATAATTGTTTTTGCTGAGCGTAGCGAATTTATGTTTATGAATTTTTCAACTTTCTATTTTAAATAATACATCAGATCTAAATTTCACAAATTTTGTCAATGTCTGGGCTTTTGAATTGAATTTTGCTGAACATATATCTATAATTTGGTGTCGTAAGCTTTTATGACCCCTTGAATTCGCCACTGTAAGATATACATAATCAATACTCACGTGTGATATTAATGATAATGGATGCAAAACAAATTGGTGATATTTTGATTGTCATGATTGTGAATATTTTAAAATAAAATTGCATCATGCTTGCAGGATCTTGCTAATTCGCTAACACTGGAAATAACATGTTTTTTCTCAGGAAAAAACTGGTACCTTTTATTGAAAAAGATCTGCAATATCTTTCAAACATATGTTCACAATATTTTTCAGCATACTGAGTGTATTATACCATATATATATATATATATATATATATATATATATATATATATATATATATATATATATATATATATATAAATATATATATATATATATATATATATATATATATATATATATATATACCTGATTATACCTCTTTAAAACTTAACTATTATCATTAACTCGTATCAGTACTTTCAGTGCGTTGATTATTTTACTTCATACAGAAATGGCTATTCATGCTAATTGACCACATAGAAAGTTTTAGCATTGTTTTCTTATGTAGATAAAAAGAAATAGCGAGAACTTTGTTATTTGGAGGATTTATTTTGCTAACCATTACTGCAAAATCACAGAAGGCATATCAACATTATCTATTGGTTTAGATAAGTAACTTTTGATCAATACCACGAATTAGTAATTAATAATGTACTTTCTGTACACAACACAGGAATTCTTAGTCCGAAAGATGGCAACAGTCCATTGAAGAACTATATACTATCAAACATCATGTCAGACGACCCGGAAGTCAAGGACTGTTTTACTTCTACGAGTATTGTGACACTCAACGTCGAGGACTATCTGGCTGTACCTACTGATGGCTGGACCAAAGTACTAAATAATACAAAATCAGGTAAGAGTTACCCTAAAATAAGTAGAATTACATCATTATATTGCAAATTGTAAACGTATTGTTATTTATCTAATGATTTTAAAAAAACGGACCAATGGAAATTGTTGTAAATTGATAAATGCTTTAGTGTTTCTAGAATATTGATATGTTTTCAGTGGATATTGATAATATTGACAAGTCGAAATCGTCAAGATAGTTTATGGGAAGCTGTATTGTATTATTGATATTACACAACATTGATAGTTGATTAAATTGATACTGAAGCGGTTAAAACTTATTCAATGCACTAATGTCCACATTGAAAATGGCTGTCACACATGTGTGTATTACAAACACACTGTATTCTGTATCATATATTTGCCCTTTATACGTGATGATGATGATGATGATGATGATGATGATGATGCTGATGATGATGATGATGATTTAAATTCTTTAATTGATAATCATACATTTAACTAATGATAAAGAGGGAGAGTATTGTAGAAAGAGTAAAATGTGTCTATTGTTTAATTTGTTTGTAATTATTAATTGTATTGGGCAAATTCCAGATATAACATTACCCAAGGCTTTCGCAGGATGTGTTATAGATTTAAATCTTTGTGGTGAATCACATTTCTGTTACAATTAAACACAATGCAGGAAATGCTTCTCAGGGCTTTGATTTATTTTCTTAATTACTCGGGTATTCTTAGATATGGTAACGCGAGAGAAAAAGAGAGAGAGAGAGAGAGAGAGAGAGAGAGAGAGAGAGAGAGAGAGAGAGAGAGAGAGAGAGAGAGAGAGAGAGAGAGAGAGAGAGAGAGAGAGAATGAGAGAGAGAGAATAATTATACCAATGATGATAATAGTAGTTTACCCGAATAAATATTTTTGCTTGTTTTACATAATTCTTTGGTACAAACCACACGTGATATTCTGCACACCATATATTAAACTACCAATTAAAGCAATTTACATGTTTGAATGTATAATGACCAACCAGAAATAAATCAGTAGATATTGACTAATTTAATGATCCTCTTTGAAGAGGGTTTCACCTTTTCGTTTTAAACAATTTTATGTTTGCACATTTCGCATACGATACGGTCGTTGTAATGAACTTGCTTCCCATTACCATGTTTCGCTCGCTGAAATTATTAAGTCATCTACAACGATATGGTGGTGACTATGATTTATTCCTGATAAGTGATGACGACGACGGTTGTGGCCGGTAAGCAGGGGATATTTACTTCTCCATGGCACCTGATCGCACCTTTTGGGTTCACCATGTCTATATATCGCTTTCTGGATCCTCTAACGTTTAATACTTTGCTATCTGTATTTTTGTTTTATATTTTCATTAAATATAAACATAATTTACAACATACTACTAAGCGGTTGACAAAGCCGTTAATACATTTATTCAAGATTAGATCTGACTCGCAAGAAGCAATACCAGCGAGTCCATTGTAACGTATGATATATTATTTGATATTAATTATATCCCAGTGGTTGTTCTAGATACATGATAATTCTATAGATGATCGACAATGGCTGATAATATTTATTAAGCATTTCTTTTGTTGTGTAGCATTAAAACATGTTCAGTTTCATGGCGATATATATATAATTCATGTTTCTTGTCTGATTGGCATTTAGCGTATAATGCAAGTGAACATTGATAGCGTTTTACAATGATGAGTCGCTCGAAAACAAAACACCAACTGCGATAAAAGCGTGAAATGTAATATCCAGTTACTCCCATTATATAATTGATCTTCATTAACGTTCATATTTCTATGATTTCATAAAAAAGTAAAATTACGTTAAAATCCAGTTAATGTCCATCGATGGATTATATAAGAGCTGACTTTAAATTGTGGAAAACATTTAACATACAACATGGGTAAATATTGAATTAACAAGGTTTCTGTCCTAAAATTGCATTTAATATAGTCTCAACAAAGATGAAAATTTGGTCACAATCGTAGATACAATTGACGTTTTTGTGAAAACATATTTCAATTCTATCAGTAATTGCTTCATTTGCAAATGTGTTTGGAAAAGGAGAGAACCCTTTTTTATTACTTCACATTTAAACATTTCAATGCCAATTTTAGATAATATGCATTACATTTCCGTTTTATTATTGCTTTTGAAATTGAATTCATGTTTTTATTTGATTGCGATGTTTACTAATAATTACTGATTGGATGAATCCAGCACAAAATACAATGCTTTTTTGAAAACTGCAGCAAAGATTGCAGTTTCACCACTTCTACTAAAATATATTGAAATAAGACACGATGCGTTGTACTCTTGACCAACGAGAAAACCTGATTATCGATCGTCGGGTTCACCCCCTCAAAAAAAAAGAAAGAGACTTAAAAAAGTAAATTTTTTATTTATTGGATTTTGCTCCTTTTTTATTAAGACTAAAATGCGTATTTGCTTCACGCAAATGTTTTAACTTCTGCAGAGTTGAAATAGTGCAATCGTAATGAATAACAGGTCGATCATCTTCCCGCTAAATCGAAGATTTAAATCAGCGTAGGAAGACTAAGAGGCCGTTTTGTTTCAGATCGCAAGTGTAAAATTGTCGCATCCCGTAAGTTTGCAAATGTGTCAAAGCTATTTTTAAAATGTACAAATATTTGATAAAGAAGGGCTATGATACGATTTTTTTTCTCTTAAATAAGTCAAATTTCACAACAAATGTACTTTTTGAAAATTATACAACTGAAAAGCTGACAAGCTTGCAAACGTTCGACTTGCTAAAAATTTACACTTACGAACTTGAGTAAAGCGGGTTCCAGATACTTTATACACAGACAATAGAATATTACATTACATCGTCGGTACTTGGTATTTGAAGTTATAGGTGAGAGGTCGTGCCAGTAAGGACATAACACAGTAAATATACATCTTTTTTTTAGCAATTTCGCTATTATTGGACTATTCAAACAGTCAAATGCAATTTAATTGAATAAAATTTATTTTTATTTTGATACTTCTACGATGACACTAAATATTACCGTAGTGAAATGCATAAATCTTCTCGGCGTCACAACTAAATAAAAAGCAAATCGACGTCTGAGTTTTACTTTCACACGACATCAATAATCATAAAAAAGAATTGATATTCATTTTATTTTGTCGAGATTGTCTGGAGACATTAAATGCTCAACACCCGCAAATAAGTTTTATGTATCCTTGGCGAAATTCTATACGTGCAGCGCCTGTCATGTTTGCTAAATACTTCACTTATTAAAGTGATGTCGGGAATCGTTTAGATGCACTACACGATACATTCATATCGCTTGATTGGTTTCTTTTAAAATGTTTTCAGTGTTTCAGAGTGTGTATAATCAATTGCAGCAAAGAAAATAAATCCATAAAGAATTATGATGCACACGTAATGTTATTGTAAATATGAACAGGAAACATCATATCGGGAATATCTGGAGCGCTAGATACAAGGGAATGATCGAGTGATTTATAGATATTATAAATGATATCTTTTAAAAGTAATTATTTGTGTGATTATTGTTATTAACTGAAAGCATTTACGACATGCCTATGATTTATTTACGCGATTGTACGCGATGTATTATTTTAGGTTCTATTAACTGAAATTATTGATTTTTAAAAACTTTAAACTAACGGTTCAGCATTTAATTTAAGTTACATGTTTTTATAAAGTGTTTATAATTTCAAATTAATGTTTGTCAGATATTTCTATATTTTAAAAATGTAAATACTATTTTGATGTTTTATATACAAATTTCGAGACGTTTTACTGTTTTACAAGATAGCTGTACATTGTACTGTGACATTTGATTTGTAGTAATTTTGAAAATGCCAAACCACAACACATTTTCTTGAAAATACCAAACCAAATTACATAAACACCAAACCACATCACATAATATTGAAAATACCAAACTACATCAAATACTAATTAAAATGCCAAAGCACATTACATACTTTTAAAATATCAAACCACATTACATACTAATGAAAATACCAAACTTCATCACATACTTTTGAAAATACCAGAACACATTACATACTATTAAAAATACCAAACCACATCACATAATATTAAAAATACCAAAGCACATTGCATGTAAATTAAAATACCATAGCACACTACATGCTCCTGAAAATACCAAAGCACTTTACCTACTCTTGAAAATACCCAATCACATTACATACTATTGTATATTTCAAACCATATCACATGCAAATGAAATACAAAAGTATAAATGGAAATACCAAAACACACTGCATGCAGTTGAAAATACCAAACCACATTACATACTATTAAAAATACCAAATCACATTACAAAGTAGTAAAATACCAAACCACATGAAATACTAATGAATATACTAAAGAACGTTCCATGCTATTGAAAATGCCCAAGCACATTACATACTTTTGAAAATACCAAACCAGATTACTTACTGTTGTAAATAGCAAACCACATCACATACTAATGAAAATGCCAAAGTGCATTACATAGTATTGAAAATACCAAAGCATATTACATAGTATTGAAAATACCAAATCACACTGCATGCATTTGAAAATTCCGAACCACATTACATACTGCTGAAAATACCGAACCACATTACATACTGTTGAAAATACAAAATCACAAATCACATTACATACTGTTGAAAATACCAAATCACAAATCACATTACATACTGTTGAAAATACCAAACCACATTACATACTGTTGAAAATACCAAACCACATTACATACTGTTGAAAATACCGAACCACATTACATACTGTTGAAAATACCGAACCACATTACACACTATTGAAAATATCAAAGCACATTGTATATGTTGAAAATGCCAAACCATATAACATACTATTGCAAATACCAAACCACATTACATACTGTTGAAAATACCAAATCACATTACATACTGTTGAAAATACCACATTACATAATACATACGACTATAGTACAAATTTGACGATTTACCGTTTGTGAAAATGCAATATCGCTACATTGCCGATTTCTGTCTTGTTTCCTACGTTACTAAATATAACATATTTTCCTTAAAATTAGACTTTTTCAAAGGGTTGATGAAGACCCTTTTCTTTGAAATGTATTTTACATTCTTCTTAAAGCTGTGCGGAGCCAGTCACTGGTGGAAAGGCTTACCATACTTGTCGGACCATTTTATCAGAACATTGCCATGATTACATCACAGACGGGACTCCCCTATATCGTAACAGACTCTAAAGGATTCGATTGGATAGATGTTGATTTAGTGCAGAGCAGTGTAAACTGGCCCTACTTACTGGCGATAAAGCCACCACCGAATGAAGTTAATCAAGCAGTGGTGGATCTATGTAGATCCCGGAATTGGGAATCTCTTGTGGTGGTGCAGCCAGAAGAATCAAGTGACAATCAAGGTAATACATAATTCATAAATACGTCAGCAATGATCGCCATTATTGATATATGAAGCCACAATAATAACTGAATATAAATATTGTGAAGAAAGTCTTTGATTATATCAATTATTAAAAAATAATCTTTCAAGTAAAACTAAAGTAAAACCTCTTTACCTCTTTATAATGCCCCTCGTTTCATTTGCCACCTCGCTTTACGCCACAAGTTTGAAAGTTCAATTTCCCTGTAATTTCATTTAAGGTTTATCCTGTTGCCTAATACCAAATTTGGGCTGAGTAACTGGTGGCAGAATAAAGAGGTTTTACTGTATATATTTGCTGCTGTGTATGTGAATGTTGAAAACTATGCATATGTAATTCATATAAGTTGAATATCGATATTAATATCCCGAAGAAGCCCCGGAAGTTTGAGATAGATAAACATGTCTATATATCCACATACGGATAACAACATTATTTAGTATTATTACAAAAAGGTAATGCATTTCTCTAGTAAATGTGAAATATGTATAGCTCAACAAAAATTTAAATTTTTTTAAATTTTATATCGCACAGTTTAATTCATAACTTCTTCGCTGTTTTTCCAGAATGTAAGGATTTAAACATTCGACTGATAGAGAATCGGATATCCCCTATACCCTACTCTATAAGTAAAATGGCGATACAAAAACAGTCCACCGAGCTTATACGTAACGCTCAAATGCTGGGAATCAAAGTTATAATTGTGTGCAGTCCTAGAGATGAGGAGGAACAACTTATTAAAGCGATACTAGAAAAAGTGAGAATTCTGAGATATATAAACTAATATATTTCTTTAAAAGAAACGCAGTTTGATGCGCTACATATATCAATACAAATTTTCAATTGTAAAATAAGCGTAATGCATTCTATAAAACAAATAAGTGCACATTTTAATAGAATACGTTATCGTAATGAATTATATAAATCAATACACACCAATTATATATAAAAAAAAACCAGCGGGATGTATTATACAAAACAAAACAAATCTTGAATTGAAAATGTAGACGTTATTCGTTTTTTAATAATTACACAATTTTAATTGAAAACGTAGGCCAAATACGTAATTTATAAAGCAATACATATCATTAATTGAAAATTAATACACATTTTTAAAAGAAAACATAAGCGAAGGATAATATATATAAACCAGTACACATTTCAATTGAAAACATAAACGTTATCCATTGTAGACCTTTAAAAATCTTTATAATAAAAGCGTAAGCCTTTTATAAACCAATGCTCATCTTAAGAAATGGATTCTTTCTGGAGTTTCCGTGTCTACAGTTTAAAGATTGTTTTATTTTATGATGTATAATTTCATATTAGGATGGTATTAAAAGAAAAAGAATGTATGATTGTACATTACAGACACTTCTTATTTATTACAATGTTAACTGAATAAAGAAAGAAACAACCACAACATTGACGACGGATCTGAAATACGATAGCGAGTACCTTCGGCATACAAAAGTAATCAAACGAGTTCATATTTTAGCAATATTAATGTTTTTTTTAAATCTATCATGCTTTTAACTGTCTGTTGTGTGTAAGTAAAATCAAATAAACAGTAACTTCTACTTGGTTTCAGGCTAAAGAATTTCGCTTTCTGATGGAAAAGGATAAAAGCATTGTTCTACTGGATACCGTAAGTCGTAGGAAGAATTTGAAAATGCATACAGCTAATATCTGAAACAGATTTTTACCCCTTTGAACTGTCAAACTTAAAGAGGCATTAGCTGTGTTTATCAGAAATATTATTTCAATCCCTTTTCTACTTTTACTACAAGTACTTGATGTAAATAACAAATAAGAGTTATACACAGGCATGGAATTATTACATTCCTATATATTTTATGAAAACATGTCAGGTCCAAGGTCGTATTCACATACAAATAGTAAGGTTGAGTTATCCAATTGCAATTCAAAAAGTGCCAAACCTGGGTTTATCAATCAATTTTTACAAAATATATATGGATTCAAGATTTATGTAAGTCAATAACTTAATAACTTTATTTAAGTTTAATTCATTTTGTATTTAATTTGGTAACAGTGTATAGGTGAAACTAAGCAATTGCTCTAGATTTATATGTAAAATAAAGGAAGTCGTTAATGAATAAAACGCTATTTTGATTTCTCTGTAGTAAATGCAATATTTCTTTTATGTACATTTCAAGTAGCATACGGTAGGCGCTCAAACTTACTGCATGTGTTAAAAACTAATAACTAATAAATCAGTAACATAACTGTATACACGGACAGATTTACTTTAATTTTGTCCGTGTCGTTAGTCGTTTGAATTGTATCCATTTGCTTAAAACCGACACCCTGGGATATAAAGTGTTGTTGGTTTTTGTGCTTTGTATATATCTAGCTGGCCAGATAGAAAGATAGACAACTTGTGATGAAATGATTGGTCACCTGTATAGTATAACTACCGGTATCAATATGAAATTTGCAAAACAAACACTTTAGTTTGTGCAAGAGAGCATATACATAGATTTATAAGATTTCAAAAGTTTGTTAAATTGTACTTTTGAATTTAACCTGTTTTGTGATCAGAACTTAGATAACACAGTTTTGATATACTTTGTTTATTTTCTAATATAAAATCATTCAATCTGTTTATAAACTGAGTAATTTGTTGGATAGAAGAATAGATAAATAAACGAATATACATGTAAATATGGTAGAACGGATAGAATGGTAAAATGTAGGATTAATATTAAGAAATAGAGAAACGACATTTAAAGGAAAAATTAATTAAATCATTGATAATAATCTTATGACTGTTTTAAACTAAATACAGTGGGACCTCGCTATTAATACCACCTATATGACTGAATCAAAGTGGTCTGATTAGTGAGGTGTTACAGTGGAACGTCGCTATTTAGACCACCAATCTGACTGGGTCGAAGAGGTCGGTTTAGTGAGGTGATACAGTGGAATCTCGCAATTCAGACCACATATCTGACTGACTGAAAGAGGTCTGCTTAGTGGGGTGATATCTTAAGTGATATTATGTACTTATTCTATTATTTATAAAAAATTATGGTCTGAAACGCGATGGGGGTCTCCTAAGCAAGGAGGTTTTTAGGCGATGTTTCTCTGTGTGTTTTTATATGTAAAACATTAATGCGGCTATAAATGCTTAAACGTTTATACCATTTTCTCCTCAGGCGTTTTACCTGAAACCGATGCAAGAGATAAACATGTATAGGCAACAATATTATGCAGCAAAATGCGAGTTACTGGCCTTCCGATACAAACAATACAAAATCACAGAATCTAGCATATTAGAGTCATCATTTGAAGCGACAGCGGTAGATGCGGCAAAACTTATTAAGAAGGCACAAAAGAAATATCTAAGTTACATTCCAGACGGTAGTGGAAAATACGACCACCTGAATCAGACGCTGTTCTTTCAAGCACTGAAATCGGTAATTAAAAATAAATTCTGTTTTGTCTTTTGTTTCAACACGTAAGATGTGGTTAAATTTTCTTGTTTTGTCCTTCATGTACTGACTTGTAATAAATTATATTGGTTCCGTTTTAACACTTACCCATTGATTACATTTTAACCATACTAGTAATAATTAAATTCAATATATCATAAACACAAGCACTGAAATCGGTAATTAAAAATAAATTCTGTTTTGTCTTTTGTTTCAACACGTAAGATGTGGTTAAATTTTTTTGTTTTGTCCTTCATGTACTGACTTGTAATAAATTATATTGGTTCCGTTTTAACACTTACCCATTAATTACATTTTAACCATACTAGTAATAATTAAATTCAATATTTCATAAACACAAGCACTGAAATCGGTAATTAAAAATAAATTCTGTTTTGTCTTTTGTTTCAACACGTAAGATGTGGTTAAATTTTTTTGTTTTGTCCTTCATGTACTGACTTGTAATAAATTATATTGGTTCCGTTTTAACACTTACCCATTTATTACATTTTAACCATACTAGTAATAATTAAATTCAATATATCATAAACATAGTGACATAGTTATAGTTTTGCAAAAAGGGTAAAAAACAGTGCTCTTTAAAAGTTGATGTTCCAAAACAGAAAGCGTCCTGAAACAATGAGCTGTGCGTTATGCAGCTTCATAACACATTGTATATATAGTATGTAACACATATAATGAAGTCTAACGGCAATGTGATTGGCTAACATGCGACAATCAGAACTAAATTTATTCACTACATACGCAGACTTCATACGTCAGAAGGTTGGCGATGACAATAGTTGGTGTGTGTGTGTGACGTCACTGAACTAGAATGGGGACAATCAAATAAAACGTGTTGTATTAAAGTTGGCAAATTTACTAGAGTCAACATCTGATAAAGTATGCTTAGATGTCCACAATAATTTAAAATGTAGGCTAAGTGTATGTATTAAACATAGCAATATCTACAAAATGTTTGTGCACTTATTTCTGCGCACGTGTTAGACCTATTTGGAACAATTCAGTCAACAGAAAGGAGAATATAGATTATCATCCTCAGTCATCATAAAATGCGTTTAAATTATGTTAAATCAAATGTTAAAAAGAATATGTCAGAAGTTTCCATTATATCACATTTATGAAACTCGTTATGATTGTGTGTGTGTGTGTGTGTGTGTGTGTGTGTGTGTGTGTGTGTGTGTGTGTGTTAATTAATTGATAACTATTATATGGTTTGCTACTACAGGTAACCCTTTCAGACGGCTTAACTGGCGACATATCATTCGGTAGTGATGGAAAAAGAAAAAATTATACACTGTATCTCTACAAGTATGGCGGAAATTCCTTACATCAACAGGTAAAAATTATTTTGCTTGATGTTCATTTCCGGTATTAGTAAAAAATCACTAGAACCGATAGTAAAATATAGGAAAGTACTAACAATTCAAAACAGTGGTTCTCATGATCATCCCAGTGAGTTTTGTTTTCTGTTCCGAGAGATCTATTGACCTATATGTTATATTTAAATTATCTGTTGTGTTTACGTGTTTACGTATCACTTAACAATTTTAGTCATATGTTGGCGGTCCAGTTTAATGGTGGATGAGAGAAAAAGACCACCAGCCTTCTACAAGTAAACTGGCAAATTTTCTCACAAAATCAGCTTTTATTCAAGCGTGGCACGAACCTGGGCTGACAAGGGGTGAGAGATTTCGTAGTTTAAAGTACATTGTTCTAACAACTCGCACTCGGCCATGGAGGCCCTGAACATGAGCTGGGTATTGGGAGGAAAGCGCGTTGTTCTAACCACTTGCACTCGGCCATGGAGGCCCTGAACATGAGCTGAGTATTGGGAGGAAAGCGCGTTGTTCTAACCACTTGCACTCGGCCATGGAGGCCCTGAACATGAGCTGAGTATTTGGAGGAAAGCGCGTTGTTCTAACCACTTGCACTCGGCCATGGAGGCCCTGAACATGAGCTGAGTATTGGGAGGAAAGCGCGTTGTTCTAACCACTTGCACTCGGCCATGGAGGCCCTGAACATGTGCTGGGTATTGGGAGGAAAGCGCGTTGTTCTAACCACTTGCACTCGGCCATGGAGGCCCTGAACATGAGCTGGGTATTGGGAGGAAAGCGCGTTGTTCTATACATTTGCAACCGTCCATGGAGACAACGAACATGAGCTGGGTATTGGGAGGAAAAGAGCGTTGTTCTATATACTTCCACCCGTCCATGGAGACCCCGAAAATGAGCTGGGTATTGGGAAGAAAAGCGCGTTGTTCTATACACTTCCACTCAGCCAAGGAGACCCCAAACATGAGCTAGGTATTGAGAGGAAAAGTGCGTTGCAATAACAAATTGTACTCGGCAGCGAAGGCCCGAACAGTGCCAAAAAAAAACAACAAAAAAAAAAAAACAACAACAACATAAAAAAAAAAACAAAAAAAAAAACAAAAACAAAAACAAGTGACACGATTCTCGAATTTTTGAAATATATCCATTATTCAGCCGCAACTTTCAATTCTAGGCATCCGACAAATAGTCAGAAACTATATTTGATTTATGTTTTTGCTCTCAGTAAACTTGGAGACAAATGTAAATTATATCAGTCTTTGGATCCCCCATATTACATACATGTCTTTGTTTTTGATCTACATTTTCATTTGTTCAGAGACGATCACTCTACCGTTTAAAATTAAATTGCACTGTAAACCTGATAATTTATCATATTGCACTGCTGTGACGTCACCAAACTGTTATAGCTTAATTTCAATTTTGCGCCTACTTCTCTAATGGTATACAATATGGAGGTAGAATATGACAGATCAGAGGGTAGATAGAACTTGCTATATATCTTTCTTTTCGATGGTTTGTTAAATTGAAATGTAATAAAACGATTATTAAACTACTTTTGGTTCGACTTCGGCCTCAGTTGATATTGTTTTTGTACTCCATAAATAATGTCACACATCCTGTATAAAACTTGACCATTCATTGAGGCAAGCTCTTCTTGTCCAAAAAGTCTCACAATACAACCGGAACTAGTTATGACGTCACCAGGTGCAATATTAAAATCACAGATACCATAGTATTAATCGACAGAAAGTTCATGAGACAATATACAAATCAGGTGAACACTAAACACACACGGACCTCTGAAAATCCAGAAGTGGGATCATGTGCCACGGATAAGTAAGTATCCCCTGTCGACCGGTCACACCCACCGTGCGTCCACAGTAAAAGTCAGAAGAAATGATTGAGGAATGAATCCTTGTCGTAATTGGTAAAGACGAATGAACAAGCACTATGGAGCAGTAAAGTAAAATTATTTTCAGAAGTGATCTATAGCCGTATTTTAAGTATCATTTTGTTTGTGTGTTTGAATCTTTTTCACTCATATGGAGACGTCAACAAATACCGGTGAAGGGCTTCAAATTTTGGCCTATGCTCGGCACTTACGGACCATTAAGCAGTGAGGGTTCTTTAACGTGCCAACACCTACTGTGACACGGGACCTCGGTTTTTTTTATATGTTTCATCAGAAAGACAGGAAATGAACCTGCCGTCGGCTGGACTCGAACTCACGACCTCACGATCAAGAGTCGAGCACGCTACCGACTGAGCCAGGCCTGCTCTGTAAGTATCATCCATATATAGGCATTTTATAAGAAAGAATTACATTTGAGTTTACTTTGCAGTGTTTAATTATATCATATTACAGTATTCCAATAATAATCATCTTCAAGTTTTAGTTTTACAGCAAATTACTGTTTTATTTTGCATAACCGTTTTATTTCACAGCATTTAACGGTTTTATTTTACAGCATTTTACTGTTTTATTTTACAGTATTTTACCGTTTTATACCACAGCATTTTACTGTTTTATTTTACAGTATTTTATCGTTTTATTCCACAGTATTTTACTGTTTTCTTTTACAGCATTTTACTGTTTTCTTTTACAGCATTTTACTTGTTTTATTTTACAGTATTTTATCGTTTTATTCCACAGCATTTTACTGTTTTCTTTTACAGCATTTTACTGTTTTCTTTTACAGCATTTTACTGTTTTCTTTTACAGCATTTTACTTGTTTTATTTCACAGTATATAACCGTTTTATTCCACAGCATTTTACTGTTTTCTTTTACAGCATTTTACTGTTTTCATTTACAGCATTTTACTGTTTTCTTTTACAGCATTTTACTTGTTTTATTTCACAGTGTATAACCGTTTTATTTCACAGCATTTTACTGTTTTCTTTTACAGCATTTTACTTGTTTTATTTCACAGCATTTTACTGTTATATTTTACAGACATAACCTGTTTTATTTTACAGGGTTTTTATGTTTTATTTTACATTTTACTGTTTCATTTTAAAGCATTTTACTGTTTTATTTTACAGACATATGCTGTTTTATTTTACAGCATTTTACTGTTTTATATGATATATGTAAATCATGTCCAAAAGTATACAAAGAACAGAGATGAGATAAAAATGTTTTTGCAATATAATTTTCAAAATATTTGATGTGTAGTAAATGTCGATGGCATAAACATAACATGATTTTAGGTTGGTTACTGGACACCAAGTGGTAATTTTACACAAGAGGGCTACAAGGCACGGCTTGTTGAAACTTATCAAAACGAAACGAAAACAAGCGATATCCAAGGTATCTTCACTAACCCAGTTAAAGTCGTAGTGGTGGAAGTGAGTTATCTACCTACGTACCTATCTATCTATCTATCTATCTATCTATCTATCTATCTATTTATCTATCTATCTATCTATATAGCTTTTTTTTTTTATTTTGGAAAATAGGTGATGGATATGTTTGGATGTTTGTTTGTTATCTATCTATCTATCTATCTATCTATCTATCTATCTATCGTCTGTCTGTCTATCTATTTGTCTGTCTGTCTATCTATCTATTTACCTGTCTGTGTGTCTGTCTATCTGTCTATCTATCTATCTATTTACCTGTCTGTCTATCTGTCTGTCTATCTATCTGTCTATCTATCTATCTATCTATCTATCTATCTATCTATCTATCTATCTATCTATCTATTTATTTATCTATCTATCTATCTACTTACCTACCTGTCTGTCTATTTATCAATCTATCTATCTAATATTACATAGTCATATAAACAAGGGTACATTACTCTATCATATAAACAGACTGTATGGACAAATAAGTAAACATATATCTCAAAGTTCAAATAACAACACTATAAATTCTTATGCAAAATGTAACAAATCTTATTGCTTTTGTTTATTCAACTTCGGCTTAGCATGTATGTATTATTGATACTGGTATACAAGAATAATTTATTCGGTTTAATGAATTAAAAATAGTACAATTTGTACGCATATACATACATATATGCGTACAAACATACATGCGTACAAACATACATACATACATACATACATACATACATACATACATATACATACATACATACATACACACATACATACACACATATTTACATGACTACCTACCTACATACCTACATACATGAATACATTCTCATATCTTTCATGCAGGAAGAACCATTCGTCATGCTGAGGAATGGCGGGGATGATACATACACCGGAAATGAACGCTTTGAGGGATTTACAATTGATTTATTGAGCGAATTAAGCAAAATTTTACAAATAGAATATGAGATTTATGTCAGTCCTCAAAACGCGTATGGTGGAATGGACAGCAATGGCAGAGCTAATGGAATCGTTGGAGAAATTTATTATGGGGTAATAAATTAGTTTGACTATCTTACTTTAATACATAATGTTTGCTTATGATGATATACAGTTAGAGAATAAAGAAAAAAAAACAAAAAGAAAAAAAAAAACAATTTGCAATTAACACTTTTGCTTTGCCTTCCAATACCTAGCTTAAGTTCCGGATCTCCGTGGCAGAATGGTTAGAGCTATAGAAACCCTCACTTCCGGTCAGCACAGGTTCCAGGTTAAGGTTCTGGAACCTAAGCTAATTTTGTGAGCTTGTTTGCCAGTTTACTCGCGAAAGACTGGAGGTCTCTTCCCAGATGCATTGTAACCGGCTTCTTTCCCCAACATTAAAATCTGGCTGCCACCATATAACTGAAAAAATCTAAATCAAATCAAACTTAGATTATGTTGAAAAGATTATCTTCTCAGTGTTCTGAATGTTTATGCTCACCAATCATATCAACACAGCCACAGTTTTGTTAGATTTTCAACACGTGTGGTGGACAATCTATTTCATTTTCTATAATGTAGATATTGTACGATAGTAGTTGTTCATCGTTTGTTTGTTTTTTTTTCGAAGTAGACTATGGACTTACTGCGGGTTGTTCCGATCGGAAGGGCATAATAGATACTGCATATATTTGATTTTCTAGATATCCCATTTTGTCCAATGCTCATTAAACTTGTATATTGTTAACCGAACTATTCAGTGCTTCAAATTTTGGTAGATCTATGCTGTACAGTAATTCCTGGATTGGGTGGATTGGTTTTGTTGCTTATCCATAGTATCAACAAAACAAAAGATATAGTTTGGCAAAATAGGCAAAAACGTATACCCGAGACGATCGTTTCTGTCAATAAGACTTCATCAGTTGAGCTCGAATTTTATATCAATGTATATTTCCGAATGAAAAGTGGTATCATGAAATAAAACTACTGATAGTCATTTTTATACAGTGTATATGAATTACTTATAAATGGACTTGGCAATACATTTAGGTTTTTCCTTGCATGATGCCACTTTCTGTTTCGGAACTCTACATCTATTTTAAATTCGAGCTAAACTGATCACGTGCTTTTGACAGAAGCGAACGTCTCCAGCGTTTTTAGGCCTTTATTGTTAAACTATAACTTTGGCATATGTATATAATGATTACAGCGTCTAGGTGTAGCCATTGTATTTATACAAAATACATTATAAAATCATAGAGAATATCTGTAAACATTCGAAATACTTGACGGAATACATGACTGAAAGCAATTTGTCCTGCTCCCAGTTTCCGTAGTATAAGTAGTAATAGATGGTCAGCCAGACAAAGTAAATTAGAACGATATATATATATATATATATATATATATATATATATATATATATATATATATATATATATATATATATATATATATATATATATAAACTTGAATGACATCTTTGTTTAAACTTTTCAACTCTTCAAACCGCAATAGAATGGTCTTAACAATAGAATAGATCATACCATTTAGATATTAAGATATGGAAAGGTTAAAGCCGGTGCTCCAACCACTCGGCCACGTATCTCGTCTGAAATGCTTTACATAAATACATGATAACATAATTGAGTGAAAAGTTTATATGTAAATTGTTAATTCCTAGGTATAATAAGCAGAATGTATAAATTAGGATAAATTTTCTGTTTCCCGAACATGTCAGTCCAAATTTCTAAAGGTTAACTTAGTTTTACCCCCTCACAACAGTTTGTGGTGTCAAATCTTTCGTTGATGAATATTGATACTGAATGAGTTCATTATTTAAAACAAGTTATATTATACAAAAATTGCAGCTGACCTTAAAAGAATGCACGAACAAGTAGAGCGATTTTGTTCTGAAATCGCTATTATAAGATTAATTAAAATGGCAAACGGAAACTATAGACAATATGTCTAGTATAAGAGTTTGTACATAGAAAATGTATGAAAGACATACTGGAACAGCAGTGGTAATGAGACCGTAAAACATGACCACTCAAAGTAATGAAGTAAAACACGTTAATTGGATAGACACTTATCTTGTGTTTGCATATTGTTTGTACGTCGAAGGCAACATATTAATTTGGATTTTGAAATCCATTCAACAGGTACTACGTTTTATTTCACATTCTAGTATATAATCTTTGGCATTAATTATCTGTTGAAACTGTAACGCTCCTAGTAGATATCGTAAGATTTAATTTGATACATCTATCTAGATATCGACTGCCTGTCTCTCATATATGTATAATCATCTCAGGTCAACAGAAGTTTTAGGATAAGTTCATGATATTTAGTATACCATTAAACATTGATACCAACTTTTCAACGTAAGAAATACTTTTAAAAGCAAACAAATGCATGTTGAACAAACACGGAGCTCTGGAAAATTTAGAGGTGGGATCAGGTGCAAAGGAGAAATTAAGTTCCCTTGTATATTTCCCAAGTCGTTAAAAAAAAAAAATAATAATAATAATAATTATAAAAATAATAATAATAATAATAATAATAATAATAATAATAATAATAATAATAATAATAATAAAATAATTATAAATTTGATGATAAAAATGATAATTTGTTATTATTGTTTTATCATTACTTATAATTCATTATTATTATTGTTATTATTATTATTATTATTATTATTATTATTATTTTGGCAATCGCCTCTTACGGTAACTGTAGCATTATTTTTAAAAGCCTTTCAATATCCCTTATCTAATGTCACCACACTTCCATTGTAGAATGCCACTCTGGGTATGGGAGCTATTTCAATCACATCGTCAAGAGAAAAGATAATCGATTTCAGTCTAGGAGTCTTAAGTACAGGAGTCAATATTCTTGTTCCTCGACCTCAAAAGATTGAGTCCATGTTTCAATTCATGCAACCATTTTCATTAAGACTATGGATGGCCATCGTTGGTGGCTCTGTTGCTGTATCCATCATATATTTCTTCTTGGATTATTCAAATGTGGACAGACAATTCACAGCTAAAGAAACTTTGTGGTTCTCTATCGGTACCCTCCTTATGCGGGGTACCGATTTCTCTCCACGACGAACGTCACAGAGGATTTTGACTGCTGGTTTCACGTTTTTTGTACTTATAACAGTTTCAACATACACCGCAAATTTGGCTGCTTTTCTTACTACTAAAAACCTGGAGAAACCTGTGGCTAGCATCGAGGAGCTAGCAGAAAGAACCGATCTAAAATGCAGCACAGTCGCTAATTCTGCTACTATGAGATTTTTGAAAAACGGTAAAACTGCAGATTACAGAACTGTTTGGCAAAAAATACAAGAATACAATGGTTTAGTACACAATTCTGTCGAAGGCCGAAAAAAAGTTGAAACTGGGAATTTTGCCTTTATATTCGACTTCCTAATAAATGCATATGCAGAAAAGATATATTGTGATACCAAAATGGTGGGAGTTCCAATACGCTTACAAGAGCATGGTATAGCTATTCAACAAGGTGCACCATTCAAAACCGCTCTAAATATCGCTCTGCTAAAGTTAAAAGAAGACAATATAATAGCAGAGCTATACACAAAGTAAGTGTAAACAAATTAAAATGAAATATCTATTTATCTAAAGGTATTTCTCTCCTTCCAGATCATTAAGTTATTATTTAATATTACCATTTACTTATGTTCAGCCGATTGAACTTCCTTGTCGTTACGAAACTGGTTTATGCGTTATAATATTGTAATAAGTTTTAAATATTTAAAATAATTCTGTATCACCGAAACGTTTGATGTAATTACAGATGGTGGGATAACAAGCGTCGATGTGAAGATGATAGCAGCAGAACAACACAAGTTGAATTCAACATAAATCACATGGCTGGAGTATTTATTGTTGGAGGATTTGGCTTGGCCTGTTCCGTTGCTTTTTTCCTCTTTAAGAAATTTTACATCTTGGCAAAAAGGGATAGAAAGGAAATAAATAAAGATAGTAAAAGTAGAACACAATCTTTATTAGAAACTGATGAAAGCAATGAAAAACTTGCTGAATCTGAAAAGGAATGACACTGTACATGTATGTAGGCTTAACGTAAAGAACAATGTTCAACAGACAAAAAAGGCTACTCTCAGACACACACACACACACACACACACACACACACACACACACACACACACACACACACACACACACACACACACACACACACACACACACGCACACACACACACTTCAACGAAAGCGTATTTATGATACGGATATAAATATTTGTGTGGTTTTGTTATTATTACATGCCACTTATCTATATAATTGTGTACACAAATTTTAAATTTATCTCTTTTTTAACTTCCATATCGAAGGGAAATATATATTCATTCCTGTTACAAAAGTAGTACCGATGGAAAATGGCGTTATTTTCTACACGTATACAGTCGAACCTACTTAAAGTGAACTGTCAATACTGTTGCATTGGAATTCCGAGTTATTTTATGTTGATTTTCCGATCAAATGTCTTTACCATCATTATAACCCGGTTATTTTACCCCTTATTTATTTGAACTTTCCCTCTGTTTCAATATATCCGACTGTATATGTATCAGTGATTCAACATGCTAATCAGCAGTGTCTTCAATAACAATGCTATAGTAAAGTATTGCTGTATAACATATCTTTCTAACCTTGAACTCGGTGTTGGAAAGCATTTCCAGAATTAAAATTATTTTTTACCACAGCGTGAACAGCAGATTAAATAGAAATATAGATTACTCAAGAAATAAAGTAAGAAAAACTTGGTGATCAAAAACAATATTTTCTTTTTTGTGTGTGTTTAATGCCTATTTAATTGTATTTACATGTGTTTAATATATTCCAAATTTATTTTAACTGTTAGTTGTTGATGAAAGGTCGGAGTGAATGGCGCGTGGTTTTACAAATTTGAAATAAAGCAATTTCATCCAATTATATGGCATTGGGGGAATAAATCATCAATGTGAACTATATATCGAAGCATGCATTTTCTAGAAATCTTACTGATAATCATTACTATACCAGAAGTTGGGGGCCTCTGGACTATAAATCTTCTACTGTTGTGTACGGAATCGAGTGTACCCTGTGTTGGTTGCTTTATGTTAGCGAGGTTAAGGAGTAATTGGATAAACTTATCTCTTCTCATGTATTCGAAATTAGTAATGGGAGAAATTAAATTATCTGCAGACGACACCTCAACTCGAGTGACCAGTCACCTTTGTCAATGATGGTGCGTATAATTGGAAAGATACACCATCCTATCAATTATTCAACTTTGCGTATTCCTTTCTGTGTACAGACTCTTCAAACCTGCACTTTTCACAGACAGATAACTACTTCAATGGTGCAATTGTTGAGAGCACCCTGCTAGTGTTCAGAAGGTCCTGGGTTCGATTCCGGTCTGTTAGCACATTTTCCCCGCTTGCATCATTTAAGTATTTTTGCAATCAACTAAAAACCCCACTGTGGTATGTTTTAAGAGTCTATTGGATTGCTTCACACAAAATAACGTTAATGAGCTAAAACATAAAGATATCCGATGTACGTTTCATACGTTGCAAAGGTAAATGTGAAAACCGGAAGAACATATGAGGAACAAAATAGAAAAGGCACGAATAAATGCAGGATCGTATCGGTAATCTGGGCTAACTCGAAAGTTCCTTATATCATTTAAGTTATGAGTTCTGTTGGTCCAAAATCAGGATTCCGTCTGAATGGTAAAATGTATCGTGATTGATAATATTTCGAATCAGACACATTTATTTCTCTGTATTCAGTGACCCACAAGTGATTGCCGAGCTAGAAAGCCTACTGTATAGTATAGCTACGTGGCAAATAATGTAAATCCGGTTTTATACGCGAGACCTTAATTTACGCGAAAATGACAGCTCTCGCTCGCGTAATGAAAAATGATTATTGCATGACGAATAAAAATGAACTTGTGTATCGCGAAAATAAAGTCCTGCGACAATTACCGGATTTGCATTATGTAACGGTCCAGCACGCAAAGCCTCAAATAAATACTATTCGTTGTAAGACAGATTACTATAACTGTCTATTAGAAGAACTAGGGTTTAATACTAATTCCGGTAATCCCACATACACACGTAGCCACTATAAAATGACGAAATCCTTCATACCATTTATAAGTTTTACACTCTTACCGGTTATATGGTTTATATACATACTGCACTTGGTCTTTAGAGTGAAGGAATTTGAAAGAACATGTTCTATGTTTGATGTTTGTTAATTTTAATGGATAAACTTTAAAGTAGACAACTAATCAATGCATGGAGTATATCCACTTTTGTTTGAAAGATAATTTTAATGTAAATAATTGGATTTTCACCGTATATTACATAGTTCTTTAGAAGATGTTTTTATTTGTTTAATTATAATATTAAACATTTCTGGAATTTTTACATATTCCTACGTATGTATGCACTTTGAACAATACTTGGTTAAAAATCGAACAATATACATTTATTGGTCACTTACCATGGGTCATAACCGTTAATTCATTAGCCCCTAAAGTCACATTTGGACCTACCCATTTCAAAGAATGGTTAAGTCCACTGTCTGAATTCAGGCGTGTATTATTTAGAATAAATTTGTTACAATAATTTTACATGCAATATGAACTTGTTCACTCCTAAATTATGCTAGTAAACCATACTATTTGTTTTATATGGGTGAGTCTAAATATGACAACAGGGGGTGATGAGTAAAGGTTAAAACAGGAATACATTTACAACAAATAAGCAATACACCTTTGAAATAAAAGTATCAAAAACACTTGAACCTTTCTATTATTTCTATTTATGTTTTTACGATACAGTCTACACTTTGGAGGGTAATTCAACAATATTGATATCATAGTGTGCACTTCGCCATTCTGTTTATGTCAACATACACGTCTGCAACATACATCCTTGATTATTCAATTGTTAATACATAGGGGATATTGGCCACTTCTTAATGAATAACATTTTTATTTAATCGCGTGAGGGAGAATAATAAGATCTAACACGAGTGCGTAGCTAAATATGGATTTTTCTGCCTCACGCGATGCAATAAAAATGTTATTATAAGAAATTTACATATATTCTATTTTTCGATATTTATTTCTCATTAGATAAGAGAAAGCAGTCACAAAGTTTGAAAAGTGTTTTATTGGCCGAGTGAGTTTACATTGATTTTACACAGTGAAAAATAACAATTAAAATACCAAATTTATTTTATTTATATATCCTTATATTTCATTGTCAAAAATGTAATAACTATATTGAAACTCTGTCCCAACGTTTGTAATCTTTGTGACGTAGCTTTGTTTATATCTTTTGTTGAATGTTTTATTTAAAACATAGGATAAGTATTGCAGAGAGAAAAGAGATACATGTATAATTTGAAAGTATCGTATGAGACGTGTTAACTTGTAAATGAAATCAATTACTTTGATAACTTTTACAAGAATTCAAGAGAAACAATAACCCTCGATCCAAGAAATGATCTACGATTTACAATTATAATTCAAATTTACTAACTATAGACGGGAAATTAATAACCAAGCTATACGATAGAGGCGACAATTTCGGTTTTCCCAGCGTCAATTTTCCAAATTTTGTTGAGTCGTCTTTACTAACTATGACGAGGGTTTATTCCTTGATTATTTCATATGAATTTGACTGCGGACCCACAGCGGGTGTGACCGGTCATAATGTGATGCTTTATCCACCCATAACACCTGATCCTACCTCTATATTTCCGGAGGTCCATATTTGTCCAACGTTCACCAGATTTTTATACTTTCTCTGAAACATCCGTGAGACCAGTACTTTGGTATAAGTGACATTTCTCTATCTATAAAGATTATCATCGATATAGTATCACAAAAACCATTATAACATAAACTGTTAACAACAAGCATCCACGATTAGATGTTTACTGCACCGGTTGTGATTTAATTGTGGCTGCTGGGTGACCTTTATCAAATTAAAAAGCATATGTAAACATTATGTAGACCGATTTGTGTCTGTCCCATTCCTCAAGATCTCACATATAATATCTATTGCTAAACCTTTTTCGTGAAGAAAGTAATTTGGATTTAACGGTAAATCGATTGGATGTATGTAGAACAGCTCCATTTAGAGAATTTTGCAAGAAGAAAATGTCAAGGGTTACAGATGGACGGTTCGATTTCTTTATTCTTTTGAGGCAGTGTAGTTAATTTTTGGTACATTTCCAAAAACGGCAACCACAGAACATAAGTTTTAAAGTCTATCCAAAAACGTAAAAGTTTTGGTCTTATTACACGAATAGCAACCAACCAAGATTTGAACTCACGAAATGTTGCTCGCGAAATGAGTACCTTCTTTCAAAGGGATGTAAACTATTGATAGGGCTGACTTAACCGATAAAATAGCTTGATTATACTTTGTAAATTGCAAATTCCACACGCCTTGTACTAACACAGGGTCACGTTATTAGAAATACCTTGAGAAACGAAATGCCAACTGATATGTAACGGAAATGTTTTCACGTAGGAGCGAGAGCGTTAGGGATAATATTGCAATTACACATCTACTACAAATAATTATGTAAACAACTCGTTCTTTGTATTCTAACAAAGGTTTGTCCTTCAGATCATTATAAAAAGACTTTGAGGAGGAATATTATATGGAAAGTTGAATTTGTACTAAAGCTTTATTATTGTGAGACATGAGTAGATCATGTAGAATTCCAACCTTTGCTTTGTAGAGTTCTAAATGTGACGTCATGTAGTAAACGCGGAAAATTTCTAGTTTTCTTTTTACATATGTAAAATATCTGTTACAATACCATGGTATAACGATACAAGATTGTAGAACAACAAAGGTATAATAAAAATGAGGAATTTGCCAACAAAATGAATAACTAAATCGTACTATACTTGAGAAGCAATTTCAGGAATATTTATGAAGCACTGGAATCTTCACAGCTGAGACTTCATACGGCAAAATCATAAAACTAGATCGTTGATAGTTAAAAAGTTTCAAGTATTTATACCGCAACTATTTTATACCAAGGTAGAACAAATAATCTTTACGATTACAAAGGTTTGATTAATGTTTGTGTTATACAACGGACAAAAGGTTGTCTTTATGCTGTCGTTACTGTAAATATAAGGGCGTTTCAGGAAACATTATACCAGTCTGATAAACATTGGACAAACACGGACCTCTGAGAATACGGAGATGAGATCAGGTGACATGGAATGATAAGCATCTTCTGTTGACCGGTGAGACCCGTTGGAGTCGACAGTCAAACTGAAATAAAATCAGTGAGGAATAAACACTCAAAGTTTGTCAAAGTCAATAAAGACGAATCGAAAAGTAATCGACATTTCATTTAGTGAAACATAATAATTGCAAACTAGGTAATTTTACCGAATATAAATTTTATGGAATCTTGACATTAAACGCGATATCCTGATATCCCTGTGAAAAAAAAACTAATAGTAAATAGTTAACCTCTGTATATGAAATGGGATCAGATGACATGGGTAGTAAGTCTTATCTTCCGACATCCCACACTCTTTGTAAATACTGTATCATATCCAGATGCAAAGAAGGGATATAACTCTATAATTAGCATAAAGACTTAATAATAATTCGAATGTAATTATCTAATACAACATATTGTTTATTAAAACAAATGATATTCTGAAACGCAAAATGACTAATTGAATGAATTGCGGATTTAATGAAGCATATTGTATAGCTAATTCTTATGTCGTTCACCAGTTTATAAATAGAAATAAACTGGTATCACTGTTGTTCTGACATATAAAACATTCTACATCTGTTTTTGATTTTCCAACGACTCCCATTTGAGTGGAAATGTTAATTACAGATATCATTATACATGTTTTATGTTTATTTGTGTGCAACCTCAGAATGTTTATTTGTGGGGAAATGGAAAGTATTTATATTTACTAATGATATTGTGTAAACGGATCAATTAATATAGAAGTCTAACATCGCACTGAAAGCCACAGCGATTTGAATTTTTTTTCTTCAATAGCATTTCAAAAGGGTAGAAATTAATTAGTGCTTCAGTTAATGAACAAAACATACTGCATCTGCCTCAATCTGATTGACAAAAAAGTACTGCCATTGCATTCTGGGCTTTTTAGTATGAAAGATATTAATTAAAAATAACAGTAAAGTCGTTATTTAACATTATACATCTCTCAAAATTTGGGATCCTCTGAGTTTGAGTGGTTAAATAATCGCGCTTTAAACCACAATGCTCCGTCTGTATTAATCTAGATTCCTATTCCTATTATAAAATATACAGATTATGAGTGATGGTTATTATCAGTGTACCCGTGGAAGGCGATTTTTTTCTCGGGTACACAGTAATAGGATTTTCTCCTCCTTTAAATTGGCTGAAACAGTATAATTGAAAAAAAATTGTAGATATTCAATGTTGGAGTAAGAAAATGTCTAATATAGACCTTTTGCAATATCTTCGGTGCTATAACTTTTGCATAATGTTCTATATACTGTTTTTTTTTTACGTTTTTGTTTTTGGAATCTTCATCCATATTACAAGACCACAGTTCGGAGACTGTCATTAGCAGATTTTGATACAGAATTTTACTTTTGAATACGCAGTTGTATTTATGCGGTTCGAGTTTTCACGAATTCATAGATGCAAATACCTATGACACACCAAAATCACTTTAATTAATTAATCCTAGTTTTTCAACAGTTAAATCTAGTTTTTCTCAGCAACCCACATTAACTGGAGAAAAACTAGGTTTAACTGTGCCAAAATCACAAAAATAAGTTGAACCTCGAGAAGAACCTAGTTTAACTGAGAAAAACTAGAATTAACTGCGCCACAATCACATTATTAAATATTAATATGATTTTGGCGCAGTTAATCCTAGTTTTTCTCAGTTAACTCTAGTTTTTCTCCAGTTAATGTGGTTACGAGAAAAACCAGGTTTAACTGGAGTTTAACTCGTAACCCACTTTAACTGGAGAAAAACTCGGTTTAATGAGGAAAACTAAGTTTATCTCGAGAAAAATAGGATTAACTTATTGTTGTCATTTCGGCATGCTTCATCAGTTAGACCTAGATTTTCTCAGTTTAACCTAGTTTTTCTTCAGTTAAACCTAGATTTTCTCAGTAGCCCACATTTACTGGAGAAACACTAGGCTTAATTGAGAAAAACTAGGTTTAACTGCGCCAAAATCACAAAAATGAGTTAAAACTAGTTTTTTGTCGAGAAAAAATCAGTTTAATTGAGAAAAACTATGATTAATTGCGCCACAATAACATGAATGAGTATTTCGCCCAGTTGAACTTAGTTTTTCTCCAGTTAATTTGGGTTACGAGAAAAATTAGGATTAACTGGAGAAAAAAATAGGTAACTCGTAACCCAAGCAACTGGAGAAAAACTAGGTTTAACTGAGAAAAACTAGGTTTTACTGGAGAAAAACTAGGTTTATCTGAGAACAACTAGGTTGAACTCATTAATGTTATTTGGCGTACCATGAATACCGCAACGATTTTAGAATTACATGCAAACACATTTTGGTCTACAATTATTACTAGCGTGTAATGGATTCTATTGAACAGTTCTGTTTCCACGTTGTTTGTTCACTCTGCTGTGTATGTAGTTTCTCTGTGTATTAGCAACAACCGTTACAGCAATTCATATTCAAATGTATTTCCATTTTCCATTTTCTGTTGTATTATATATAATATATTCATTCTTTTACATTCGATTTTATATTTATAAATGAACAATTTTACCGTCTCCGTTAAATTGTGCGGCATAGAAATACCCACCATGACTTATAGAACAAGAACAAATGTTTCGTATCGTCATCACTTCTTCAATTAATTCTATATACTTAGTTTGAATATTATTTCTAAGATCGATTCGTAGTGTAACAACCTCAGAAATTCGTCAAACGATAGTGCAATATTATTTTGATTCGATTTTATCTCTTTGTTTTAAAAACAAACTGTTCATCGCCATCCAAAATCCTTCTGTCTGCAAATATGCAACATATGGTTACAACACAATTTCGGTTTTTCTGTGATCTTAAGATATTCGGCACACGGTAACCTGCTGGTAAAAATTGATAGTACAGGGTGTTACAAAAACATCAGCATAACTTTAGATGTTCCAATGTATTTATTTGTTTAATTTATATTTTACACATTTTTAGATGTATTTAAATTTTGAATAAGTTTTTATAGGTTGAAAGTAAACGATGTACATGAGAAGAAACCATTGGCATTCTGTTGGTAAACTGGCAAAATTTCTCAAAAAATCAGACAAAGTTTCAGTTTCCATTTGGCGGCGCTGACAATAGGTGGGGAGCATCGTGGTTTTAAGTACAATGGTCTAACCACTCGACCACAGAGGTCAGGTTTAGGGTACTTTGCAAAGACGCATCTGGATAGGTATAGATAAGTTTACCAATGACAGGGTTAGAGTTTTTTTCAGTGTAGAAAATGTATGACTCCGTACGGAGATCAGATAATATTTATGATAGTAAATTAATTATAACTGACGACATTAGGTCCATCTAGTAAAGCGTAGAATGTTTGACAGAATGAAGGTCATCAATTTATCGTGAGATCACAAACTGATGACGTCACAACTATCATCACACTCTTAGAAATAAAAAATTGAAATTATTTTTGTTTTGATTTTGTTTTATGCCCTGTCATTATTTTTCACTAGCGAAAAGTGATGTTTAACATTCACCAGTGCTATGACATTATATTATTACTGCATAGTTTTGGGTTTGATATGAGATTTTATGGAGTGCAAAATAATATTGATATTGTGTTTTGTAGTCGATAAATTCTCATATCGAACCAGAAATAGTGCAATCGTTGTTTTATTACATTTCACTTGAACAAAC
>BROG01000002.1:2750000-2760000 GCA_030159075.1 Atrina japonica
CAGAACAAGTGTTTATGTCTCGTGTTTAATGTAAAGACAAGAACGGGAAGCTCATGATATGGCTCCTATAACTCGCATACAATCTAAGTGTGTGTCGGCTCCCTTACTATGAGGTCACGTGCAAATCAATTTAGCGTACTTAATATCACATCACACATGGACGTCAAAGATAACATCAATTGTTATACATACGTCCCACGTGGTTATGGTTTATATGTGATATTCTTGCACTAAATCGAAGTAAATGGTGTAATGTTTATTTCAAATTATTGTAAAACCCAGTTTTTACAGTGCAATTTAGATATATCGATATCGACGGAGAAAGAATGTTTCTTTCAAATGAACAGGGATTTCAAAATAACTGGTAAAAATGAAATTTGGCAGGGGAATTAAAACTTATTTCGAATAAAACGGGATTTCAATGTAAGAGGGTCTAATATAAATGGGTTGGAATGTATTAGTACATTGTATATTAATTTGTGTATATGTAGTTGTATCTCAGGAAGTGAAAGTTAGAAAAAATATTCGACTGTTTAGAGTCTATGGATAAATAACTTTTCATATATAGTAAAACATGTCGGGATCCAATTTTATGGCTATGTGTATAGAAACAAAGGCGTGTTATTAAGCTTTTATGGTCTTATTTATCTCCTGAACAAATAAAACCCTTCAAAGTTCTAAAAAAAATTTTAAAAATTCTAATTGTCAGATAATGACTTTAACCGAGAATCGTAAAAAAAAAACCGTTCCTACATATAGTTCTACCATGATGAATTAATACATGCATACAAAGCAGCAAGTCTAAATCAAATCACAAGGGGTGACAGGCTAGACTTCGGTATAAAATGTTAGAGCTATAGTAATGTATAGGATCAGAGCAAGACATGTTTTACCTGTATATCCTTATTGTTTGGAAAATAGACAGTATTCTTTTGGTTTCTATCAGAACCCGGATGTATGTTTTCATATTATCTTGGTAGACCTGTTATTGATATAGGTGACATGTGTGCCTCGACAGTATACAGTATCACTAGTTTGGAGAGAGCCGTCGTAACTCGTCGGTAGAGTGCTCGATTCGTAGCCTCGTTGGAGGCGTCTAGCTTTTCTTGTCCTTCGGATGAGACAGTAAAAACCGAGGTTCCGTGTCACAAAAGGTGTCGGCATGTTAAAGAACCCTCACTGCTCAATGGCCGTAAGTGCCGAGCATAGTCCAAAATATGAAGTTCTTCACCGACATTTGAGTGAACGATTTTAGAGTGGAACGTTAAATAACAATACAACAACACAAGTTGGATGCATCTAGTCTGGGTATAAATGTGATATTTTTATAACAATCAACACATTCGTCGCAATATATCGGAATATATCCCAAAACAGTTATACATTGCAATAACATCCTGGATAAGTCAGAAAAAAACAGTTTTAATTGTTGTTTTGCATTCTAATGTTATTTAGTTGTGCACGGGAAATATCTCTGATGTATTTATGTGCCATATGGCTCCTACGAGCGAGAACAAATGTGATCGCTTTATGGGTTGTTTACAAAACAACTACATTTTGCAACGTCAAATTCTCACTTTGAATTTTTATTCAACACCATATGCCGCAAAGAGGTATGCAAATCATTTATTTACAAAGGAGAATAATTTGTAATTGAAAAGTTTGGAATCCAACACATTTTAGTTGAAATAGAAAAGCCATGGTCGGTTAACATCACTCCAGGAATGAATATCAATAAGAAACAATGGACACGTGTTACTTTCTCTGTCATAAAGTGAAAAAATATCTACTATACGTTTCTGTTCAAAATGTTATATTAAATTTCGATCAGAATTTCACAATATGTGTGGCAATTAGCTTTGTAAAGAAAGTGGGCTGCTAGATCTTATGTAAGCATTGTCGTTCTTGATATCATAAAGACATGTACTTTAATCCAACACCAAGAAGTACATAAGATATATATATATATAGAAATATCTTACCCCTCCTGAGTGACCGTCTAGGATTTATCATCACTGTTTCCTTTTCCGTTGGGGACTGTGGACATTCCCGTATGTCCGACAGTTTCCTCCGTACCGTTATGCCTGGGGAATCCACCGTTACAGGGGACAAATTGACAACTGCTGGCAATGGCGGTATTCGGCTTATTTCGTCAGTAAATATAACACTTATTCCTGGTTTTTCTTTACAGCTAGCTGGAGAGTCTAAAACAAATGACAATGTACAAATATTTTTGCAAGCGGATAATATAAAATATATATAAAGAGAGAGAAAAAGATTCCAGCTACAGATTCAAAACAATATCTTTTCATTAAAATAGGCTGTTCTTACTTTAAAATTAGTTTGGTCGTAGGTAGAGTGCCTTATTGAACATAAATAAGATGTCATCAAATCACCATTAACATCGTTAATACTCTAAAGCGAGTATTTCATTTTGAAATTAAATCCAATGCTTTTATTATATCTTCAATAAAAAAAATACAGCTACTATGCAGTATTACATTGGGAGTAAGAACAAACATTATTTAAACATCCAATAAATCGGAAGTATCCAAAGCAGCGGTCAACAAACTTTTGTAAGTGAAACAAATGTTTATTTATCAAAAACATTATTTTAATGTACTGGAATGTCATAATTATTTTCATAATGAATTTTCTAAATTGACAACTTGAATTGGAAAAGAGAGAATGGGGTAGATACAAAACATTTATTATAAAAAAGTCCGACGAGAGATACAGAGTCAAACTTCTAACTGCTGTATTGTTGTCATAGGGATATCGGGAATCGTGCATGTTGTCAACGTTCTGCAAATTTTATGGTCGGTATAATTACCTTGTTTGCAATAACAATGTTTCGATAAATGAAAAGTTGAATTGCCTAATCAATAACAGTTGTTAAGTTGGCTTACAGGTTGTTGAGAGTATTTATTTTATCTGAATTTGACAGTGACCGGTCAACAGGGGAATATTTCTCCTCCGTGTCACCTGATCCCACCTCTGAACTTCCAGAGGTCCGTGTTCTAGATTTCCTACATATTTGTACTTTGATATGCATTTATGTATTTTTATATTTTACTGTTATAACTTGATATTATCTTTAACCTAATGTTATGTCTCTCTCCTACCGGTGACGGAAGGTAGATTGGGGTAAATGACAAGTCTCTGGTGAGCAACACTAGTTCGTAATATACTTTCAACATTTTCAAATTTCTATTCGAAGGACTATTTCAAGTGTAGTGTTACTAGTACTTCCAAGATATTACATCAAGGAATATAACTTTGCAAAAGATATTTTATCTAACCCCGAAAGCATGAGAAATTAATTCAAGTACCGAAATTCTCAAGGACCATTGCACCAGCGTATTATCTTAGACTAAAGGAAACATTTCAAATGGATAGCATCAATTAAATTATCTATTCCTGAAACCTAAAATAGTCGGTTTTTTACAGTGGGTACTCTTAGATTTTTTGGAATTCATTTACTTTACATATTTGGCCTTGTATGATACCACATTGTGTTCCGCAACTCTACATCTATTTTAGATTCTAACTCTTCTGATGAATACTGTCAGAAACCATCGACTTGGACATTTCCTTTGACCTTCATTTTTATCTAAACTATAACTTTGGTATTATGTTTATAATATCTAAGTAATTGGTTATAGATTGTTAGCTTAACTAAATACCGTTATATTTTGATTAACAGAACAGAACCTTTTTGTAATATATTTTCTGAGGGTTTTATTTTTATTCCCAAATGTTGTCTCTTGATTAGAAGAATACTATCATTGTTGTTTTACGATGACGACAAACATTTAAAAACGGTCCTTTAAAAACATAGAATTTCTTTGGGATTTTTAAGAGACGTAATAGATCTATCGTGATCGATAGAATGATTATTTCGAATAAAATAATTGCAATTGCTTTAAATTTACACCAAATCGATCAACCGTTGTTAATGTAAGAAATTTCTGGCTTGTTTAGAAACCTTTTTGTTTATCATTTTAGAACTAATATACAGTGTTTATCTCATTACTATGTGTGTGGTTTGTGCATTATATAAAGACAATCTGAGTCAAACCTGGGTCTCAGGCTGGCCAATTATCTGTTACTTAACAGAATGAATCTATTTCTTGCGTTTTCTCTGACGGGAACAAACCGATCTGATATATTGCCTGACGTTAAGATGAACTTGGTACAATAATGTTTACAAATATAACTTTGAGATTGACGTACTCTCTGACGAATTACAGAACATGCCATGTTGCATTAAGGTCGCTAATTACCGTGGTGATATAAATATGCACAAACAAACGTCTTAATGTAATGCTCACAAATGATAAAATCAACACACATTGCTACATATGCAAGTGCTACTTGAATACATCGTCAGAAACGTGTAAATCCTACACCAAATATCATATCATGGATGTATAGTAAGTTATGCAAGGGCATAATGATTCTCATTTTAACCAGTAAATAACAGAATTTTCACACTGTTCTTTAACATTAGTTGAAACCTTTTTATTCGATTTAGCTTAAACTCAATGTACATATACATATCTTCATTTATATCGAGATTAAAAATGAGGAGCTACATTGTACTTCATGAGGAGAAGGGGTATATAATCAAGTACTCTCTCTCTCTCTCTCTCTCTCTCTCTCTCTCTCTCTCTCTCTCTCTCTCTCTCTCTCTCTCTCTCTCTCTCTCTCTCTCTCTCTCTCTGAATGAATTTGTATATAAAACAGATGATAATATTCTTATATGAAAGGGATCTTAGACAATTAATCATATATTTGTAACAGAGTAGAAAGAGCCCGGGGTGAAAGCAATAGCTCGGTACATGTACATTTATAGTTGTAAAGTTGGTAAATTAAAGATACCAAATATTACTGTTCATGAAGGAATCAAACTAAATCAAAGATACAAGATCTCGTATACATCCTCTAATTAACGAACACTATTTAAAACATATTTTTAATAATCAGATCCCAGCTTCTCTACATAAACATCACAGATACCAAAGTATCAATCGTAGGACAATATATGCATCGCATGAACGTTGGACCAACACGGACCTCTGTAAATACAGAAGTGGCATCAGGTGTCATGTATGTTATAATATAAAAATCTCAGATACCAAAGTACAAATCAATAGGATGTCCAGGACATAGATACAAATCCGGTAAAAATGGACAAACACGGACCTCTGGAAACCAAGAGGTGGGATCAGGTGCCATGGAGGAGTAAGCATCCCCTGTCGACCGGTCACACCCGCCGTGAGTCCACAGTCAAGTCCAATGAAACACGTGAGGAGTGTATCCTCGTCACATTTGGTACAGACGTCTCAACAACCGCCAACGAAAAGGCAATATATGAATCGCATGAACGTTGGAGCAACACGGACCTCTGTAAATACAGAGGTGGCATCAGGTGCCATGTATGTTATAACATACCTATGAACCATATTACATCTAGAATTATTTATATTGCTGGATGAATAAATATCATAAACATAATGTCAATATTATAGTTTTGTTAAATATAAACGGTCAAAACAAATGCCAAAACGAGTTCATCAATTGAACTTGAATTTGAAATAGATGTAGAAAGAAAGTGGTATCATACAAGGTAATAAAAAGAAGAAATGAGGAATAGATAATATTTTGCTTTAACATTTGAGATGTCCTCTGATATCACGGTATTATACTCGAACGTAAGAACGAAGATGTTACATAGTACATGATCATATTTCAAAAGGGCATGTTTTTTCCTTTTTTACTACTTAGATTGATATACAATAACAGAAAAAGAGATAAACACAGGCATAAACATTTTTAAAATCCCCATATATATATATATATATATAATATATATATATATATATATATATATATATTATATATATATATATATATATATATATATATATATATATATATATATATATATATATATATTGTGAAAATTGCTTGAGAAATCCTGGTCTGACACGGTTTCACTTGCAATTGATTAACTCAACCTTACTCTTCGTATATAAATACCACTCTGGACCTTAACTGAATTTCACAAAATATATAGGAATGCAAGTTTTTTATGCATGCATGTGTATAGCTCTTATTTGTTATTGTACATCAAGTATAAGTAGTAAAAGTAGACACAATCAAGATAATTAATTTGGTAAACAAAGCTAATGTCCCTTGAAAACCAAAAGTTATATCATACTTTCTAATGACATAGATAATTGTTGCAATATCAACAAAACAATTTTGTGCATCTATATGAGCTTGGAGTTGTGAAAAGTATGTGCTCATGTGTGTGTATTTGTGTCCGCATGCGTGTGTGTACCTGTGATTGCCTGTGTTTATGTTTGTGTGTTTTCAACACTTTCTAAATACCACCTGACGCATATGAGATGAGATATTAAATTACGAAACGGTTTAGACTTGCTGTGAATATGAAACCGAAAGATAACCCCTGTTATCAATAAACAATTTTTTGTAGCATTTTAATCTGTTTTAGTACAAATTCAACAATTTAAAGATAAAAGTATGTACATTGTGTTAAAGTTTTGAAGTGGGTCATTTTAAATCTAGAAATTATCACTTGTTTAACATCTGTCTAACATGGCCGATTTGTTCATAGTTTGATTATCTTCACGTGTCATTAATTTAGAAAACAAACGTGTTTTCCCTTATTACAAACACGAATTTTTAAGATAAGTGAGTGTTTTATTTTTGTTCACTCAATCATTTTATAACTGATACAAACTGTTGTTTGTAAAGAACGTTTCGTTTTGATATTTATCAAAAGATAATGAAGTTGAGTTTTTTGTCATCAAACTAACATATTTACAAGTGTTTAGCTAAAAGGTTCTGAACATCAAAGTGTTTAGATACAAATCATAAAGCTACATTTTTCTCCAATTTTCAAAGACCCAATCTGTAATTAAAAATTTCGGCCCGAAGTCACCAGAAAAACTCCAACAGTACTCAACACAGCTGCTTGATTTTGAGTAAGTGATTAAGTCGACGTCAGAATCTCGAATGATTATGTTGATTCTATCTCCCCAAAACTATGAAAAAACGATATTATTAATTTTGACGTATCTTTGTACCCTTACTGACAAATTTACTTTCAAGAGGAGTTGAATATGAAAATGAGACTCGTGCATCCCATTCTCAATTTCTTGAGTTCGTACTCAAGTCTTGAGCTTGAAGTTTTTCCATTTAAATAACTGTTGACCTCGACTTTGAGTTTGAAAATAAGGTTTTTTTATTGTTATTTAACGTCCCACTCAAGAATCTTTCACTCATATGGAGACGTCACCAAATGCCGACAAAGGGCTTCAAACTTTGGCCTATGCTCGGCACTTACGGCCAATGAGCAGTGAGAGTTCTTTAACGTGCCGACACCTACTGTGACACGGGACCTCGGTTTTTACTGTCTCATCCGAAAGACAGGAAATCAATTTGCCGCCGGCTGGACTCAAACTCAAGACCTCAGGATCAAGAGTCGAGCACGCTACGAATCTTGAAAATAAATTAAATTTAGTTTAACAATATAACATATGATATAACTATATTTGTAATTTGATTAGGATCAAATATATATCTAGTGTTACCCTTTAAATGCTGTAAATATCTACAAGTAATCAATGTTATTTATGTAATACTTATGTTTTATGACAATTTTGGTCAAGGGGTATCTTTACAATTCACCCTGAGAGAACTAAATTAAGTTACCGGTACTATTACAGCTACCTAGCGCACTGTCGCTACTGTCTTTCCTCTCCAACATATACACGTTTGTCTCACTTCCGCATAATGACTGTGCTTCTTCTGGTGGAGTTAATGTTCCATACGAATGTTCTTTTAATGCCGTTGCTGCTCCAACTAATATGTTCTTTGTTTTCTTCGGTAATTTCATTTTAGCTTGTGCATGCGAGTAATACAAGGTGAAATTACTGACAATGATCGGCACAGGAAGTGACAACATCAACAGACCGGAAACTGCACACATTGTTCCCACAATGTATCCTAACATTGTTCTAGGGACTAAATCACCGTATCCAAGAGTTGTCATAGTCTCAACAGCCCAGTAAAATGCAATAGGAATATCAGGGAAATCATTTATATCTCCTTCTTCGAATTGTTCGGCATAGAAGATTAAAACTCCGAAAATTAGGACACCAATTATAAGAACGAGGAAGAGTAGAAATAGTTCCTTAGCACTTGCTCTTATGGTATGACCTAATATTTTCAATCCGCTGAAATGGCGAGTTAACTTCAGAATTCTAAAAATTCTGATGAGTCGGAGGGCGTTTAAAAATAAAAATCCATTTGTGGATTCGAACTCTGGTAACAACATCCCGATAATTCGTGCTACGAAGAAAGGCAATATTGAGAACAGATCAATCCAATTAAATGCATCTTTGATGAAATTAAGCTTACTGGTACACACAATAACACGGAGTAATAATTCCAATGTAAAAAATGTGATACAAATATATTCGGTTATGGACAGGAATGGAAATGGTCGTGTATGACGCTGGGTCTCGGAAACTTTAATTTTTCCGGTTAAATTGTGTTCCGCTACGGTGTACCGGAATTTTCTGTGGGTTTCTAAGCAAAATGTGGCAATGGAGGTTATGATGAAAATCACAGATATAATGGCAAAAATCTGAAGAAAAAGAAGACAAGCAAAACTAATTAATATATTGAAATAATTTATCATTTATTTGATATTACAAAATAAGTGAAAGATTTCATCCACGAAATTGGTAGAATGCGCTTCTTAACTTTAGGATTCATTATTATGTAGTATGTAAACGTCCAAACGAATTCTCATTTTACAGTCACCTGTTCTATTGATATATGCCAGACATATTTTACGGGAAAGCTAATTAATTGTTTATTGCTGAAGTCACCATATAGGCGCTTCAGTTTTGACAAGTATGTGGAACAGAGATCTTTTTAAATCTGTGTTAGTGTTACCGTAGATATACAAATTCTCAGATAGATATGTAATGGTTAAATGCATTTCAAATTGATAGCAACTTAGCACTATCTCTGTGTTTATGGTTTGTTGATATGATAGTCCTTTCAAATATCACACGGGAGTTGTCGATTTTACAATCCACATCTTGCACATGCTTGCCAAAGTAATACCTATGATTTTAACATTTTAAATTTATTCATAGGAGTGTATATATTCTTACCTTTGAAGCTCGGTTGGCTTTTGGATTATCTAAAAAACACCAAATCCTAGGACGCCAACGTTGCCAACATGACTTTTTTACCTCGATAAAGTCATCGGAAATTCCGAATCGCTCCCTCATTGCTGTTTCCTCTTCGTCATCACTATCAACATCATGGTCATGTCCTTCGAATTCAGCTAGAGTTTGTTGGGCGTCCCTATGCGCCCTATAAGTGTTCCAACAACAAGGTTCAATTTGTGTCTCGTCTAGTCCCCAATATCCCAATTCTTCCTCGAATGCTGGTCCACATACATCCATGGGAATATGCAATTTCCCAGTCCGATAGTAATTCAAGATCATATGAAACATTCCGGAATGCCTGTCGAAAAAATACTCTCCGGAGACCGGATCAAATTCAGAATTATTTGCGGTATTATCGGTCAACCATGATAAACGGGTATCTGGAATGCTTTTTAATGTTGTTTTAAATGTTTCAAATTTCACGCCACCGACATTGAGCACAATTTTGTTTTCGTTTCTTCGTACACATGTTGGGGTGACGGGAACAAGAGATGTTTTTGGAGCAAAAATTGATCTCCGGAAGTTATCCATAAGTCTATCTCCCGATTTGAAATGAATAATTTTAGGTGAAAATTGTTTCAGCTAACCTTTGATTAAGTTGCGTATGGAATAATAATATTCTCACTGATGATATTATAACTTTTTTCCAAAATATTGGAATTCATGAACAGTTATAAGAAAGTCAGTTTCTTACAACAAACAAACTTTAAAACTTGCAG
>BROG01000002.1:2765000-2867500 GCA_030159075.1 Atrina japonica
GGTAATGTCAGAATGATATGAAGAAGTCGGGGTATGAAGACGTTCAAAGTATGACGCAAGACATCTGTCAGTGATAACAATCTGTTATCTTTACAAGGTGTAGTAAAGAAAGTCTGATTTACTGCGCATTCTTATCTAATACAAAATCATTTAAACTAACGTGATAGAAAACATTCTGAGATCGAAAGTATGAATTATACAGTATTTCGGAATAACATGGAAGTAGACGTTTAGAACAAAGTATTTAGTGGATTTTTATATTGGAAATAGTGTTGAATCAAAGAGATTTATCAGTCAGCTTTAACTTATTCAATTTTAATGAGGTTTTGGAGTAAGGGAATTCAGAATGTGCGTTTTTCCTTATAAAAATAAATCCGCTATTTATCAAACGTCACATCATAAGTATATGATTTTTCAAGAGGCATCGATAAAATGTAGATTTTAGGTCCAATATTTGTAGCAATGCTTAATATAATATCAACGCAGTGAAACGACTGCAAATTATTCGTACAGCATAAAATTCAAAGAATTTCTCTTATTCATTCCTTTTGCTTTATCGCCATTTGTTGGTAATAAAAGACTGCCATCATTTAGGAATAAAAGCCAGTAGTCTGATGTTTTATATTTTAGCAATATTATAAGTATCATTTCTTCTAGAATAATATAGTTCAATCTGTATATGATCAGTGGTTGGCAACGAAATATTAATGCCAAGATCATAAGTTCAAATACTTTTCGGACTTTCACAATATGCTAGATAAGTAAGACTTTGTTCAGGAAAAATACATTATATATCAATTTTGTATGGTATATAGTACATGTGTTATTACTATTTTCTTTTCTAACTGATGGCACTTTTACCGAGCTTGGCCTCTTCACCGACCTCGAGAGGTTTCCATGGAACATTTGCGACGAATGTGGCATGCTGACAAGGACGCTAACTTCTTGCAGACGTCTGGTCTCATCCTTTGAGATTCGCAATTGTTCCTGATGTTGAGAACGTTATTATATCGTATTTTCATTTTGTCATTTGTCGTATTTTAATGGACTTGGAGTTTTGAATACAAATCGGTACTCTTCATTGTCACTTTGACAATTTATTTTCAGGCAGCGAGTATCGATGTGTAGATGGGATACAATGTTATTTTTTTTTCTCAAATATAGATTACAAGTATTCTCAATACCTAACAATACAAGTTACTCAGATAAGAAATTAGAAAGATGATATACAAGACCGCCCCTATTACTTCGGAATATATAGAATTCGAGATAACGGAAAATTCCGATTGATATATAATTCTACCCAAAAATGGGGACCGGTCTTACCATTTTGACATATCCGGAAATTCGATTCATCCGAATTCGACATAACGGGTGTACACTATATATATATATATATATATATATATATATATATATATATATATATATATATATATATATATATATATATATATATATATATATATATATATAAATTTTCAGATACCAAGGTATAAATCAATAGAATGTCCAGGACATATATATATATTAGATAAGCATTTGATACTTCCTGCATTTCTATTCAGTGCTTAATAATGTGTGCGGACAATGCAAAAAAGGAGATAAGTCTTAGATAACCGGAGAGTAGGAGATATATTAAACTAAACTTTGATGAATTTTTTTACTATCGATGACGTCCTCAGAGGGCAGATATCCAAAAAAACGAAATTGTACATATTGAGAACACCAATTCCTAGATGTAATAAACATACTACCGATATAAAATGCGTGTTACAGGGTGCACACAGGTAGGACATATGAGCACTAACTTCTTTTAATTTATTTGACGTATAAACGTTGCTTTTCTCAGTTCCGTATCAAAATGAACCCGAGTTTAGTGCAATTATGTATTTATCAAAATGAAGAATGAGGGGTTTATTGGTGCTTTTGCAAGTTCGCCGACATGGCTAATGGGAGTTGCCTTTATAAAAAGAAGTACATGAACTCAAAACTAGTAGCTCACATACTTAAAAAATGCTGACAACAAAAGCTCTATTTGAATTCATGTCGGTCACATCTTTTATCAGGATGACATAGTAACGGTAAGATAGATGCTCATTAATTGAGGTGATGAGTGATACATAAAGAGTGCTATTTACGATTGAATCATAAGCTGAAACAAGTCCAGAATCACACTGTATATTTATTATCGGATTTAACATATGAATGCATTAAATATACAGGTCCCCCTCAATATAATGCATGTTTCACATTAAAGCATTGAAATATGTATTGTATAAAATTCAGGTTTGGAATATAAAATATGATTATTTGTTCAAATGATGCATTTTAAGTGTCCGGATGGAGCGGTGGATAGCGCACTTGCTTCTCAACAAGACCCGGGTTCGAACCTTGGATTGGGCGAAATGGTATGGAGATGGCAAACTAGGGCACATGAGTTTTCTCCGGTTTCCTCCAACTACAAGCACCCCTGCATGCCAGCATTGAGCCAACAAGAGACATTTATATCAGTTGCATTAACTTGTTTGTTTATCGTTATAAAATAAATAAAGTTTAAACTAATGATTCGATTTTGAGAGTTAGTATGTCCTAGAACAACGTTTGTACAAATATATGATGATGATGACCAGGACAAGTGATCCGACAGGGAACATAATGCTTAAATTTAACATAGATACATTTCCGATTACGAAACAAATTTTACCAGTGTAAATGAGATTACTGTATACCCGGACATCTTTGCTCCCGCTAAATTTTCGCCATTACATGAGAGTGAGAATTTAAAGTGAAAGCGAAAGTTTCCAGTCAAACAATTGAGGCATGGACACTGGTGTTTTAGGACGAAATTAAGACAAGGTGAAAATGTTTCCCGTATTTGACGTATAAGGAGTCAAAAACTCTAGATATATAGTATAACCATTCATTAAACCTCATGGTTTCAGTGATTATTAGCTTACTAAAGTTTTATCGGATGGTATAGCGGTAGACTTTTCGACTCGTATGCGGAAGCTTCCTGGTTCGATATCCAATGGCGGTTCATACCAAAGACCTATATAATGTAGTGACTGTTCCTTCGCCAAGCGCTCGAAATACAAAATAAAAGTCACTAGTCTCTCGAATGAGACCGTAACATAATTCCGTGTCACGGTAAGTGTGGCATGTTTTGTTTGTTTGTAGTTTAACATCCAGTCAAGAATATTTTACTTATATTGAGATGTCACGGGCTACAGATACTGGTCTGTGCTATGGAATGACGCCACTGCAGTGAGGGTTAGTTTTACGTGCCACGCATTCCGCGACACGTGACCTTGGTTTTCAGTTTCATCTGAAAGACTCTTGACTTTCACTTCGATCGCTTGGCGAAGGAACAGTTACTAATATTTTAAAGTCTTTGGTATGACCCGGTCAAGGTATCGAACCCATGACATTCCGCTTGCGAGTTCAACGCTCTACCACTAGACCACCACAAGAGGTGGGTGTGGCATGTAAAAAGAACCCTAATTTTATTGATGTCAGTCAATGGCACACGTCAAACTTTATGTAACTTCACCTGACGCTGGTCATGTATCTCAATATAAGTGAAAGCTTTTGACAGACTGTAAAACTACAATTTAGCAAACATACTTTGAATGTTAAGTAGTCACGTTTAATCCTAGATCTGAAGATTATTGTATGACATAACTCATGCAATTGTTATGCAAACTAACATTATATCTAATCTGACTGTAAAGCGATCAAATCTTAAGAAAACGTTTTTTTTTTTACTTTTTGTCTCGTAACCCATTTACCCTTAAAGACACATTTCGACTGGTCTAAGACATCTAGAAGAGTCCATAATTTTACAGGGGTTGATGAGTTTAAGCTCTATACATTCCTCTTGATAAATTTGTTGTAAAAAATCGAAAAAATTCAAGTATTTCAACTACTTGAATAGCCAGCTTACAAAACACATGCCAGGGATTATTGATGGCATTGTTTAAAATTCACAATATGAAGTATTACACATTGTTTAAACCTATGTCATTTTACATATTCTTAACCAACTTTTATGTAAAGCATTTTTGTCTACACGTTTTAACAACTACTTGATGTATTGAATGTCTATTGAAGACACTAAACTCACTTCTTCATTTTGGGGCCTCGGGGTAGGTTTGTATCAATATTGTGAAAATATGCGATTTTAGAAATTATATTGTCTATCGAATGTCTATCAAAGACACTGAACTCACTTCTTCATTTTGGGGGGTTCGGAGGGGGGGTAGGTTTGTATCAATATTGTGAAAATATGCGATTTTAGAAATTATATTGTCTATCGAATGTCTATTGAAGACACTGAACTCACTTCTTCATTTGGGGGCCTCGGGGGTAGGTTTGTATCAATATTGTGAAAATATGCGATTTTAGAAATTATATTGTCTATCGAATGTCTATTGAAGACACTGAACTCACTTCTTCATTTGGGGGCCTCGGGGGGGGGGGGGTAGGTTTGTATCAAAATGGGGAAATATGCGATTTTAGAAATTATATTGTCTATCGAATGTCTATTGAAGACACTGAACTCACTTCTTCATTTGGGGGCCTCGGGGGGTAGGTTTGTATCAATATTGTGAAAATATGCGATTTTAGAAATTATATTGTCTATCGAATGTCTATCCAAGACACTGAACTCACTTCTTCATTGTGGGGCCTTGGTAAATCAATATTGTGAAAATATGCGATTTTAGAAATTTTAATGTCTATCGAAGACACTGAACTCACTTCTTCATTTTGGGGCCTCTGGGGTTGGTTTGTATCATTATTGTGAAAATATGCGATTTTAGAAATTATATTGTCTATCGAATGTATATCGAAGACACTGAACTCTCTTCTTCATTTTGGGGAGTTGGGGGGGGGGGGTAGGTTTGTATCAATATTGTGAAAATATGCGAATTTAGAAATTATATTGTCTATCGAATGTCTATTGAAGACACTGAACTCTCTTCTTCATTTTGGGGAGTTGGGAGGGGGGGGGTAGGTTTGTATCAATATTGTGAAAATATGCGAATTTAGAAATTATATTGTCTATCGAATGTCTATTGAAGGCACTGAACTCACTTCTTCATTTTGGGACCTCCGTAACTGTGTAGTAAGAGCAATATATTTTATACTATAACGTCCCTCACCCCTTTTCAATGTGGGTTCGAGCCTCACTGGTACCCAAGCAGAGTTTCTAGGAAGATAAGCCGTACTGCTTATGTAGAAGTCTTGTAGTCTCTTTCCGGATATATTGTAACCGGTTATCTCCTTCACCATTGAAACCAGTCGCCAACATGTCACATGGAAAATGACATAAATAATGTTAAACTCAAATGACCTAGCTTCCTAAAACATATTCGGAATAAATTCCTATTGATATAGATGATGACATGCATTTATCAGTGACTATCTAAAGGTTCCATGAATAAAGAAACATTCATAAACCAGTAAGACTATATCACTTTACATTATCTTTCTATTGTTTACGTTGCTATTAAGCAATAAGGAAACACCAAAGTCAGATTTCTATATGTATTTGATACGAATGTATAGATGTATCATCGGTAATCATCCTCTCTGTTACAATAACTGCATGTGGTAGTCTATTGTAGTGCAAGAGAGTTCGACTCGCATGTGGAAGATCTCGGTTTCAATTTCCGATACAAGGTCATACCAAAAACGTAGTAATGCTAGTGACTGTTCCTTCGCCATTTGTTCGGTATACTGAAAGTGAAAGTCACGCGTCATTCGGATGACAGAGGCCCCGTGTCACGACAGGCGTGGCACGAAAATAAATCCATCACTGCATTGGCGCCAGTCCTTTGACACGTCGGAATTCGTTGCACTTCACCTAAAGCTGATGTCATCTCCATACACTAGTGAAAATTCCATAGCATGATATATACAACAAACAAATAAACAAACAAACAAATCTTTTATCAAAGACGCGGTTCTTTATGACACTTGTCTGGAGCAATGGCTATCCATTAAACCACTATGAAGTTATTAGACCATCATACAAAATTCATAATGTCATTGAACACGGATTTGAATATCATACATTTCCATGAGTAAGTCCTATACATATTATTTATTTATAAGGCAATTCAGCCTCCTCATTGAGTAAGATAAGTTTTCCATGAGTTTTCTCGTTAAGTTCAATTAATTTAAATTTCCCTGGCATGATACGTGACATTAAATGTTTTAGGTCATTAAAGAATAACTGATACTATTCTTGTGAATTCAATGATGCTGTTGGTTTCATAACGTTTCTGTTGTTGTAAGTCATTGGTATAACAATATTTTTCTGTTGCAAATTCAAAATAGTCTTTAAAAAAGACCAAACTCAGAAAACTGTGAACACGTTTAACAGTTTTCTTCTACTTTTATTGCATTTGTTACGGTATTACAGATTGTAAAGAGCCGGCCTGGCTCAGTCGGCAGCGCGATCGACTCTGGATCGTGTGGTCGTGAGTTCGAGTCCCGCCGGCGACAGGTTGGTTTCCTGTCTTTCGGATGAGACAGTAAAAACTGTAGGTCCCGTGTCACAGTAGGTGTCGGCACGTTAAAGAACCCTCACTGCTCAATGGCCGTAAGTGCCGAGCATAGGCCAAAATTTGAAGCTCTTCACCGGCATTTGGTGACGTCTCCATATGAATGAAATATTCTTGAGTGGGACGTTAAACAACAAATAAACAAACAAACAAACAGATTGTAAATGCACGCCTTATGAAACATACGACATGAATAGACCTTTAGTTATGTCGCATTTTGTGTTAAATGGGCATTAACTGTGTTTACCAAATAAACTTATTTCAACTTTTTTCTACTTTTACTTCTTGTACTTGATGTACAATAACAAATAAGAGCTATACACAGGCATAAAAATTTTATTGTGAAAATAAGGTCAGGTCCAGTGTGGTATGCATATACAAATAGTAAAGTTGAGTTTATCAATTGCAAGTGAAAAAGTGCCAAAGTTGGTTTTGTAAGCGATTTTCACAAAATATATAGGAATTTAAGAATCTTTATGCATGTGTATATCTCTATTTTGTTAATCTATATTTATCTTAGTGGTAAAAAGGGGAAAGAAAAATTTTGAAAAAAAACACAGCTTATGCCCCTTTAATATCGATAAAAGCTTTATGAGCTGCTAGCTATGGTTTTTCAGTGTGTTTCAAAGAATATCTAAAATCACAGATACCAACCAATAAATCTTCAGAATGTCCAGGATACAATTTATAAATCTGATGAATACTGGACAATGACGGACCACTGAAATCCAGAGGTGGAATCAGGTGCCACGGAAGAGTAATAAACAGAACTTGAATTATCTTTATGAATCCTGTTTTATCTGGATTTGTTAATGCGTTTACGGAGTGGTCGATCGGTCGACAGAGGGCGCTTACCTCCACATAACACCTGATTCCATCTCCTGTTTTTCAATTGTATATTATTTGCACACACACACACACACACACACACACACACACACACACACACACACATATATATATATATATATATATATATATATATATATATATATATATTTATATATATATATAGTCTGCATGGACAATATATCAAGGTACTCTCTGTACTGTGGACATTTTAAGAAGGATTTGTATACAAATGTAATCACGATATGACGAGAAAACCATACCAAACCTTGTGTTGTGTATCAGATATTAATGCCATTCAAAAGAGCAGTTCTTGTGTTTTGTGTCAGTATTAATGCTATTCAAAGAAGCATTGATGTAAGTCACCGAAATACAACAAAATGTGTAGAGAGAAAATAAATGAATATGCGAAGACTGTGGCATAAAACCCCGATATCTGTCAATCATGATCCTAGAAATAGACTTGAATATATACAATTCTGACAGGGAAGGCAATGGTTAGATTTGTCCCTAACATTTATGCCATAGCAATGTGTATGAAGAATAGTCAATAATGGTGAACATTCATAACTTTACGACAGAGACACCAATGTGTTAACATGGAATGTGTATGAAACAGTCCAGGATCCGGCACCATAAAACTTAAGAATTACTTAAAGGGGCATTAGCTGTTTTCAAACAAAAAAATTCAATTTTTGTTCTACTTTTACTACTTGCACTTGATGTACAATAACAAATAAGAGCTATACACAGGTATGAAAAATCTTATATTCCTCCTATATATTTTGTGATAATGAGGTCAGGTCCAGTATGGTATTCATATCAAATTAGTACGGTTGAGTTAATCACTTGCAATTGAAAAAGTGCCAAACCTGGGTTTCTCAATAAATTTTCACAAAATATGTAGGAATTTAAGAATTTTCATGCTAGTGTATAACTCTGTTAGTAAAATAGAAAGAAAACAAATATGTAAAAAAAAACAGCTAATGCCCCTTTAAGTCTTACAATTTTACTCAACTTTGGCTAATCCTGGAATCCGATTGGCTCAGCAGGCCAAGTTGAGAATATATTCAAATATGAGAAAATTCTCAAAATTTATGTTGCAGGGTCCTGAACCGTTTACATTCTTAAGCATACAACACAATCAACAAAGTGTTAAATTGAAATGTATACGAAGTATAGGCATGCACAGTGTACATTCTTAAGTATGGAAGATAAACTCCAAAGTGTTAACATGACATGTGTACGAAGCAGGGTACGAAGCATGGTCAAAAACAGTTTACATTCTTGAGTATAAAACATACACATCAAAGTGTTAAACTGAAATGTATATGAATTAGTCAAGGACAGTTTTAACACAAACACGGAAGTAAAACACTTTATATTAGTACGTACAGTTTACAGCTGTACATTCTATGGTACTTATCCAATTAAATATAAAAAATTCAGATACCAAAGTATAAATTAAAAGAATGTCCAGGACATAGATACAAATCCGGTAAAAATGGACAAACACGGACCTCTGGAAACCAAGAGGTGGGATCAGGTGCCATGGAGGAGAAAGCATCCCCTGTCGACCGGTCACACCCGCCGTGAGTCCACAGTCAAGTCCAAAAGTGAGGAGTGTATCCTCGTCACAATTGGTACAGACGTCTCAACAACCGCCAACGAAAAGGCAACTCAACATTTCACTTAGTGAAACAGAGTAGTCGCAAACAAGACTATTATACCGACCGTAAAATTTGCGGAACGTTGACATTAAACGCGGTTTTCGATATCCCTGTGTCAATAATTTGTCAGTGAGTAGTTTACCTCTGTATATGAAATCTTCATATGTTGTGCATGCCCTAGCATATCGGATCATTTGTGAAATATAAACTCCATATGCGGGTGACTGAGGTATATTACTACTTACATGTGGAAAATTTACGATGGGAAAGCCGAAATCATCGCGTTTATCGTATAGCTTAGTTCCTAATTTCCCGTCTGTGTTTATATAAAGTAAAATGTCTAAGTATGAAGCGTATGTGCTTGATTCTGTTGTATCTTTAATTTCTAGTTTGCTAGGATATATCGCATTGACATATGTTTGAAAATTGTCATTATTAATTGACAAAACGTCGTCGATATATCTAAAGTGATACACTAAGTCGTATAACCAGTTTTACGGGCATTACATAAATTTTGCGTTGGGGAGGAAAAGTCCCTGAGCGAAGCAAAGTGTTGGCAGGTTGAGTTATATCTGGCATAAAACGCATTATGTAAAAACACTTCACATAGCTGTCTTCAAAATTTCTGACTCTCTTTATTTGCTGAAATCAAATTACCTCATGGTATTTTATTAATTTACAAGTTCCAAAATTAATGATATTTCTTAATCACTTGTATGCTCATAGTGTGTGGTATATTTACTATAGAAAGTGTTAAACAAAGACAGATTTCATAACAAATAAATGAAATAGACAGTTAGGTCATAAAACATTAGCACGCGCTGTAGGAACACATTTTGTTGCCAGGAACGCGAAATCAGAATTTTAACACATCTACATAGACTTAATTGAAAATTGTACTGACGGGCCGCTCATCAATATTGATGGTTCGTTCGAATATTTTCTTGACATATATCATTAAAGCAATTACAGATACCCAAGAACGGCACGTTTATTTTCTCATATTATTAAAATTTAAAAATAGGACGGTATAACGCATTTGTTTTTCCTTCGAAACGTAGAAACAAATTAGGAATCAAATACATACTAAACACATGCAGTTGGTTTTTCAAAAGGAAAATAACCTAATCTAAGTATCTATATTCCTTTACTACCCCAATACGCTCCCTATCATCGACATGGTCGTGTGAGTTAACGCCTACTCTTCGAACGTACATTTTATAGTAATATGCAAAATACCTTAGGGTTTAGCTAATACCCAGCGATATAATTAATACTGTTATGGAGCAACATTTTAGCAATTTCACGGTACAATAATATCATTGACTGACATAGAATGTGTACGCTATATTTATCGCCGTAGTGTCCCATTCACCAATTCAACAATATAAGTTGTTGATGTCACACCATAATATATCAATGAAATTCGTACTCTGCACTTGATGATATCTCAGTAGAAATATAGATATCGAACCAAACATTGGCAACACCCAATTTTTGCTGCGTATGCCAGTGTTTTCTTAATACAAATTAAATATCGAGTGAATGCACTTTCTCTTTTCGATATGGATGCCGTTTGGTGACAGATAAATAGTCATAATAGTATATATATATATATATATATATATATATATATATATATATATATATATATATATATATATATATATATATATATATATATATATATATATATATATATATAGTGTGTAAAACATTATCTGTCGCTGTAAAATTGTATCATACTTTTCATAAGTAACTGACCTTGTATGTTTCTATATACAGTACAATCAATCTCCCTATAGTACAACTATAAGTTTTCGCTATCATGTCGTCGTACGTGTTGATATGTTGTTAGCTTCAACCTATGTTTTTACAATACATTAAACAGAAATAGAACCATATGCGAAGTGATAAATAGGAATAATGGATTGTTTATCAGATCAATGGATAAGAATATGCCCTCGAACATTTCGGCAAGAAAAAACAAAGAATTCGTCATGAAATGCTAAAAAGCTTTCTAAATAAACAAAGTAAGAGATGGATTAATCGAACGTGAATGTGCTAGAAACATAAGATCATCACAATTAATTGTTCCTATTACAAATGGTTTCTCAATACTGTTATTACTTAAATCGTGCATCAGTAGACCTCCCCCTTTTAATTGTATATGTTAATTTATTGTAAAGATTCCTGGAATGAGTTATGAGTTTACGTTAAAATTATATACTCGTTTAAAGTTTTAACTTTATTTATTTTCCCAAACATGACCTTTTTATCGTCTTTGACCCATCCATTGAACTAGAAAGGTTTCCATCTATATGTTTTGTGAAAATTGCTTGAGAAAACCCAGATTTGACACTTTTCAAATGCAATGGATTATCGCAACCATACTACATGTATTTGTATATTAATACCACACTGGACCTGACCTTATTCTAACAAAATTTATAGGAATATAAGATTTTTATGCCCGTGTATAGCTCTTATATGTTATTGTTTATCAAGTACAAGTAGTAAAAGGAGGAAATATCGAAATATTATTGGTAAACACAGCTAATGCCCCTTTAAGACAAAAAGTTAATTTAACTTGTGTGTTTTCACCCATTGGAAAGATCTCTGCACATCGCCCTCCGTCTTACTTTATGTCGTAATATTGATTCTGGATCGTTCTTAATTTGCGATCGAACAAGGTCCAGGTCAGACATCCTTGTTACTTACTGTATTTTCTTGTCAGAGTCCACGAATGTTTCCCATGTCTCAAATACGTAAAGGAGAATCGCTTTCATGTTATATCTCACTGGGTTCCGTACCTTCTCAAACATATTGAAGGTTGTTGAAGACACTCTTAACATCCCGCAGCTCTATACCTCCTAATGGGATTGACTTTATTATCTTGGGGTTGATTCGCAAGGTCGATAAAGTATAAGTCTACCAAGGTTAATAAACACATGTTTACAATCACAAGTAGTCTAAATTGAATCAAAATAGGGGTGACAGACTTGTTACAGCCTAGAAATATTGGAGCTGCAGTAATACATGGAGTCACGTTTTACCTGTGCATTCCTAGCCTTTTAAATATAGACCGTATTGTTTTGGTTTTTGACAGAACCCCGATGTACAACTTTACGTTGGTAGACGTGTACATGTATTATGTTGACTTATATTCATTGATTATTCAATGATAATAGGAAGTGTGGCATTTTGGTCAAAGCATGATCAGTTTTTTTTCTGAATATTGTTGAGTCCACATATACCTGGAGTCTGTAAAGTAATTTACCACTGAAGACGTACCCTGTAGTTAACAGAAGCATAATTTATATGTAAGTCTGGCAAATGCTGAGGTTCCCTTTCACTGTAAAATCAACAAAAATAAAGTCATTCTAAGTCATGACTCTCAATACTAAGATATATATTTTATGGTTTAAGCTGATAATGTATTTCAGCGCACTCCTGGGTTATGATTGATATGCATCTATGAATTAGCATCTATCATTGTTTTTATTAGTTTTGATATCAAAAGCTCAGAGAAGTAACATTTATGGGATGAAAGGTTCAGAATTGTTATGGGAATTTACATCAAAATGAATTCACTAAGTTAATCGTTTGAAGAATGGTTGCATGGTAAGTATCGATAAAATGAATTCTAATATGAAAGTTTCTAGTTCCAAATTGTTCCCAAATAAACTATAGTTTAACTTAATGAGTGCACTTTTTCGCTATTGCATACTATGCGATGACTCAGTATTTCAATGTTTTGAAGGAGTTTTACGATTTCAAGAATGCAACAGCCAAATGGTTTTTATCATTGTCCTGACAGCTTTTTATTTCCTCTAACTTTGTGATGCAACAAAAGTTATAATATTGTTTGTACAGAAAAAATATGCACTTTAAAACATCAGCAAGTGTGTAAAACTTACAATCAATCATAGACTTTTTCTGAAAATCAGGTAGGTCGCATTCTACGTAACTATTTTCTAGGTAAAATGATGTACACGTTCATTTGTAACAACTATTAATCTATGTCAAAATTGATACCATGGCGACGTTTTACGTGATCGTAGACTTAATCATTTACGCGGTAGCGTTTACCTCTTTGTTTTTGGGCAAAATTTAATACCATGATGATACACTTAAATATACATTTCTTGTACATGTATATGTTTACTCTCAGTAAATTATACATATCTGATCAAATGTCACAACAGAAACCTTAATCTTTCTTGTACAAATATTATCTTATCTTCAAAGCTAACTGCTAGCAGTAAGCAACTGAAAGCAATACATGTTCCGTTTCAACAAACACGAATTGATGATTTAAAAATTTGTTTTTTATCTGACACAGGTTTTGAAAGTTGTATTTACGTTGAAAATAAAGCATTTGTCCCCGGTTTGACATTTGATAGATAAACTGTTGCCATTATCACACAATTACTTTTAATAAAAATTTTGAGGTGTAATTTAATTATGGCGCACGGCATGCTGATCGATTTCAGTTGAAAACACAAGTGCATCAAGACCCGAATGTGTTAGGTATATCTTTTATTCATGTCACAAATTTAGTCGGACGCAGACTGTTTTCTTATTTGTTCTATTTGTTTACTGCTTTATATGAATCTTTGGTCAGCGAATAACACATGGACCACTGTATTGACAATGGATACATATTTCACTGAATTTCATCGAACAAATTAAAAACAACCGGACTCGGAGTACAGTAATCGGAGTCTTTTATAGGTTTGTGTGCCACATGATGAAGTAAATGACATTTTTAAAAGACAATAGGATGTTATCATAATAAACACAAAAGAGGAATGGCATGGGTTCATATTGACACTGCAATGTTTTAAGCAAGTCCGCCAATGGTTGAGTTGTATAAATATTCCACTCTAGCAAATGTACCTACTGAAATATACTGCATATAACTTATACCTTAAAGTAGCAGGATTCCTCCATACCATATCATATTCATTCACTGCAGAACACATATATAAAGAAACATAGATGAAAGAGAAAATAGAAGGAAACAGTGTACCTCTTATCTCCTTAATTAAGGATAATGGCAGTTCACTATAAGACTAAAGTCATATAGCCCACCATATGGCGAATTGTATGTATTGATATTATCTGTGAGTAATATAATATCAAAGACGAAAATCATCTGATGTAGTATCCCACTGTATACTACCTGAACTGTGCCGCTAAGTATTTCTCTCTCTCTCTCTCTCTCTCTCTCTCTCTCTCTCTCTCTCTCTCTCTCTCTCTCTCTCTCTCTCTCTCTCTCTCTCTCTCTCTCTCTCTCTCTCTCTCTCTCTCTCTCTCTCTCTCTCTCTCTCTCTCATGCAAACACACTTTCTCTCTTACACACACTCTTTCACATTAACTCTCTCCACCTATTCTCATTTTCACACAAATAGTGCTCTACAGATAATATGATGTACACGAGAATGAAAGAATACAATAACCACACCCACATATTGTGTTTTATCTTTTCATTTGCCACAACGTTGTGCTCGCGGTTCCAAAGCAAAATACACGTTACAGAAAAGTGTATATTAATTTATGGAAATACGTATTTACAGATTTCCCTAAGGTCGACATACAGTTTTATATATATTGTTCAAGAATAAATCATTTAATTTTTTACATTCATTTATACCTAATTTCAACAGATTTTCTTGTAAATGCAGCATGATTGAAAGCAATAGATTATACTTAATTTATACACACACACACACACACACACACCACACACACACATATATATATATATATATATATATATATATATATATATATATATATATATATATATATATATATATATATATATATATATATATATATTCATTCGTTCCAATTCCGTTACGTATGTACTTATAGTTATTATTTACTGTTGTTTTTTTTCAATATTGGTAAATTTCGTTTGAAATACTTTATGTGTTAATAAATTTTCCAAATCTGCCGTTAATGTTCATCCAAGTATGTTACGCAAAAGTGTAATTCACAGATTGATGTTAAATGTGCATTAGCTGTGTTTATCAAAATTATTTAAAAACTATCTAATTTAATTTTTTTTATACTTGTACTTGATGTACAATAACAATGAAGAGCTATACGCAGGCATAAGCAATATGTATTCCTATATATTTTGTGAAAATAAGATCAGGTCCAGTGTCGTATGCGTATACAAATAGGAAGGTTGAGTTAATCAATTGCAATTGAAAAAGTGCCAACACTGTTTTTAAGTATTTATTTTACAAAATATAGAGAAATTTAAGAATTTTATTCCTTAGTATATATCTCTTTTTGTTATTGTATATCAAACTAAGTAGTAAAAATGGAAAACAAATTTTAAAAAAAACACAGTTAAAGTTTCTTTAATTAACAACTTGATGTAATGAATAAATGTACATCAAGGATTATGACCCATTAAAAACTTAGCTAAAACATACCAGAAAAATAAAATGTTCATAGTTTGCAATCATAAAATATTATTCCTACTTACTTTTATCGTTACCATAAGGTTTCGATAGATCATGTCTGATTTTACGTTCACAAACTGATGTGACCATCAATTTGTACTGAGTGATACATTTATAAAACCGTAACATACACCATAAAACTAAAAGACTGCACCTTCCGACCTTCCAAATACCAGAAACAGAACCTATTATATACCTACAATTATGTGTTGTATATACTTGATCCCCAGTCACATGTAGATTAAAAACAACAACAACAACAACAACATCAACAACAACAACATATACAGATGAGTACACCAACACGTACAGACATTTACTCTGACGTATACAGAAATGCACGCGCGCAAGTACACAGAAATGATCAAAGAAAGCCAGACATAAACTTGCTATAGATAAATGCAATTAGGGGACAATAAACTTATATATTGTCTACGCAAGTCCCTCTATGTTTCGTATGGTGCTTTCTTAATTCAAGCCCTAGATGTCGGGACTATTTTCTTGGATTAGCGTAAGCAGTTACTACGACATACTTTACAGGGGTATGGGTTCTTTGTATCCGTAGATTTTGTGTAGTATAAAATAGCATTATGCCCAACAAAGCCTGTCCGTGATTTATATATGATTTTATCAAAATCCTTTTTTACTTTTTCTTACATTGCAGTATTTATTTACACTGGGAGTTAATTCCCTTATACATAAGGTCGCATGGAGATGAAAGCAACCCAAGATGACCGGTCATAGTCTACATGAATACACAAATGAGACTAGGACAAAGGGAATAGCCTTTCGTTATTTAGACATAAGTGGTCTTACATCCAACATGATGTAAAAATAATTCACCATTCCTATAGAATATTTTTATAGTTCATTATATTGACCATATAATTTTCAAGGCATTATTTGAAACGCGCTTCTTCTTTTATCTATGTTATGACCTTACCGCCAAGTTATTTGACTCTGTATATGAACACTTGTAAGATAAAAACACATTTGTGGTTATTTGATTCAGTGGTGTTTTACGCAAAACTCATTGAGTTTTTAGTTTTTCTCACAAAATCAGTTTAGGAGTCAAACCAGCACTGAGTTGATAAGAGATATGTTATGCTTTAGAACGCGATGCTCCAGCCAATTGACCACAGAAGTCAGAAAGACTTTATATTTGGTAATGTAAGAAAAGCGGGGACGATAAATAGGACGTAAAATATAGGAACGTTTGTAGTATTGCTCAATAAGAAATTATGCGTCGGTGGCCATATTGAATGAAACGCCCAGTTACAACCCTGAGAATGAGTTTTGTTATCTCATTGTATTGAATACTAGCAAATTATAAATATAAATACGTTACTCACACACACATACACACACACACACACACACACAAATATATATATATATATATATATATATATATATATATATATATATATATATATATATATATATATATATATATATATATATATATATATATATACATATATATATATCATACGGTAACATATCATGTAGATATATAAATGCAATAAACACTATTGCTATGAAGATATGTCAAGTTTTGTAAGTATTCATATCATTTATGACCAACTTTAATTATTTTAAGACGGACAAGTTTCTAAATATATATGTCTACATCCTGATGAACTGTAAGAGAATATCAGCTATTTTTGTTTTCCGAGAATATAATTTTCAATTTTTATCATTTATACTAGTCGGGTTACATCGTCTTCCGTCTATAACTCCATCAAACAGTATGATAATGTAATGAATACACCTAAACACGCCAGTATCAGGAATCTGGACAGAAAAATACCCATTACAATTAAATAATAAGTGAAAAATAAAATTTTTAAAAAATAATAAAATCTTAAATTTTAATTCTATGACATTTATTTACACATATATTGATACAATGGTAATCGTATCAAACATATTTCATATAAAATGTTTTACAAGAACAAAACCAAATCAGGGAATATGTAAACGAACGTTTATGCAAATATAAATGTTACAAATATGACAATAGGTATGGACAGGGTCTACAAAGTCCTAGTGGTAAGAGTATCATGCTTTAAACCAGTCTCTCACCTCTAGTTAGCGTTGATTCGATTCCCTCTTAAACCTAATAAGCTGATTTGGTGAGAAGTTCGCAAATTTGCTTATGGAAGACCGGTGGTCTCTTCCCGGGTACATTGTAACCGGGCTCTCCCCTCCACCATTTAAAACAGGCCGCCACCATATAACTGAACTTCTAGTGGGGCGTAAAACAACATTTAAAAAACAGACAGAAAAGATATGCATTTAATAGAATATTTGTACAAAATCAAGATGTCAAATACGATGCCAAATGGAAAAGCAGGTAAATTGAAACAGGACTGCAAAATGATAAAAACAAGAAAATTATTGGTCAAATTGAACTCGTTAAAATAAAAATGATTCAAAGTACTTTCAATCTGGAATGTTTCGCCCCTGATTATTTTCGCCATTTTACGACAGAAAACATATTCACGCCGTCTTAAACTCGCCCTACATCACCATAGTCTCATGGCTAACATGTATGCCTATGCTTCAATCATTTAGTTTGAAAATTTCGCTTTCATTTTAAAATCGCCTTCTCATCCAAGGACGAAAATGACGAAAAATAAACGGAAGCGAAAATTTCCAGGTAAACAGTTTAATCATACCGTACGTTTCTTCCAAATTATGGAAACTGCATCTCGCACTTAGACACTATGTAAGTGCAGTGTTGATGAGAAAATGAATTATTGCAGAGGAATGGAAATTATAATGCAATATTTGAATTCCTTTATATTTCATACAGCGAAAAGATAAAAGTTTTTTAAAAAATCACAGAAAAATGTGTTTCTACTTCAAGTCCTTTGACTAATGAATCATAAACGTGTTTCCCATCTTGGCTTTAGAACAATGTAGCAAATACTGAGACAATAACATTCGTATAAAATTTGACCTATGAAAAGTGTAACTTTATTTCAAATCCTTCAAAGTATAATTGATAACAATTTTATTTGTGTTATACCTTCGTACAATCATACGATAAGTATATGTCATTGAACAGTACAACTGATGTGGTGTATTTACAGCTTTTCTGATCTCAGATAAAGACATAATACAAATGAATTCTGCAGATACTTAGACATATCTGAAATTTTTGTACTCAAAACACTATGTTAATAATCCACTCAGATAGAATAGTTTTCAAGGTCCTATTGATAAAACGTGTTTTTCTGCAGTACAATTCTTGTCTGAGTCACAAATAAGAGAAAAAAGGGAGAAGAAGAAGAAGTACCACTAGGTATTCGAAACTTCAAGTCCATTAGAATACGACAATTTAGATTTAATAACGCTCTCCAAATGAATAACAATTGCGAATCGCAAACAGGACTGGATCAGGTGTCCGCAAGAAGTCAGCAACACCTGTTAGCAGCATGCTACACCAATCGCAAATGTTCTATAGAAACCTCTCGAGTTTGATGAAAAGGTCAATCTCGGTGAAAAGGGTATCAGTTAGTTTTCGAACTGAAAGGCGAATGGGAGTCGCTGCCTATGGTCGTGTTCTAGAAGAGGCGGAATTGTTAGTAATGGTTTTCAAAAGGAGTCAGTATTTCTTATTTCTGATACCAATGGTTTGAATCTCTCATGGACAGTTTACAAATACGATGACCACAAGATAACTCTCAACCCTGTAGAATTCAATAATGGGATGTGGTGTCCTGGAGGAGTGAGCTTTCCCTGCTCAACCTCTGGTTTTAGGTAATGAAATAAAATTATCAACACTATTTCGTTATTCTATACTAAAGTAACATCTCAAATGGATAGCATTATTTAAATTCAAAACACCTCAAAAGCTAAGATAGTCATCTTATTTCAGTGACTATTCAGATTTAGGAATACATTTATGTTCATTTTGCCTTGTATGATACCACTTTTTTGTCTCGAAATTATTTCAAATTCGAGCTCAACTGATGATATCTTATTGACAGAAATATCATCTTGAACATTTGTTTTGATCCTTTTTTTGTAAAACTATAACTTTGGTATTATGCATATTATATTTATAATTTTTTCAGCATCCAAAAACGTTTCCTAGCAACTCATTTCAAACAAGAAAATAAAGATGAAGATATTTTGTCCATTTCATCCGATATTTCCATAATAATCTCCAACTGAAAACATTTACAATCTTCGTTTCTGAGCCTCGGGCCTAATTTGGGGAGTTTGAAGCTATATTGAATGTAGTAGTGAAATTTTTGGAATATGTTAAATACCGTTCAGCATCACAAAATAATTCATTTAAATAATTACCAAATGTGAAACAAGGATAAATGTTTGTTTTACGACAATAAAGTGACGCTTTGTGGCAACTTCACATAACAACTAATTGAAAAGATTTATTTCCAATAAACAGTGCATAAAGCATGCAGCGATACAAAAGTCGGCCTATATCAGATATGTACATAAATCAATGTATCTGAATGCCTCAGTTGCTTTTAAATCTGTGTATATGATATATTTCTCCTATGATGTGTGTGTCATACAGCTTCATAACAGATTACATAAATATTATATATGCAACACGTTTAATAAAGCCTGACGGCGATTGGATTGGTTAACGTGCAGTAAACTGAACTACTTTTATTTACTACTACGCAGACTACAGTTAGCTATGACGTGTTTGTGGCGTCACCTGAACTTGAATGGCGATAACAAAATAAAACATTTTGTAGATTCATTTTGTTAAAGTCGGCAAATTTGATAAATTCAATGTTCAGTTAAAGTATGTTGTGATGTTAATCATAATTTATGTGATATGAATGGAAACTCGTGACAGATATCTCACGCACGCACGCACGCGTAACGCTCTAAAATAGACAGGGCAAGTGACGTCAGCAAAATAAACAAAATTACAGAGAAACAGTGATTCAGTGTTTATTCAAGGGAGGTCTAGCACCTATTAGGCTATTGATGCTGTTATGGTAGCAACACTGGGTGAAAATGCCCCTCCATATGCTACCGTAAATAGGTGAGTGTCAGAATTTATATGTGGCAGACAGAGCCTATAGGTTGATCTCCCCGTCCTGGAAGGCATGTCACTGTGGCAACTTCTGAAATTTTCACTATCGTCCAAGATATTGTTATAGGTGACATATTATGCATCACTTCTTATTTCAAAAGAGTTAAGAGAAAAAATTAAGATCATGGGCAGTAAATGTGTCTTTTTTCACCAGAACAATGCCCCTGCGTACATGTATGTCATTGCCATGGCCGCCATTGTACAAGATACGTCTTCAAAAACAATGAAAACTGGATGGCACCAAAGCGCAACTCAGATGAGTAGGCATCACATGGTTTCATATTTGTATTCAGGGCATCAGGATTATCTTTCTTTGTATGATAAATAATTACTTCTGAAGGACGAATAATATATTTGTCAATTATTGCTAATTTGATGTCATCTGAGTAAAAACGCATGGCCATAGTTTTTATACTAAAAATACTACGGTGGAATTCTGTCAATTTTTTTTTAATTTTATGGCAAAATCGGGCCAATATTTAGCTTATTTTTGTAATCTGTTTTAATAACCAGATAACGTGAACGTTAACAATGAAATCTATCACTGATAGAGATTAAATAGACATTTGCTGTGTGTACTTATATTGATATACAATTAACAAAAATAAGAGATAAACACAGGCATAAGGATTGTTAAATTCCTATTTATTTTGTGAAAATATTTGTATATGCATACCACACTGGACCTGAACATATTTTTACAAAATATGTAGGAATATAAAATATTCATGCTTGTGTATAGGTCTTATGTGTTATTGTACATAAAGTACAATTAGTAAAACTAAAAAAATTAGAAATTATTTTTAGTAAGAACAGCTAAAGGCTATCTTGGTTCTAAAGGTCAATTTAGGTACCAATGAATTTGATAACATATTAACCGATAGCATTAGAAGATTTGTTGACACAAACACTACTAGTATTTTCTTCAGATATATTGGATTTCTGTTTGGGTGTTAAATTACAAAAGAATGCCTTCTGATGGAGAGAACATCAAGTGTATTTTAACAGGAATTCATACGTGGTGAATGAGATGATGGTTTGTTTTGGGGAATAATATAAATACCCCTCGATGACAATTGTGTATGCAGAGGAGTACCCGGTCAAATGACGTAAAATACTGACTAACAACAAACCCCGAAATAAAAACAGGATACATCTTAGAGAGAAGTGTAATAACATATTCTGCTGAACTAGCCGCATCCTTCAGCAGGTATATATAAATAAAATCAACATAGCTCTACATCTGGATATAAAACAGACTAAGTATTAATGGATTAAAAGCACCATCTGGTATTACAGAATGGAATGAAAATCTTAAGTGGCTGGTGTTGAAATCAAAGTACATTCGTATATATGTCGCTCGGATTTATATATCTGTACAATCAACAAGATTTAAGATATGATATATTATAATTATAAAGGTAATTAGGTCTTGTACTTGACATTTTATACTTGCTTGGTTTTATAATTGCCGGAAGTGTTACAGTACTGCATTTGGTAGACTATGAATAAACATGAGTAATTTTGAGGTAGAAGATATGTTACTGAGTATTTAGATTAGTATGAGAGTGACCCGCCAGAACTTGTGAACAAAATGAGATGCTGGACATCGTTTCATAAAAGGTTGTTAAACAGGGAAAAGTCGTAAACCCAGTATTACGATTACCGACCATTTCATAAACGTTTCCGATACGGCGTTCCCGAGATCCGGAACGGTTAAAAAATACAGCGTACTGATCATGTGACTTTTTGAAAATTGAGGGCACTTTGGTTGCGGTAAATACGAATTAACCATGGATGGTAGAGGAAATCCATACAAATCAAAAAGCAAATGCTGATATGTGTTGCCATGTGTAAACCGGGTTCCAGAGAGAAAATAAGCCAGCAAATATCCGTGGATAGACGAAAACTCATTTAAATGAATTTCCCAATAAAAATATGAACCTACAACTGAAGCTTATTTAGCCTTTTAGGTCTATGATACACCGTCACTGAAACTGATGTAAACTTTGCGTCAAAATTCTAAGATAAAGGAAAATGTTTATGAATTAAAATATGAAATGTAGAACCTTTTGTATTAATCAGAACTATATCATTTCTCATCTGATTAGAGGACTTCTGTGAGTGCCCGCAATTTTTTCAAAAATATTCTTTAAATTTTGTACCGTGGTGATGAAAGTCACATGACAGAGAGTGGTGTGTCAAAGGATCTCGGAAACGACGCATTATCGATCCACGACAAAATTTAGTCGATTGGGTCTAGGCAGTCGTAAATCCTAAATTATTCTTGTTTTCATCAAGAACACGTGAAATATTTTGAGAAATTGTTTGAAAAGTCAGACAAAATAACTTTGTTTGATGAGTTAGAGTGAAATAAGACCGGTAGGAGACTCAGTGTCTTCCAATACAGACATACCAGTTACCTCCCTTAGATTGTGTAAATTAGGGAATGTTTAACGGATCACACGCACTGTGTTACGGTATTAAATATTTCACGATAATGTACTGATCTTGGTTTTCCGCAGAAGTCATTTATCACAATTGACTCTCCTACAATTCCTTCCACCTTTTTTATTCGCTGAACAATAAAAAGATATATTCTATATATATATTCTACATACTAAATAATCGGTTGTCGGAAGAAATTCTGACTTGCTTTATGAAACGGTCGTACACGTTGTCGATGAATGGTCGTAAAACTAATCGGTAATCGTATATATTTCCGACCTTTTATGAAACGATGCCCAGGTTGCCAATCGAAAACAGATCCCAATAAAAATGTACACGTTATCGCTATATTGCATTTACACTGACTACATATAAAACACAATATTCCAGTGAGAGGTAACATTCCGCAACTGTTCTGTCACCAAAGCTGCATGACATAATACATAGCGCCAAAATGGTGCCTAAACATTATGAATATGTTTTACTATTGTGACGCCTTTGTGGCATTAAACATTGTCTGACCAATGAATGACATGCTTTTTTTGAATAGTCATGGTTTTAAAGTAATAACAATGATAAATACATTGTATGTTAACGTGAATGTTCACCGAGGTAGACCGTCATCTGCCGGAAATGACATGCAATGTTACCCGATGCCACTGATACAGTAATGTTTTACTCTGCTATTTAAATAATGCTACTGGTAAGCGACCAATTCTAGCCTACACGCTTTATTTACCTAATATTTCTGGTATATCAGAGAAATCATTTGTTTTTTATTTTGGCTATCAGAAGAGTATCTTGTTTTGGAAACACAAATTCAGCGAAAGTATGCGAGTCTTTGAACGTTCCGATCCAGTTCAAAACACTTGGCGAGAGTTTTTACTTGGTCAGAACTTGTTGATGAGCAATACCTAAGGTCAATTGTCTGAAAGAGATAGATCATTAAACGTACTTAACAATCAACTGATAATGGTAGTTATACTATTATTGAAATCTCATTTCAAGGAAATGTACATTTAGATATACATATTATTTTATGTAACATCATTCAATTAAGATTTCTTTTAATGTGACATTAAAATGTTAACTACACATGTAAATTTAATCGTTTTCCTGAATAGTAAAACACAAATGGTTGCAGAAGCGTACCATGCTGCCAGAATGATGACACAAGATGGTATCACAATAGTGCCTAAATGTGTCCGACATAGTTCCAGAAAACTTTGCATACGAACAGTGTTGATGCGGAATCATTGCGGTAATATGTCGCCGCATTAATGCAACACTCTAACCGCATCACTGCCGCAAATTAACACTGAAATCTTGCGAGATACGGGATATTGAACAACCCATTCCGATCCGGGTTTTGTATTTAATTTGCCAATTTTATTGAGAAAACGTTGATAACCTCAAAGTAAAAAGACAATATGCATACCTGATATTTCGGTACCAGCTGTTCATCTTACACTAAAGTAATATTTGGCACTGTTAACATCATTTAAATTCAAAAATTTTCTAAAGCTAAGATTTTTTTTACAGTGGTTACTCCTAGATGGATTTCGGCTATACTCTTAGGCAAAATTATTTGGCCTTGTATAATACCACTTTCTCATTAGAAAATACACATACCTTTTAAATTGGAGCTCAACTGATGAAGTCTAATTGACAGGAACGATATAGTCTTGAGCATTATAACTTTGGTAGTGTCTTTATAAAATTCAAGTGTCACTTAATTTATTTTATTCAAGTTCAATGTTTAGCAGAATATTATTCAAAAGACTCCATGATGTATAAAATGAACTGAACTGAAGAAGCAGCCAATCCCGATGTACAAAAGAAACCAGTAGAACATCACGCTCGTGTCTACGAGGGGTTCCGAGGGGACAATAGAAACTCTCCTTTAAAGAAGAGTTTAAAATATGACAATGTGAATATCATTACGTCAAGTGATGAAGCCGACCTGAAGAAGAAGAAGAAGAAGAAGAAGAAGAAGAAGAAGAAGAAGAAGAAGAAGAAGAAGAAGAAGAAGAAGAAAAAGAAGAAGAAGAAGAAGAAGAAGAAACTGCGACCTAAACTAGGATGACCTATGTGCGTGTGCGTTTAATATATGTGGGTGTTACAGGTCGAATTTTTAACATCCAATTGTACGTATTCCGGTTAGCTTGTAAAGATTTCCGTTGGTAATTACATGATTGAAAATCAACAAGTACGTATATGTTTTAGATGTATCGTTTTTCATATCATACCTTTACATCAAGCTCATCTCTAAGGATTTTGGTTTATAATTATTTAAGTTTGAACCGTACAAATTAAAGCTGTTTGTTTATGAATGTATAACAAGGATATCTAAAGACCTTGCAAGAGTTTTAGAAAGCAAAATTAACAATGTCTCTCTTATCATACCTATTTTAAGCTTAGCGGTATTAAATTTTCGTGCAATTTCATATTAAACAATTTAATTTGCGCGAAATTTATTTTTATTGAAAGAATGTTTGAACATAAATGCAAAATATTTTTCTAGATGGTGGTAATTCAGATGAGAAGGAAGTATTGTTCCTCAGTCAGTTGAAACCATATTGTCTATAAAACAAAGTAAACTTATTTTATAGCTACGGAATTAGTGAAATGTGGTTTGGAGAAAATAACAAGATAAAATTTGAGTAACTTTTGCTGTTATATAATGCGATTCGTTAAATACCAATTGTCAAATTTTCTTTCATCCTGTATATATCTCTTCATATAAATAGACGAGGAAAAAATAATCTGATGCAATGAATTAGTTTGAATCCATATCAGCTGACTACATTCAAATTGAGAACAAATATGTTGCAGATGTTTGATTATCATAGAACAAGTGGTAATAATTAAATACTCGTAACTATATAACCAGCCATATCATTGCCATATTTTGAGAAAAAATACCACGTACGTGTCGGAATGTCAATATCTGTCAAAAGAAATTCATGTTGATTATAATAGTACAACATATAATAGTAATAATAATAATAATAATAATAATAATAATAATAATAATAATAATAATAATAATAAAAATCATAATAATAAAAATCATAATTATAATGATAATAAAAGTAACAAAAATATCATATGTAATATTTTTATTTATTTCTTGATCGTTTGATATCATGATTACTATCAGTCATTTATCCATTGGAATGTAAATAGGTTAATACATTTTATTTTTGTTTTATTGCAACGTAAAATATTTCAGAGTAGGTATTACATGCATTATCATAGTTGATACGATGTAAAATCAAATAGAGTTGTTTTTCGAGTTTTTCACTATAACACATTCTATGAGGTATTAAAACAAAGATGTCTTAGATTTAAAGTTGTGTGTATTTTCTTTAACACACAAATCTGGTAGACCACAGAACGCCATACAGACTTATAAACTAATAATAGAAATCAATATAGCACTGGATAATTCGGATGTGTATGTTCCGTAGCATGTTTAAAATATTTCCATTTATTTTTATTAAAGTCATTAATCATACATCGATTCTGTGGCGTTGTTAATAATTGCTACTCAAGGTATAAATTTTAAGAATGTCTGAACGGATTCTTTAAATATCTTGTACTACAATCTTTTGTGTGAAATATTTAGCCTTTCCTGGAATCTTTCGTTCATCAGCAAATGCTCGGATTTCTCCTGTATCAACATCCCGTGAAATACCTTCAGCAACAGCCATGTAAGTTTCTCTTCTCTTTGTTTGATGTCCATAAACGGACTCCAGTTTGGATACTATGTCCTGTTAACAATGACATAATAGAGCAAATCAAATTTTCTTTTTGAAAAAGATGAAAAGTGTCCGGAATAATAATTATAAAATGCCGGTTTTTATAAAATGCCAGTTTTTACAAATTTTACAAACTTCTTGACTTAACTAAATATTCAAACATATATCTATCGAGAATCTCAGTTTAGGTTATCCTCGTATAATTTACAATATTTGCAAAGTAAATTATAGTTTTCTTCTTTAGTCGTTACCTGAGGGAATCCGTATTCATAAAAAAGGGTTTCTGGTAATAACTGATGATGGACTCGCTTACTACGAATTGCCTCGTCTATGGGTTCTCCCAGAAATAAAACTCGTACCGCAATCTAAATGCCAAGAGAAATATGATATTAAAATGAAATGCTTTAAAGAAACTCATTTTGGGTTACACTTCAAAAATGTTTAAGTTTACTCAACCTTGCCATTTTTAACAGTTGTTGTTTTGTATAATAGTATATGAAACTATCGATATACGCAGTATGACCCAAACCATAAGTTAGGCAAACAAGGGAATAAGCAATGGTTCACGTTATAAACAAGACGTCTAGGGACACTTTCCCTTTAGAAAATCTGTTTAAAATTGGAGCTCAACTGTTGAAGTTTAATTGACTGAAACGATCGTCTTGAGCATTTTAACTTTGGTTTTATAGTTATTATACTTGTTACAGGCCATACCTGAGAATATGTCGGGTCGATTAAGTCCATGGGAATCGAATCGAAGCCGAGCCTTCAATGGATTGATCAACCCGACATATTCAAGTGGACGGTCAGCAATATACTTGTCGAGGATCATATTCTCATTCAGGAAATGTTTTTAACTGTCACTGTACACAGAACTGTGCGTCAGATTATCCGTCCTTGTCTATTTTGCAGCTTATCGTCCATAGAACCATGCAAAGCAGTCACTTGATTATTTATACCAAATGAAATGGCTATATTTCAGCCCGAGGCAATACAATAAACTTTACCAGGAGTTAAACATTACATTCTAACTATTGCTGTACATTCCGTTCGATCAGTAGTAATGCACTGCATTTTAACGGTATCTTAGCTGAACATTACAATTTATATGTAGCCGTATATTGCATTATACCTGTAGCTGTTCATTACAATATATGTAGCCGTATATTGCATTTTACCTGTAGCTGTAAATTACAATATATGTAACCGTATATTGCATTTTACCTGTAAATTACAATATATGTAGTCGTATTTTACCTGAAGCTATGCACTACAATATATGTAGCCGTACATTGCATTTTACCTGTAGCTGTGCATTACAATATATGTAGTCGTATTTTTACCTGAAGCTATGCATAACAATATATGTAGCCGTACATTGCATTTTACCTGTAGCTGTGCATTACAATATATGTAGTCGTATTTTTACCTGAAGCTATGCATTACAATATATGTAGCCGTACATTGCATTTTACCTGTAGCTGTGCATTACAATATATGTAGTCGTATTTTTACCTGAAGCTATGCATAACAATATATGTAGCCGTACATTGCATTTTACCTGTAGCTGTGCATTTCAATATATGTAGTCGTATTTTTACCTGAAGCTATGCATTACAATATATGTAGCCGTACATTGCATTTTACCTGTAGCTGTGCATTTCAATATATGTAGTCGTATTTTTACCTGAAGCTATGCATTACAATATATGTAGCCGTACATTGCATTTTACCTGTAGCTGTGCATTACAATTTATATGTAGCCGTATATTGTATTTTACCTGTAGCTGTACATTACTGTCACCTTTCTACAAGCATAACATATTCTATCTGGCTCTCATTCAAATGAACTATTTGTTTTCTTCATTATTTACAATTGTATGTCATAAATATAGAAGAATGTCCATGAACAACATACATTCTTATAATTCATATCCTTAACATTCTGCTGACGAGGCAAATATTCCAAGACGCAACCACAAATACCAACTTAAATAGAACGGGTTTTTTTCTTCCTCTTCCCTAATTATCTAGTTGAATAATAACCTGCAAAATGGGTCCAGACATATTGAACACCCACATTTGTGTAGAGGGAGAAATGAACATGGCGGTCTGGGTTGTCAGTAGATATACAAAAACCTAGTTTTGTCATTGAAAAGTGAGATCAAGGTGATAAAACATGTATGAATAGCATTTTGTGTTGCTTTGGAAGTAATAGGGTTGGCGACAGAAAATCCAGAAGTTGGATGAGAATATAAATATTCCTTTGTTGGAGAGTACATGTAAGAATAATTGCAATGGCAGCCTATATCTAAATTTTTCTTGCATATTTTGTTTTCAACGATTTATTTTTATCTTTCAGCACATGGTTCTGGTCTGGCCTAAATTCAGTAATCAATATTCTTGGAAACATTGTCTTGAAGATGAATGAATTAGCATTAAAATTTATAGGAAAATACTGGTGATGTTTGTCTAGCTACGTCCAAACACACTGTGCGTCATGGAACTGATAATGATATAAACACTACAATGACATATGGAAATATTTCTTGTAAGAAAAAAACAAGATCATTGGCAATTATCACGTCAGAGACGTAGATGTAATCAGTACTTTGTTTATTGAATTATTTTTTGTTTGTTAGATCTTGATAGTTTCATGTTCTGGAAGTGATCATTTATTTATAATATAATTCGAAGTACGTAATCAATCTGTGCTTATTTGTTTCCATTTTGCGTTTGCTTTTTACCAATCACGGAAAACAGGGTGTGTGATTTGCAATCTGATGAACGATTAAATTACACTTATGCACTCATGATAGCGTGTTTCTGTCAAGGTATGCATATAAGAGTACATTCATGTTGCTCCATTTAACTACTTACCAACATACATGTAAATGAATACTTATTTATTGTTTACAATGTCAAAAATCTAGAAAAGGAGAGTGTATAACTATGTTGAGTAGGTCTAAATGTCCGTGGCTTTTAGGTTATAATGTGCGTGCAGTTGATGAATTTGAACATAATATACCTGAGCGATTGCCGTGGTAATTCTGGAACCGCCTGCCGCTCCTAATACCAGTCGCACGTTTCCGGATTTGTCGACAAATATTGCCGGCGCCATGGAAGACAATGGTCGTTTTCCTGGTTTTATGGCATTAATATCGGTGTAAACTAAATTATCCTAAAATTATATAAGAATAATTTGTAAAACAATTGTCTGAACAGTTGCCGTGCATTTGGCATTCCTTAGTATTAAAGTCACATTCCGGGGAGAAACGATTATTATTTTCTTTGTGTGTGCGCACTTAATGTCTATCCTCATTTCCTTTCGTCGTATTTTTAAAGGTATATACTATTTTTAAAATTAGTTAGCTAAACACCCGGCATGCAGATCTCATAATAACCTCTTGAAATAGTATGGAAATGAGGAGCTATCGAAAACGAGGCATGGGAACCAAAACAAACTGCCCATGGTATATAGCCTATGCTAGAATCAGCACATCATGTACAGATCTACATAAGCCTTACATTACCCTATGTTGCTTCGATTAAATCTTGTTGAACAGGACATACATTCTGTCGAAATTTTGTTCCCAGTTTGAGTTATTTTGATTGATAAAATCAGTCGGCTTCTTCGTACTCGTAGCAAGATGCGGTGACATATTTTCACCGCAACATAGCCATCCCTTTAGCTAAATATTTATCGTGGCAGAGGTCGGAAATTGAGTCAGTTGCTTATCCGATCTATTATTTTAATTCGTCGGCATAAAGTTGTTTCACGGCAAAATTGTGACTATTTAAGATGTAAAACTCAGGCATAGGTACTCACTTTCATGTACATATCGTTCTAACTCCATTACGTATTCCTGATATTATTGCTGATTGGTTGGCGGTAAAGCGGTCAAAGCAGCTGACATACCATATATGGAAAACGCCTACTACTCTTTAGATTGTCAGCCAATCATAATTGAAATATAGTGAGGATTCCTTATATGGAATGTCACAATTTTCACGGAAGTAAATTTAGAGATTTCCGATGGAATTCCGTTAATACGACGATTTTTGTTTTTGAAAAAAAAAATTGCTTCTGTAAGAGTGGTTTCCTAAGGAAAATGTTAAATGTTACAATAACTCCCCCGGAATGTGATTTTAATCCAAGAATGTGATCCTTATCCCAGAATTGTGTCTTTAAAAAGTCAAAAGAATCAATTTTGATAACAACGGACATTTAAAGGTCTGCTTTACAAACAGCCAAACATCAAATTAAATCAAATACTCAAGCTCAACATTTATTTCAGTATTTTGAGTATGTGATCATTTATAAAACTTTTGGAAACATATTATTATTTTTCAGTATTCACATATAAAGTTTTGCGTCTCAATTATGATTTTCCTGCAAAAAATAGAAAAAATATGTTGAGTACGGTACTCAAAATTTTAGTATAAACTCAAACAATTTTATGGTATTTCAAAAGAGCAATAATCTTGATCATTATTTACAGTTGTATGCTGTCAATATACAAACATGTCTAGTTATAGAATAAATTTAGGGTGTATTACATTAAAATAATGACAAGTTGTTGAGCTTGAGTACTGGATAAATTAGGTGATTTCGGGCCCAGTTTCCATATAATTCTATTTTTCAAACATTTTTTACTTTTAAAAGGATTCAATAGCCATTATCGGATAAATTGAGTATTCACTCCAGATTTCTTTCCTGGCAGCTCTTGGATTCTTCATTTAATCATATATTTTTTATCAGTAATTATGTGCAATATTTGAGCTAGTATAAAAGAACCTTTGTCACTTTGTACGATAAAAAAGCATTTTTGTAAACAAGAAAACTTAATGCCAAGATATTGTATCTCTCTCTCTCTCTCTCTCTCTCTCTCTCTCTCTCTCTCTCTCTCTCTCTCTCTCTCTCTCTCTCTTTCTCTCTCTCTCTTTCTCTCTCTCTCTGTGCTTTTAACCTTTTGTTCTGCTCGTTCCAAAGCGAAATCCGTAAGTTCATTATTCCAGATAATTCCGGTTGAATTGGACATCACTAAGGACCCAAAACTGAAATATCCACAAAATAAATTATTTACGTCCAAGATGAATTAAACGAACTAATGTACATGTATATATAGAAATGGGCGCAAGCAAGCAACTTTTGGAGATTCTTAACACATTTAAGAAAATCCATAAAAAGACCAAGACGACAACCATCGTTAGCATTAACACAATTATAGCATACCACTTGTTAAAAGAGAAATATAAACTATTTAATAATGATTTTCTGTTGTCACACTCTTTAATTTTATTGTTCTGGTTATAGTCAACCAAGCATGTTATTTATCTATGAAATAGTATACTCTTTGAGAAAAGCAAATGATTATTAACATGTTTGTAGAAAACATGGGGTCGTCGTCCAGGTGACAAATATACAAATCTGGTGAACATTGGACAAACACAAACCTCTGGAAATAAAGAGGTGGGATCAGGTGTATGTAATTGAATGTGTTTATCTATATTGACATACATAAAGATATTGGTATGTAGTTGAATATGTACATGTATTTAACATTCGTATAGATATCAGAATGTAATTGGGTGTATTAAACTAAATAACATATATATACATATCTTTGTATGTAGTTATCTGTATAACATATATTAAGATACCAGTATGTACTTGAATATGTTGATCTATATTGGATGTATGAAGATCATGTTGTGTGGTCGTATGTGTTAAAATGTATAATATTTATAAAAATTTCAGTACTTTGTTAAATGGCTGTACTTACTACATATTGACCGTACTAGTCACAGAAACGGCATCGCCTTCTGGTCCGAGTACAGACACATGCGCTGTGCCGTATTCATTAATATAGTCGGCAGAATCTGTGTAATATGATAGACTATGCGTCCTTAACGGATCTAGTTTGCTTTGTAGATATTTGACATAACTTTCTGACTTCATTTTCCTGACAACCTGTATGGTATGAAAATAATATTGCCCAGTAAATACAACGTTATTCCATCCTAACAGAACACTTAATTGTTGTCTATTAAAATGCTAAAACATAATAAATATATTATATTTTTGCAAATATTGCAGTAAAGAATTTATGGTACAATACAGATCTGATCGTCAAAAGTCCAGAGAAATAAAACAAAGAAACAAAACGAATACACGTAAATTTAACAGAAATAATTCAAATCATTGGATAAAATCAAGTCTTTCTTCTTCTTTGTTCTCAATAATATTTTGTTCAATTTTTTTTTAATCTTGTCTCTAAACTGCACCTCCTTCACACTTGATTCATAATCAGGGTCAGCAAGCTTTTTCCTGTCAGCATATGCTAACTTCATCGCTTCCGTCAATATATGGTACACTTGAGCTGGATTGTCCGTCATTTTCTGTCTTGAAATACCACCACCTGTGACAAAAGACATTACGTATTTTTAATATTATTGTCAGTAGAGTCATATAAAATAATTTAATTTTGTAAGAGACAAGTTCGTTCTGTGTTTGTATAATCAATTCATGTTCACCAGTTTTGTATATTTGTATCCTGGACATTATGTATACTGTGGTATCCGTGTGTCATATTAAATTTTCTCGATTGAAACAATTGATGAATGATTTGACAATAAAGAACAATCGATTTACTTGTATTTTCTTCAAAATTCATTCCATAAATTTTTGAATACTTCTAAAACCTGTATCAGCTATCAATGAATGAAATAATTGTGCGTGCATTAATTGTTTTATTGATAACGACGAATTGTAAATTCACCAAAGGAAACTACCACTGTTTTTCATATAACATGCAACGATGAGTAACTCTTAATACAAAAGAACAACGGGAACCAAAGCATCAATCTTTGGATGTCCAGTAGACAACATACGAATCTAATGAACATTGGACAAACACGGACCTCTGAAAATCCTGAGGTGGGACCTGGTGTCTCCAGGAGTAAGAATCCCCTGCTGACCACTCATACCCACCGCGGGACCTGTGCCAGATTCGAAAGTAAGATGGCGGGGCGGAGTAACCTTTTAATTATCATACGATGATTCTATTCACGTTTCGGTTATGACAAGCTGACGGGAAAAACGTTTTATTCCTCACTGGATACTCTCGTATATATGATGGAAGCATTACTTTGCATACTTTATTACCTAACATTTAAACGTGTCCAGGTCCCAGAAATGGTTTACAAGACTCCTATTGCAGTGATCAAATGAAAACAATCTATCAGCAACCAAGAAAAATAATTCCATCATAAGTACTTCTAACTTTTACATTTACATATTTCTAGATATATTATGTACAGCATGTAGACATGATATGATAATTGTGATACTTTATTTTTAGACAGCATAATGAAACAGATTGACGTCAAGAAACAATCGATTATATTTACATACCGACTGCAATTCCCTTCATTGCAAGTATATAGAGTGGAATGTTTCATATTCTAGTAAACGCAGTCACGTGCCCCGAGTATTAACCACTTTACTTTTCAGGGAATACATGTGAATCAATTAAAGAATAGAATATCACATGTTTATTTCTTATATATTTAATCTTAAAAGCCATACATAAAGCCTATCACAAAGGAAATAAAAATCACTGAAAGAAATCGGAAACACGAGACTACATCTGTAGCACATTGTACAGCCTACAGGCCCATATCGCGATATATCTAGGTCATTTTGACCAGAACCACAGATCATCGTCTGGCTTCAGTTACAAAAGAAAAAAGAAATTAATCCCTAATGAAACAGGTCACCATCTTGGATAAACAAGTCGATTTGTTTGCAATCAATGGATATTCATATAAGAAGCAATTCGTCGCCGCATCGTGTGAAAATTAGGTCGTGTGAAATGGGCTAACTTATGTAGGTTACGTACCAATCAGTCACTGTGGTTCCCAGCTGCTTGGTAAAAATTAAATAAAAGGGTTACTTTCAGTTGTCATCAATTAATATTAGCTGTCTCACTTCTTGTAAGTCCACTAAATCTTTCTATAGTATATCCCATTTAGAATATCAGAATTCAATCGCAAACTCGTTGTAATATTATTCAGCATACTCATGGGCGCAGCCATTTGCAATTTCATTCTCTTCCGACACATTTAACCTTCCGGTTAAAGCAGACGAATATTCTAAAATAATTGAAAACCAATCTGACACTTACTCAAAATTTTCCATATCAATATTTTCTTTCAAAATGGTTAAAAAGAAGCAAATAAACCTTAATTCCATTTAGGTTTTTCCGGACAGAAACGGTGAACTACTTCTCATGTCAAAACAGCTGTTGAGCGATACGTCATATAACACCCCCCCGCAAATTCAGTATCCCGGAATGAATTTAGTATCCAGTAGACATCAGTTTCAAAGAAAATGGTAATATATATAAATATAAGGATTGTTTTTCATTTTTTTGACGAATTCGAATATAATGGCAGTGCATTATGGAAAAAAATTCAATGTGCAGCACTTCGTGCTGCACAGAATTTTTTTCCATAATGCACTGCCATTATATTCGAATGAAGTCAAAAAAATGAAAAACAATCCTTAAATAATAACAATGTTACCGAATTTACGGGTACCTGTGTCATTACAGGACCATAGTCATCATTAAAAGGTCTACTGGAAATATTATTGAAATAGAAACTCAATCCTGCTAAGGGCTAGTTACCTTTTAGAATATTTAGAATTAATCCTAACACAGGTCCACCACTTGGAGCGTTCAATGTATGAAGCGTGTCGTCGCCAACATTTACTGTGTAACTTGGTCCTGTTTTAGCTGTGTAATTAGTCAAGTCAGACCTAGTCCAACCACCACCTAAAATATAAGATTTTCAAATAATATGTATCCTAAAACAACATCATAATTATGCAATACACTTGTAATACGAATTACAGTTTGCATTTATGGTTGTAGGGTGACATGAAGGTTTATTAACCTGAAGCAGTCCTATTTTCCCGAGGGCGCAACACGAAGAGATATATGACTGCTGAGAGTAAAATAACCTTCATACTACCCTACAACCAGAACATCAATTATTTCTTATACCGACTTTAAGTTACTGAAATGATTAATGACATTATTTAATTTCACCCATATTTACAAACTGAAAATGTTTTTTCGATCTGCCATTTTTGTTGTTTTGGTTATTAAAATTATTAAATCCCTATACACAATGTGTATATTGCTCGAGAAACCAAGGTTTGGCAGTTTTTTATTTGCAATTGATTAACTCAACCCTTGCCATTTGTATATGAATACAACATTAGACCTGACCTTATTTTCACAAAATATATAGGAATATAAGATTTGTATACATGTGTATAGCTCTTATCTGTTATTGTACATCAAGTACAAGTAGTAAAAGTAGAAAAATTGAAATTATTTGTTTTGTTACAGCTAATGCACCTGTAATGCATAAATAGTCCACCTAAATAATGAAACCAGAGGAAGTTTGTGAAAAGACCAAACCAATAAATTTGATAATAATACAAAGTTCCGATTTCGAATTAAAAAAGGAGTTTTTACCAATTTGATTAGCATGGACGTTTCATATCAAATGGTATATTGTTACTTTTCACTCTTTATCCAAAGTTTGTCGTGGACACAATACTTTATTTCTAGATATTTTGAAGCGGTCATCCTATAGCCACCGCTGTGATGTAACTTGCCTGCTTGATTTACCTCCTTGACCAGAACATCGGTCAATTCACTATTGTATAAGTAATCTGGCCCAAAGTCAGCAATCCCTCTCAAGGTTTTGGACAGTTTTACACTTCTTGTAAAATCCCCTTCTACCAATACTTTACCATTCTCATCACAGTATATATCGCTAGAGAAATCATAAAAACCGGTGTCCATTAGCAGCAGAATATCAGTCTTATACAATAACATATACATCGATTTAGATCTTTTGTTTCTTCTAAATTCATTAATCTGATTAATAAAGAAAATATCGAGAAGGTACAGATTGTTAAACTGAACATTTGATATCGACATCAATCACTGGCTCCAAGATCATGGAATTCAGGTTTATTTATTTTTCTAATGATATTGTGTATGCCAAATTTGGAACCTATGGTTTTTAAAAGACATTTTTGCAGTCGGACGTAACGGATATCGATATATCATAATCTACTCTGATCATGTGATCTATTGGCATTCATGTTTTATGTTGGCACTTTGATCATAATACATTGTAATTCGTACAAATCATCATTATCGAATGGTATGAGATAAAATGAATTGTCTAGAAAGTGAATAATAAGATATATACAAATTTCAAACAGAAAGATGTTATTTGTCAATGTTTCTATTGCAATACATATAGATTAAGATTATCAATTTTAATGTCACACAATGATTTTGTCTTTTTAAACTCAATCATCTAGTTTTGCAACCATAAATATTTCTTTAATTTCTAGAATTTTGCTGTAAAATAAAATAAAATACGAGAGCAATGAATGTAGTCTAACAGTAACTGATACCTAATATCTCAAATGTGTAGATATTTTGCACTCGCCTGCGATCATTCTTACATTATTTTTTTCAAATCACATATATGTTTATGTTTCTGAAAACATAAAAATCACAATTTCCACCAAAATTGTCCTAAGGACCATTATTTCAACCGCTGGCTCATATTATTATTATTATGAATTAAAAAGAAGACAGGAACGGTACGAATGATTAATGATCAGGAAATCAAATACACTAAGCATCCTCCTAACTCACCAGAAACCATGAGATGTAAAATTGACGCCTGCCTCACTTGAAATTCTCAGTGCACGTGCTAGTGAAGAGGACACGTGATATCCGTCCCTGGATAGTTTTATAGTTGGTTCAAACAGATCTTTCCATGGCAGCTTTCCATACTTTTGGTGGGCTGTCCAATAGGCCTTTATCTCTCCCGGTATACCAATATACAGTCCTCCTACAAATGGTCAAACGTGTCTCATAAGGTTCACACATTTCAATGTCAAAACTAAATGTACAGATTTACATCATCAAAGTAGTTTCTTATATATTATCTATGGTTAACTGGAAGCTCCATGGACATTTTAATATCACAATATTCGCATTTTCTTATAAGGTTCAGCTACAATACGCATGTCTGTGAATACAATAATAGGTTAAGATACACTTCACATATTAGTAATAATAAATGAGATTCTTCTACACTACGCATGTCAGTTAATAATAAGATATTGGGCTCACCTACACAATACTTGTCAGTGAATAAAATATTGGATTCATCTACACAAAGCATGTCAGTGATTACAACATCAGGTTCAGCTACACTACGCATGTCAGTGATTACAATATTAGGTTCGGCTACACAACGCATGTCAGGGAATCAGATATTGGATTCAGTTACAGTACGCATGTCAGGGAATCAGATATTGGGTTCAGTTACAGTACGCATGTCAGGGAATCAGATAATATGTTCAGCTACATTGGCATGTCAGTGAATAAAACTTGATAGGAAATGGACATGCAAAATATTTATGCATTTATGTGCTAGTAATATACAATCACACAGAGAGAGATGGATAATCGATAGCCCTTTCAATTTATGTACAAGTTATATATTATCTAACACACATACACACCATGAAACTGCATATATGATATCTGATTATCTACTGTTGATTGATTTTATTTTGAATGTTGTTTTACAATTTACTCAACAATTTTTCCGCTATTGTAGCGGTCAGATTTTAATGTTGGAGGAGAGAACCCGGTTACAATATAACAGGGAAAAAACCTAGCTTAGGTGCCAATGAGCTCGAACCTGTGCTGACCGGAAGTGAGAGTCTTCATAGTTCAAAATGCGATGCTCTGACCAATCGGCCGTGGAGGCCCCTACTATTGGTAAAGGAAAATAAAACAGAAGTTTTAGTCTTAAGAGATGGTTACCATGAACACCAGAGGTTCCCTGATACTGTTCAGACGTCAAATTACTTGGTCCAGTCTCTCGACCATCGATGTATTCAGCTTTTCCCGTCTTTTTGTCATAGACAACCATGAATAATCCTGTAAAGAAATATGATATAAAGGTTTTACTTTATACTCACACATTTTTAATAAGATATAACTGTTTACATCCCAAAATAAACAATATTCATTGAATTCTAATTTCATTCATTCATTTCGACATTACTGAAAAGAATCCCAATACACTGTCTTTATCTGTCCCTATCCCCTTTTTCAAACTTTCAAAATAACACGCTACGGCAAGATTCATCGTCAATTTGTGACGTAATAGTTTTCTAATGATTGAAGATCCGTTAAATATCATCTGATTTAGAGAGTGGTATATTACGGATAAATGACTATTACTGTACGATTCAAGAACATCCCTCGGAACATTAAAAACATGATATCAATTCAGAAACATAAAATTTGCACCACAGAAATTTGTTTATACCTCCGCCGATACCCATGCTGTGCGGTGTCATTATGCCATCACATAACAATGTTGCAATGGTGGCATCTACTGCTGATCCACCTCGAGTGAACATTTGTCTACAAAATTAAAGAAGGCGTGGTCAGTTTGAATCCACAGTTGTACTGGATAAATACCAAGTGGCCAGAGCCTACGAAATCGAAAATGTTTCTACTAAGAAATGTATATGTATAAGTTCACATTGTCTTAAAATTAAGTAAATAATTTTAAGATTTTTTTTTCAAACCAATGTTATTTCAATAATCAAATGATCAGAAAATGTGTGTGCTTTATTTATTAAATTATAAAGGTATGATCAATTGTATAGAAGGTCAAAATTCGATGCCTGGACAGGTGCTACAATTATTATATTTTATGATAGGCATATCAGACAGATATGCCCCATGAACAGATATAAGGTTTCTAGGGACCAAATATCAAAGGTGGACAAATCTTGCACGTCAACACTGTCAATTACTTGTCAAAACACTAATATCCGAATTCATTTTCATCACAGCTGTACAACATATTTGTTGATGATTCCTGTATAATAATCATGAAAAATATTTTATTAATATCAAATATAAATCTTTCATCTATAGAAAACTCATTTTAAGAAAATTTCGATGAAAAAAATTTTTCCCGGAACTTTTCAAGAGTGCGATGGAAATATCCGAACTCACCATACGGAATTATACAATGTATACCCTAAAATAATGGAAATAACTGTTCATTTGAAATTCAAAATAGACAACGAATGAATATACATGTATATAGCAGTAAATCTTGTCTATACCTTTTGTTGTTTTATTTATAATAATATTGACCTATTGTTCTATATAATACAAGTACTGTAGATCGTAGATCTGTTACTGACCTTCCAATTTCCGAGCACAGCTGGTGATCACTGACCACAGCACCTTTGACCACCGTTATTTTTCTTGTTCTAGGTTCGGCAGCAGGTATGGACTCCGTTGTTACTATTGTTACATTTGTAGAGTCATCGCTATCTCTTTTAGCTAATACTATTACAACAATATACGCTACGATAACATTAAGCAATAAGAATGCTATAACCCATTTCTTCCGAAGACAGCCCCATATTCCTCCTTTCTTTGACTCCTTAATAGAGTGATCTTCTTCATCTATCATTCTGTTATTTAAAAACCAAAGATATATCGTTAAAACAATGCAGAAACTCCATGGTTATATTTTTTCTGAAAAATAAAAGATCTCAAGCAATTCTCACAAAATATATAGGAATTTTAAATTGTTTATGCCTTTGTTTGTCTCTTTTTTGTGTTTGTTATTGTATATCAATCTAAATAGTAAAACAGGAAAGAAAAAATGAAAATACACCGCTAATGCCCCTTTAATGAGAGTCTCGTACTGAGGTTGTTATATGTAATCACATACCAAAGTATAAATCTTCAGGATGTCCAGGATACAAATCTGATGAATATTAAAAAAACATACTTCTGGGAATCCAGAGTTTGGATCAGATGGCATGGAGAAGTAAGCATCCCCTGTAGACCGGCCAAACCCACTGAGTTTTGGATCGAATGAAATGGCATTGGGAGAACCGTAAAGCAGAGTATTTTGGAAACTTACACCCCTGTAGATCACGAGTCTTATTCCTCCAACTGGATCCCATCTTTGGATTTCTGCGTGAGTCCATTCAATTAGTTAAATTCGAAGGTTTTGAATATTTATAATTTGGTACTGAAAGAGTAAACATAATTCTCCTCACAATTGGTACAGACGACTCAACAACCGCTATATAAGGCATGTATTCAGAGTATTTTGGAAACTTACACCACCTATAGTACACACAAATCACAGGAGATGCTTATTCCTCCATGGCACTGGATCATATCTTTGGATTTCTAGAGGTCCGTGTTTGTCCAATATTCAATTATGTATCCATCCTGGAGGTTTTGAATATCTGAAATTTATGTATTAGATAGTGAATCTTAGTTTTTCTCAGTTAAACCTATTTTTTCTCCCGTTATTGCGAGGTTAGGAGGTTAAGCTGGATGAACGCCATGTCTTACTCATGAATGTGATTTTGGTGTAGCAAATGCAATCAATTGGGTTCAACTGAGACAAATAAAATATTCAATTGCCACTAAGTTTCATTGATATTTATACATGTTATTTTGGTGCAGTAAAGCCATTTTTTCAGTCAGTAATAAAAGTTACTGAGAGAAATGATGATTAATTTGTGAAAAACTACGTTTTACTAAGAAGAACTTGATTTAATTCACTAATGCGATTTGACGAGCCAAGAGTGCATCCTCTTTTTCATTTTCATGAGAGAAGCACAAGTTTTCATAGACATGTCAAAACAGTATCAGCGATTTGTTTTGAAACGGGAGTTTGGAAATCATATTTCAAACGGACAAATAGTATTTGTTTCATGGACCTGTGTTTACCTGAAGTAACAAAATTTGTAGGGTTTCTGCAAGACGTTGAAGCAATCGTATAACCATGACATTGTATACGATTAAACTAAATGTGTTAAATGAGGTTATACTTGTGACCATGCATTATTTGTTAAATAGCATATATTTTCTTCAAATAAGGTTAAGTCTATTTCTTAACATGAAGTCGGCGGGGGATTTCTTGTAAAACATTAACATTATCTAGGTAAAACAGCCTTAACTTATAATACAATCAAACGGTATATCTTAATGGGGCATTAGCTTTGTTTTCCAAATTTTGTTTTCACTTTTTACTACTTAGTTTGATACACAATAACAAATAAGATATAAGATATAATATATATATAGAGAGAGAGGGAAAATCCTTATTCCCTGTATAGTATATTTCGTGAAAATAAGTTAAGGCCATGTCGTATGCATATACAAATAGTGAGGTCGAATTGACCATTCGCAAAACGAAAAATTGACATAATTGGTTTCTAAAGCAATCTGTTTGTTATTTTAGGTATATAAAAATGCATATGTTGAAATTATTTACCCGTCGCTAATGAATTTCATAAAATTAAGATTTGGCATTTCAATAAGGATAGGGGGCAATTAATCTTTTGCTTAGATTTAAAGTGTAAAGATTTTTACTTTCTACATTTAACGGACCTTCCGAAGATCTACAAACATAAAGATCAAAATAATATGACTCCGTATAATGTAGGGATACCTGACAGGAAAACTACGGACACGTTACCTGTGCACAGCTTCTTTTCCGTTGTTTGTCTCCCGATAGTCGGCCATGTCTCCCGGAAGGTTAAAAGTCCGTTCACTTTGATTTCATATGTGATGTTATTCAGGTTATATCTCCTGGTTGATGTGGCAATGGTTCATGAGAATTTACAGATCGGTTCTAAAACATCACAAACACCTGCCATAAAATATGCATACTCATGTTATTTGATATTAACATAGTCGAAACATATTATCCAGGTATTCCATTGTACGGTGACCTGTCACTGTCATCAATTACTACACGATAAGGTGTCCAAGACTATACCCTCCCTCCATCAATCCATCCCTCCATATATGCTTCCAGGCATGCACGCATGCGGGCAAACAGGCAGACAGACAGACAGACAGACAGACAGACAGACAGACAGACATACATACATACATACATACATACATACATACATACACACGCACACATGCTTGAAGAAAGACAGACAAACAAACATACCGACAGACGGACAGGCAACTTTAGTCATTTTCTGCATAAAAATTACAATATAGTGGAAAAATCGTAAGAACGGTTATCGTAGATAAAATATTACTGTCCACTTGCTGAAAATTTACGAATATCAATCTTTTAAAACATTACTGGAATCTATTGACAAAGGAGTAATATAAGTTGACTTGTTTAGGTAGATCAATGCAATCACCGTGGTCTATGTCGTTGTCTGAATTCAAAAACTCCTTGACCAACTTTGTTACAACTAGCGCCGTAGCCGTCTGTTGTGAAAATGTGAATTTCATTTATCTTTTGGATTATGGATTGGTGAACAATTTGAATATTGAATAGTGTTTTACGCCACACTCAAATTTTTTTCATTTATATGGTAGTGGTCAGTTTTTAATGGGGAGGAGAGAACTCGATTACGGCGGGAAGAAACTACCGGTCTTTCGCGAGTAAACTGGCAAATTTCCCACAAAAATCAGCTTAGGTTCCAGCGAGACTCGAACCATTACCGACAGAGACTACATGGTTTACAGCGCGATACTCTTTTTTTTTTATCTTTTATTAAAATATATATACATATTAGATATACAGAATATAAAACTGTATTTGTTACATAATTCATGACATAAGATTGCTATTAAATATTAGATATTTGTTTACATAATATAATCAATATTTATTGATATAATGGTTCATTTACATTACATTCATTACATCACATTACTTATAATTCTTAGTTAAAGGCATATACATGTACACATATTACATTAGTTATTGTATTACAGTACATAACATTGTATTACATTATGTATCAATCAGGTTTTATTTGACGGTAATTCAGTAATATTGATTCAATATATACCAGTCCATTGTTTGTTACAGTATTTGTTATTATATCACATTATACATTATTTAATACATTTGATACATGAAATTATATTTTGTTGTATGACATATTAGACAAGGTTGTCAGAGTATGTTGTACAGGGAACGGTATAATTACATTGTGTTGTATGACATATTAGACAAGGTTGCCAGAGTATGTTGTACAGGGAACGGTATAATTACATTGTGTTGTATGGACATATTAGACAAGGTTGCCAGAGTATGTTGTACAGGGAACGGTATAATTACATTGTGTTGTATGACATATTAGACAAGGTTGCCAGAGTATGTTGTACAGGGAACGGTATAATTACATTGTGTTGTATGACATATTAGACAAGGTTGCCAGAGTATGTTGTACAGGGAACGGTATAATTACATTGTGTTGTATGACATATTAGACAAGGTTGTCAGATCATGTTGTACAGGGAACGGTATGATTACATTGTGTTGTATGACATATTAGACAAGGTTGCCAGAGTATGTTGTACAGGGAACGGTATAATTACATTACATGACATAGTACACATAGGCGTCGGAGCCGGGGGGGGGGGGGGCTAAAGATAGGCATAGGTGTTGAAAATTGGGGCTTAGCCCCCAAGACGTTTCTGGCATGTGTGTGTTTTAAGTTGGTTTAGCCCCCCCCACTTCTGGCGTGTTTGTGTTTTAAGTTGGTTTAGCCCCCCCACTTTCAATTTGCTTCCGACGCCTATGGTACATGATAAGTTTGATATGATAATTGTTATTATATTACATGGTATTGTATTATACGATTCAGCAGACTCGTTGTATAACATGATATATTATATAGTAATTGTTCTGACCATTCGGAAAAGGAGGTCCGTGATTGTTAAACAAGGCCAGTACTTATGTGGTCGATAACTGTCCGTGATGATAAACCCCGTCCTCTCGAACGTTTACAAGTACGGACCACCATACTACTAATGGACGCTAGAAGCGAGATGCCGTTGTACCTTTGTCTCCGTACTGTATTAATGAAAAGAGGAGCATTATACTTACTACAATGAAGGTTTATTTATAATAATGTATGGCGATTACTGACATACTTCTTTTCATTGATAAAAGATAAACCATTTACAATGGTTAAATCCTGCTCCTTTGTTGGTGTACAGGATTATAAAGCATTTAGGAAAGAACGGCATGTACAGCGTTACGTAACGGTGTGTCATGTCAGAGTGAAATTCACTTTGTTAGAATGTTTTAAATTTGTTGAATGCAATACAGAAATTTGTACTAGGGTATCTTTCGCTTACGCTAGTTCCTGGGTTTCGTCTTCATATGGTGATGTTAAAAGGTTTGTATTAAGAATTACACACTGACACTGTTCTTGTTTTTCAATTCATTATTTATTAACAACGGCGGATATCTCTCACACACACGCGCGCGCGTTTGCGCCGCGGCACGGCACACGCATGCACGCACATTTTCAACAGACTGTTAAATACAAGGGTGGGTCCTTAAGTGATTTGCTCTTTAGAGCGCGGTCCCACTGTATATAAAATACCGGAAACATATAAACTGTCTCTGATATATGAATATTGAATAAATCTGAAATTAAAATTCAACATTTAAATTCAAAATTGGCAATTAAATATGACTTTTTGTCAAATTTGCTTTGGTTATTAATTGGTCGGCTTATACGATAAAAGACAAAAAAGGATCAGCTCATTAACACCAAGACGTAATTAATCCTAATTATAATAATTTGCTTTGGTTATTAATTGGTCGGCTAATACGGTAAAAAAGACAAAAAGGATCAACTCATTAACACTAAGACGTAATTAATCCTAATTATAGTAAAATATTATTTTGGTTATTGAAGGCACTCTTTCATAGACAAATGAAAGGATCAATATTAAGAATAAAATAATGTTTTTATGGTAATTACTTAATGAGTTGAACACAGCTTTTTATTAGATTATCCAAGTGTCACACGTTATATTACAAAAGAGCATTCCACGGCATAAAATAGATACAAAATCATAATTATAGTAAAATATTGCTTTGGTTATTGAAGGCACTCTTTCATAGACAAATGAGATCATAAATATGACAATAAACCCTCATTTTTATGGTGAGATTAAAAATATTGACATCCACCTTTCATTAGATTATGTGAGTGTCACAAATATAACATCCACCCTCATTAGACATGTGAGATCATAAATATAACATCCACCCTCATTAGACATGTGAGATCATAAATATAACATCCACCCTCAATAGACATGTGAGATCATAAATATAACATCCACCCTCATTAGACATGTGAGATCATAAATATAACATCCACCCTCATTAGACACGTGAGATCATAAATATAACATCCACTCTCATTAGACATGTGAGATCATAAATATAACATCCACCCTCATTAGACATGTGAGATCATAAATATAACATCCACCCTCAATAGACACGTGAGATCATAAATATAACATCCACCCTCATTAGACACGTGAGATCATAAATATAACACCCACCCTCATTAGACATGTGAAACATATGATACACTTTTTATATACAGTTAACCCTTTCAACCCAACGGACTATAATAGACTGGTCTGATACAATAGAAAAGAGTATACAATTTAGATAGTAAGGGGTGAAAGGGTTAAAAATACTTATCTTTTAAAAAAAATTCATTTAAGCAGAGACTTTAAAATATTTTTCAAATATATCAAAATATTGATATCGATTCAGTCAGGTTCTCCTTGATGGATTGTCTTGACTTGGGTCGAAATTTTAAATTGGATCAAATTTATTTTTTCCGTTATTGCTTGATGAATTAAACATAATTACAGCATTTATAAGTATGTAAAACTAAAATTCTGTAATTTGACATGTTCCGTATGGTTTTTTTTTACTAGGAACTAAGCTCACAGTTATTTTATATCTCGCACGTCGGAATTGGCGATGCAGTTTTCATTAATTTATTTTAATTTATTTATTAATAAACGAATAATAGTTTGAGTTAATCAATTGCAAGTGAAAAGGTGCCAAATCAAGGTTCCTCAAACAATTTTCACAAATTAAATATGTAGAAATTTAAGAATGTATGTGTCTATTTATTAACATCTCTTTTTGTTATTGTATAATAATTTAAGTAGTAAAAAAAGGGGGGGGGAATAAGTTTGTATTTTATAGATGCATAGGTAACATACTTTTGTATAAAGACTTACAGCAATTCTGTTATTTTACCCCTGTCTTGGGCTGTATTTAAACCTACAACTACGTATTTGTTTATTTATTTATTTATTTAGTCACATTCCCATCTGTCTTAAAATAAAATGGAGGACTGAACAATACATTAGAAGACATTTAATTTCATTTTTTAGAATGCGATTTTACCATGATTCAAATCCGTACGTGGTATGACACAGATCTAGTTCTATAATATAAGCCTTTGTTTCAAAACGTTCAATACAACGTTTTCTATCGGATATTTTCATTTTACTATCAAGGCAGAATCACTTTAAAATTTTATTTATGATTAACACCACTCCAACTGGAAATCATCGTTCTACTATTGATGAGGTATGCATTGCATAAGAGTTTTAATTTAAGTCTAAATTTTAATTTTTAAGGTAAACGGATAAACAAGTTTAATTTATCTCACTACCCTCAAACCTAACCCCTTTTAAAACCAACTTTTGATTTTCTTCCTATATCATTACATAACTGAGAACGCACCATTTTCACGAGCTTGGCGTCTTGTCACCCCCCCCCCCCAAAAAAAAAAGTTAACTCCCCCTCTTTGAAAATTCCTGGATTCGCCAATTTAATCCATTCAATATTTTGGACGGTTGTGACCCCACTTTTCTGGACCAAGCTACGACAGAGAGCAAAACATTTGCTTCTTATTAGATTTACTCCTGTCGATTGGGAAGAACGGTCAACTTCACACCTCCCTGTATAACAAACGCGACGATTTCAATTTCCATATCACGAACTTTCATTTCACAGCTTATATATATAGGCCTACGTTATGCCAGGGCATGGTCCTCTTATGGATGTTTTATTCTGAAATCCAAACGACTTACCAATAAACTACTTACACAAGGTTACGTTGTTCAACGCTTGGAATCGTCACTAAGAAAGTTTTATAGTCGATACGGGGATCTTAAAAACAATATGAAGTACCCCCTTTCATGAATACATGATAGTAATCTGGAACATGACCATATAAAGTGACTTTCTTTCGCTAATATTAATCGTATCTAAAACTAAACTGATAAAATTTTCACCGAACTTGACCTTTTCACCGACTTAGACAGGTTTCCATGTAGCATTTGCGACGAGCGTGACATGCTGGTAGAGGATGCTGACTCTTTCCGGACACCTGGTACTATCCCGTTTGGGATCCGCAATTGTTCTTCATGTTGAGACCATTTGAATTTCGATTATCTATTGGTGCTTCTCCTTTTTTACTTGATTTGAAAATTTCAACTCCAAATAACGGAAAATTATTGAATTTTTGTATATATCCTGATATTGGTAATTTGTAAGTAATATGCTGAAGAATATTTGTGTTAAGTTTAAAGTTCATCTGACCGAAGGTCAAGGTCACAGCGCATTCTGAAGATTTCTGTCATATCACCGATACTGGAAACAATACCTTACTTTTTATTCTATAGAACGTTTTACAAATTCCAAATGAAAATATTGTGATGACTTTCGTTGTAGGGTCATAACTAAGAAAATCTAATACATTATGTATTTTTGATACATGTTTTACATTTAAGTTTTTGATTTTTATTTAAAAAAAAAAAAAAACTAATTATAACAATCAGAGGGGAGATTGTTATATTTATTTTTTTAATAAAAATCAAAAACTTAAATGTAACAGGTTATGGTAAATGAATTTTAATTCATATTTTTTATCAAAAAATTAATTATATTGTAACCAACCCGGATACGCTCCTGTCCTTCGGACTGAGACAGTAAAAACCGAGGTCCCGTGTCACAGTGAGTGTCTGCACGTTAAAGAACCCTCACTGCTCAATGGCCATAGGTGTCGAGCATAGGCCAAAATTTGAAGCCCTTCACCGGCATTGGTGACGTCTCCATATGAGTGAAAGATTCTTGAGTGGGACGTTAAACAACAATAAACAAACAAACAAATTATATTGTAAGTTACATTTTTTTGGTCATTTTAGTTTTATTTAGATTTATTTCCAGCTTTGAAGGTAAAACTAGCTTAAGTATTAGCTTAAAAAAGTGATTTCTTTTTAGACTTTTGTTACAAATATCCTTTGTTCAGTTTTACTTAGGTATCGGCGTCACTTACATTTATTGTTCAATTAACGTAACTTATCCTTTAGACAAATAAGTAAATTCTTAGTAATTCAGCTTTTTTCAGAAATAAATTTGTTATCCATTAGTGTGACACTTCTAAATTCATGATAAATAAACCTTAAGGACGTTCATTTCGGCTGAAAATAATGCGACCATTGTTAAGAAAACTTCACTACGAAAATACAGCTAATTGGCATCAATACCTTTACTCTTTAGAGTATATAGTGCCATACATCAAAAGAAATTTGGCGATACCATTAATCCAAATTTGTAGCAAACAACCTGATTGGTCAAGATCTCAAGTCCGAAAGCGCGCAGGACTGAAGGTGATTTGAAAAAAAAAAATCACTTTCTATCCCGCATTCAACAAATAAAGTATAAAATTTGAAAAAACGGACTTTGATTTCTTTACAAAATCAGATTACTGTGAAAGCGCATACGCAAGACACAGATCCCTGTCTCTGGAGCTGTTCCCCAATTAAGTGTTTCACTCAACGGGGCAGAAATAATCGGGTGAAATATGTACACGTAAATTATTATAAAGAAACCACCTGGGATATGCCTTGCTGTACGAGTTTTGATCTCCTTAATGTGACACTGATGATCCACATGATCATGGTTACGTGTATATGTATACAGTAACTCTAAGTAAACCTTAGTATCGTAAAAAAGCTTACTGTCGTTGGTAAATGGAGTCGAGAGTTTGTATTTTTATACCTGTTCATCTTCTAGTTTCATGAGTGGCAAACAGATTTTCGTACATTGACAATTAATTTTAAAACTTTCTGTTAAACAAAACTGTTAAGCCATATTACATTTTATCATTACAGTTTTGGAGTATGCAAAATTGTCATCAGTAAGGCATGATAGTCTAATACTAACATTACGCGAGGTTCTCTTATATATCCAGGGACAATTTGTACAGAAGTGAATCTGTTACAGGTACACGTCTTGTATAAGACACTGACCTTTACAGCTTTCTAAAAATAGTAGGAGGTCACAGTTGAGAAGGGTTGTTACCCTCGTAACTAATGACAAGCAGTTTTATGCTATGTCATGTTTCACTTTTCTACAGTTCAGAGCCTACGTTGCTATACATTTTTATGTTATGTTTCAATGTACCCCTATCTATTAATTATACATGTAATATAATGTATATCATACCGTACTATACTGTATGTTATTTTACTATAGTTAATTATATCATACGTTAATACATGTATATTGTACAATATCATATAATCAAACAATAACATACATTGTTACAAGGTCTGTTTTGGGGTTAACAAATATGATAAAATGTTATATTTTCCGAACTGCCAGCCTTAAGGTTCATTTTTCTTCTAACTTCATGTTTTAAACCTTTTGATTAACTATATTCATATTTTAATCGAATCCATTGATTGGATGCAATATTTTTATGCATTAGTCTGTGAGAAGAGAATGGCTGTGATTTATAAAACCGATCATCTTGGACATTTAATTCGGCATTTTGTTTTCAAAATTATTACGTTATTAAATACATTATGTTAATAATACAATTATTAAATAATAAGAAATATTACATTATTACAGAATAGCTCTGAAATACATGTACTTCGTTTTATGGAGAACAGAGATATGATGAAAACAACACTAAAAGATACACACTCCTTTTCTAGAAAAGCAGTATATATTCCCTAATAAAGTCGGTAGGTCGAACAATTCTCTTTTCACTTCGACATTTCACAATTCATAAAAACTCCGGCAATAATAACACGCTGTACCCAAATGACAGATTGTTCATTTCAGTGTAGTTAAAACTCAGTGCAACACTTGTCCGTATTTTGGAAGGTAGATTTTATATCATCAAATCATGCCGTTAGTACTCGTTGTAATAAAATTCAACAAGTTTGTGCAGCGGGGCGGGAAGATAATTGAAAGTGAGTATTTGTTAATTATGCCTACGGAATTCCAGGAATTTATAAACGGTTTGGTACTCACGTGATGTCTGTTTTAAACCTACTGAACTTCTGCAAAGCAAAATCTTATTGTGAATTCATACCGTGAAGTGTTTCTTGTATGCCAACTGTCTGAAGTGTAGATAGTCGGAACAAAAACTGCTGGAAAAGTGAAATATAAGACATAATATAAACGCTACATGTGAGCTGTCCGTGACGGATTCCTCTACAATGCGATAACACACTGTATCTATGTGTCCACTTTAACACGGACTTTGTAATATTACTTAACGTATAGTAGTGATATGCCAATCGACAGAAAACAAGTCGGTCAAATAATACGAACTTCCGTCGTCATTATCTCGGAAAACTTTTTCTCATTTAAAGTGTTTTATGCTATGCAACATTTCTCGGTTATTTGGCGACGGAACCCTTTTAATGGTGGACGTACAAATTCAGTTACAATACACACAGGAATAGACAACCGGGTTTCAACACTGAGTGTACTTGCAAATTTTTTCTAAACACTCGGCCACAACAAAGAAAAAATATCGTGAAAATAAACATTGAATTTATCTAAAACGTTCATTTCTTGATATTGAATGAAACGGTTCTGTATGTTGACTACAGTGACCCTAAGTACTTATGTGAATAAATATAAATAAAAAATATAAGTATTTTGTGAATACTTCAAATAACAGTCAAATTTGCATTAAAGGTCACCTCTGTATAAAGGGATCCTGCCTATAAAGACCATTCAAGCATTCCTTTGTAGACTTTATTTTCAAGGGGTATGTAATATTTAAGCGCTAGATATTTGAAGCTTTTATTGTCTTATGAATGTAATTATGTTAGAACTGAAACAAGATGTTAAATACAATGTGTAGACAATAAGAATTGGTTGTTAAATTATACTAAGTGTAACGTCGCATCAGATTGTCACCTATCCAGATGCTGACTGCGCTCGCCGTTGCTTAACTTCAGTACATGAATATAAACACTAATCGTCCGGCCACAAAAGCTAGCTGATGGTCTAGAAGCTAATCTGACTATAACCAGGACTGTTACAATACCAATAAATACATGATCAGGGGATGCTTACCCCTCATGGCACCTGATCCCACCTCAGGATTTCCAGAGTTCTGTGTTTGTCCAATGTTCACTAAATTTGTATATTTGTCCCCTGGACATCCTAAAGATAAATACATTGGTATCTGTGATTTTTTTTTACATATTTCAGCAAACTTAGCTTGGTCATCAGATTGTATTAATTCTAGTAAAAGTGTTATGTTTATTTTACTGGGTCTTTTCTTAAAATGTCAAAATTATATTTCATCGATTTCATCTAGTGTAAAAACCAATTTTAGACCAATTATTGAATTAGGGAGATAGTTAAATATACAAAGGTCGGAAAGAAAATGTTAATTGGTTCATGCAGATGTTGGAGATTGTACGCCATTAAAAGACTTACAAAAACTATAAATTCCAAATACATTTTATTCCAGGCCTAATGTTTTTGTTTCAGTAGTTAATTTCGACTAACAATTATTGTATATTTAACAAATTACAACAATTCATTAACGTTGTACCTGTTGTACTTAAAACAAGTAAATTATGGTCAATTTTATATTTATTCATACTAAATTTATATCATAATGTAAACACATGTGTGCTATTTTCACATGATTACATGTCCTCGATGTTACACCGTCAACTTTATAAAAAATAAGAATCTTATTGGAAACTATGTTTTAGAACATTTCCAATGTAATTGTTTATGTTCAAATACACAATAGTGTATAGATGGCTTTACAAAGATGATCATTCTAGTCTACCTTCTCCTGATACCTTGATCAAGTCATGATGAACGTTATAAAAATGTAGCAATAAAAAAAACCACCTTGAATAAAAAAAAATTAGCTTTAATGTATTCTATTGATTAGAAACTACAGAAAACGTGAGGAATAGTTCAGGTAATATTTGAATTAATACTATGCAGAAACAATCAATTTGTATGACACTATTATATAAATTATACAATAATTATCCAATGAACACATGTTATATAAATAAACAACATCAATATGATTTCAATTACGAATTTTATTACAAAAAATTGTTCCTTAAATTGCACTTTCACAATCAGAATATGCAATAATTAAATGTTAAACATTGCAGGAATCGTAAAGACAGTTAAATAGCACTTGGTCATTTCATATTTATAGATAATGGTAAATATGATTAAATACTCTGTATGTCATACTAGAGCATGGTGAGTACATATGATACATGAAATAGATATAATACTCTGCACCTGATTTGATCACAATTATATTTTGCATTGAGTGTTTTTTTCCACAAAGATTACAGCTCAAATCAACACTTTTCAAGTATGACAGCTATATAAACTCCACCAATACATGCCGTTTCCAATTACTAATTTCTTTTATTGGCAAAAATTGAAAAGGAAAAATTGCATACTTTTCAAATTGGAGCTCAAACTGCATGAAGTCTAATTGACAGAAACGGTATGTCTTGGATTTATAACTTTGGTAAGACAGTTTATAATATTTATAACCACTAGGTCGTTGCCACTGCTGGTGGGACCGTTTGAGTCCCCGAGGGTATGGTAAAACTATACCTGGTATACTCTGGTATTGTTCATCTTATACTAATGGAATATTTACACTGTTGACACCATTTAAATTCGATAATTTTCTAAAGCTAAGTCTAGTCATTTTTTTTTACAGTGGTTATTTAGCGGATTTCGGCTATACTTTTTTAGAATATATTATTTGGCCCTGTATGACACCACTTTATCTTTAGTATGAAACACATACTTCAAATGGAGCCACCAATACATGAAGTCTAATTGACAGAAACGGTATCGTCTTGAGCATTATAACTTTGGTATTATGTTTATAATATTATACTTAAATTTCCTAATAACCTTAAATAGATAACATTGACATTTTCATATCAATATTCAGTTGTTAAAAAAGAGTGGGAGGAGCATTCATAGAAACATTCATAATTGATATTTTGGCAAAAATCTGCAATTAATATGTTACTAAAAACCATCATTTATGAAAGTTAATTAAAATAACACAACTGTAAAAAATGCCATTGAAACAATTTAGGTGATTTTTTATATACCAAATAATTATTTGTTTAATATTATGCACCAAAATTATATATATATATACATATATATATACATATACATGTATATATATATATATCTTACTGTAGTTCATGGGCAAGATGGCCTGTAATTCTGGCTCCTGATGCTGCCAAGGGATGTCCCAGAGCAATGGCCCCACCATTCATGTTGGTTATATCCCGATTAAGTCCCAATTCTTTTTCAACAGCAAGATATTGTGGAGCGAATGCCTCATTTACCTATAATGTAAAATGTATAGACACACATCAAATATTGAAATTGGTCATTGACTGGAAAATGTTACATATGTCCATGTCAGGTCTTGGTAAAATATCACAATGCAATGTTAACCCCTGCAAAGACTTGACAAACTACCCATGGAAAGTCTTGATACAATATTCTTCTTCTGATCCATTCTATGTCTTATTAAATGTAATAATGTTTAATCTACCTATGTAAGGTCTAAACAATATGTTATACTGTAAACTTTCATATTTCTGCTTGTTGTTTTATTTTTTTATGCAAACCTTAGACATGGGGTTTTTAACGTGATGTAAAATTCTATTGTTAGTAAGCAGTCCTGTTTTATACAATAATTAACTGTAGGGGTGTAATTTGTATGAAAACCTTCTCAATGACGATTTAGTGTCAATTACCCCAACGCGTCAACTTTCACATTTACTCTGTGCTACCATTATCATTGAAGTTTGAACACAATGAACACAAAATGCAGTCAGTCTCTGTAACGAAATACTATCTGATGGTGTAGGATTTGAAACCATAGTCCAAATTACATAAGTTGGCGGGTATGAAATATTGATTCTAAATGAAGTTACATATCAAAAAACATTTATACGAAATTTTCATATGGGGGTCATTTGATCACAGCTGCGATATTTTGACTCCCCCCTGGTATTCACATATTTAGCAAAAGTGAAGACCACATGGCCATGGAATGTTGATTATAAATGACAAAACATGACAATAGACATTTTCATAAAATTTTCATAGGGGGTCATTTTATCGCAGTCTCGATATTTTGACAATCCCCCCCTCTAGTATTGATATATTTCAGAATAATTACGGTTGGATAGCCATTAAATATTTGATCCTAAATGAAGTTACATATCAAAAAACATTTATACAAAAATTTTCACAGGGGGGTCATTTTATTGCAGCCGAGATATTTTGACTCCGCCCCCCTTAGCATTCACATATTCAGCAAAGGTGATGACCACATGGGCACAAAATATTGACTATTTAAATGAAGAAACATGCCAATAGACATTTTTAGAAAAATTTTCTTAGGGGGGGTCATTTTATCGCAACCGCGATATTTTTACCTCCCCCAACCAGTATTCACATAGTCAGCAAAAGTGATGACCACATGGGCTTGAAATATTGATTATAAATGAAGAAACATGCCAATAGACATTTTTAGAAAAATTTTCATGGTGGGGTCATTTTTTCACAGTTAATACCTAACCTTAACGGCAAGGAATTCAAGAATTTCTAGCAATTTGGGGTAGAACACCATGTTACCTTACCTCCACGATATCCATGTCTTTTACATCTTTGCCAGCTGCTTGGAGAGCTGCTCTGGATGAAGGAGCTGGGCCAATGCCCATTATTTTTGGATCACATCCTACATAACAAAATAAGTGTTAAACTTGATAAATAACAAAACAAATTACTAGTCCTTAAGTTATAAGTTATTCATACAATTAATTCTTTATCTGTACAAGTAAATTTTCATATTTTATTATTGTCTTTCTTGAACTATCAATAACTTCTGTAAAAAAATTACAATATTAATTATCTTTGATCTTTTTAAGTTAGCAAGGTTTCTTGTATATGTTTTATCATTCAAACTAATTGCAATTTACATTTGCTTCTTTAGAATGTGTGACAGAATATCACAAATGACAAATTAAACAAACGCTTTCTGCTTTTTCACATCTACAAGAGACAGAAACAAAATATATTTATATATTTTCTGACTATTCAACATACAGTTCACCCCCGATATACCGCCACCTTTTGCATGTTTTGTTTTTCTTAATTTCTTAATGGTTGTATAACGAGTTTGGATCAACGTTTACCATACATATACTGTTTTCAAGGTGTGGTTGTTTTCATGTCTTTAATCTTTGCTGTATATCATATCCTGTTTACAACTCACTTTTGTTAATACAGATATTTTGGCCACTAATTGGCCAACCTATTTAATTGGCCAAAATTAAAACAAACAAATTATGTACATGTTCGATAACAGGAAAATCTGGATCCATTTCTAACATTAACCCGGAAGCATTTCTAATGTTAACTTTCATCATTTCTGTTTAAAATAAATCTTGGCAGGCTGGAAATACAGAGGCTTTAGGTTTATATATCCCATCTACTTGTAAACATTTCATGAGGTGTGATAATTGCTGTGTAAACACATGACTTGATGATTTTTCGAACTCTCACGGAAGCAAGATTTGACACTCATAAGCTGTCTCCAACTGACTATTACATTTTGTTTAAGAGCGAAGCGGAAATACAAGTGGATACCAGATTATGATATTCGATGTTTGAGTTATCGCCCATTGTGATCATAATATGAAGTAAACAAGCGACTCTCAGCTTTTAGTTGTTCTCTCACCTGTTTATTCATCTGGGGCTTGTTTGGTAACTTCTGGAGCTCTCCGTGACCGATGCATAAAAAAAAAGCAAATATGGACAAGTCCTGGATTTGTTTTTATCCAGGACTGCTTCTGTTTTTGTTTTATTGGTTATTTCATGAAAGTAATCCAGAATGTTTAAAACAAATGCTACTGAACCAGATTTAATGGTAGTATGTTCTACTAAATTGAAAAGTTGACAGCCTTGAAAATAAGAGGTATAGAGATGTAAATCATGATGATAGACAATCTACCTGATACGGAATGTAAAGTAGATGACAATGACAACAAACAGTCATTATGTCAACAGTGATTCATTATGTTGCCATCTTATCAAGTGATCTCTTCCAAGTACTACATGGGTCTAAAATGGAGAGGCCAAATTGATTCTGGATTCAAAGGAACACAGTTTAAGTGATCCATGATTGATTCTCATGACCAAAAAATACTGCCCTAGAATGGCAATATGGTTGAAGAATTTGTATAAATGACCATTCGTACCGGAGAATCAGTGGCGGATGGCAAAATGCTGATTTGGGCGTTATAATGCGGGGATTTTTATATGAAAACTTGCTTTCAACTGTTTTAAAATATTCTATTCGATCTTTAACAATTCTATAGAATGAACATTGACTTTACCAGAAATGCCATATGAAACAAGTCTAGCCAATGGTGTAAGATTGTGCTGTTTTACTGCTTCCTCACTGGCTACAATTAGTGCTGCAGCTCCATCGCACACACCCTGTAATATCAACAATATAGTCAATATACAATTATATGTCAAATGTACGATAGTTCTATATGACAATGTAAATTGTTTTTCTTTTATTGTTGTTCAACATCACACCAAGAATTTTTTTCACTAAACAGAAATGTCACCATCTTTTGGTCAAATGCCACAAATTTTTACTACGAACCGATGCCAATGCTGTGCAGGTTTTTTACCATGCCATGCCTACCTTTCACTTTGCATTCCAAGCACCTGGAAAAGGAGTAGTCACTACCATTTTTAAAATCTTTGGCATGATCCAATACGGGGAATCCAACCCGAGACATTTTGCTTGCATGTCAAATGCTTTACCATTAGATCACTGCAAGCAGTCATAGTAATTTGCCATTTAAAGTACTTCTTCGACCCATTAACCGCCCATGTCCCTATAGGCGGCCTCTCCACCCCTTTTTTATATACGATCGAGAATCTTTTCTAGCTCTTTGAAAAGGAGATGTGGACCTGAAAAACCATATGTAACAGTTTATCTGTAGCCCCCAGCAACAGAAGAATGTTGATAGGTGTCCTCAGTAATAATTACAAAAACTTTACCACTGTGCCTTATATAAAATTAACAGTTTTAAGTCAATTTGACTATCAATTGATAGTCAAAGCACCCACCCCTTTTTCCTGATTTTTGTAGTGCCCTGTGCACTTAATGGGTTGAATATGGTATAGTTTCTAAATTTCCCTCAAAAGCTATGTATCTTTTTGTATTTAAAATTTTCAAACTGTGAAGGCTCTTTAAGTCCCATAGTCTATGCCAAAAAAGTAATCACCTGTGAGATTTACAAATTTCTATTTTTTTATTTTTATTTTTATTTTATTATTTAATTTTTTTATTTATTAATATATAAACAAAAAACAACATATAACATTGAGACAGGTTAAATTCACACATACACCCTTTTTCATCCAGGTCATTTTATATATAGGAATTCTAATGTATATTAGGGTTAAATTTGGTATTATGTTTTATAATATTTATAACCACTAGGTCGTTGCCACTGCTGGTGGACCGTTTGAGTCCCCGTCAGGGAATACATAAACCTAGTACTTGGTATTTCGGTACCAGCTGTTCATCTTATACTAAAGTAATATTTGGCACTGATTTACACCATTTAAATTCGAAAATTTTCTAATGCTAAGATAGTCATTTTGTTTACAATGGTTACTCTTAGACGAATTTCGGCTATACATTTAGAGATATTATTTGGCCTTGTATGATACCACTTTCTCTTTAGAAAATACACATACTTTTCAAATTGGAGCTCAACTGATGAAGTCAAATTGACAGAAATGATATCGTCTTGAGCATTATAACTTTGGTATTATGTTTATAATATTTATAACCACTAGGTCGTTGCCACTGCTGGTGGACCGTTTGAGTCCCCGAGGGTATACATAAACCTAGTACTTGGTATTTCGGTACCAGCTGTTCATCTTATACTAAAGTAATATTTGGCACTGATAACACCATTTAAATTTCGAAATTTTCTAATGTTAAGATAGTCATTTTGTTTACAATGGTTACTCTTAGACGGATTTCGGCTATACATTTAGAGATATTATTTGGCCTTGTATGATACCACTTTCTCTTTAAAAAATACACATACTTTTCAAATTGGAGCTCAACTGATGAAGTCTAATTGACAGAAACGATATCGTCTTGAGCATTATAACTTTGGTATTATGTTTATAATATTTATAATGTCTTTTACATTATTCCATTTGATGGTGAATTCTTTTTGTTTCATATTCACTGCATATGAATTCTTTTCTGCAATATAATATGACAATATATTATGCTGTAACTCATTGAGGTTCAGGTGTGAATTTTGTCTAGACTTTGTAAATATATAGTATTTTACAAGTAGTAAAATCACATTAATTGCATTATTTTTTTTTACCAGGAATTCCAAATAGAATATTATCTAATGAAAAATGTAAATCTGCATAACATGTTTCAATCCATTGTTTTAATTGTGTCCATATCTGTTGAGCGTGAAAACATTGGAAAAATAAATGTTCTATTGTTTCTGTATTGGATTGACAGAGACTACAAACTCTGTTTGTTTTTATCTTGCAATCAAAAATCTTATTTGTACCAAGAATTCTATACAATATTCTATACTGAAACCATTTTAGTTTAGGATCTTTTGTACACTGATGTAGAAGTTTGTAGTATGGTTTAAATATAAAATTGTTGTTTAAGTTTAATGAAGATTTCCATTTATTTTCATGCTTTGATATATGTTTTATATTTTCTAAAAATAAATCATAAATGTATTTTGATCCTTGCGTATTCTTAAGAATAATGCTAAAAAAGTCTGGTTTGTGAGGACATTCAGTGTGTTCAAGACTTCCATCTAGGTGAGGCCATGTCTTTAATATAGATTTCTTTAATCCTAAGAAAGAGGTAAATGGTAGATTTATATTGTGGTTTCGCTTTAATTCTTCATATGGTATAAATCGTCCATTCTCTTCGAAGAGATCCTATATGATGTGGAACCCTTTTCTAAATAGGGGTTTAAGGATAATTGATTTTTCCGTCAATACTTATTTTAGGATTATACCAAAGTGGATTTTGTGGTACATTCAAAGGAAATTTTTTTGAAGTTATAATAGTGAATTCATGCAACTCTATTAAGAACTCCTTCCAAAATTTTTTATTAGTTTGTTGAGACAATTGTTTTGAATAGTCTGGTCCCAATTGGCATAGGAGTGTGAAATCACATTTACATATGAAATTAAATATAGATTTTAATGTATCACTTGTTTCATTTATAAGTCTTCTGAACCATGTTAGTTTTAGTGATTTTATAAAAGAATTAATATGTGTCATTCGGCACCCACCCAGATAGAAGTCTTGTTGTAATAACTTTCTGGACACTTTGTCTGGTTTTCCATGCCAGATAAATTTGAATAGAATTTTTTCCAAATTGCTAATCAAAGTTTCAGATGGTTTAGGTAGTGTAATGAACAGATGAGTGAATTTTGAAATAAGTAAAGATTTGATGACAGTTATTTTACCAAGTGGTGATAATTTTCGTTTATTCCAAGAATGTATTTTTTTTTTTTTTTGATTTTTACAAATTTGTTGCCAAAATTGAGTTCCTCGATATTTTGAAGATCAGGTGTGAAAATTATTCCCAATACATTGAATGGTCTATCAGACCATTCAAGATTATATGTTTTACAAAAAACTTCTTTGCTATGTGCTTTTGAGCCAATCCAAACTATTAAATTAAATTTCTAGTTTTAGTGACAAAAAGGTTCATGAGGAACAAAAATGTAAATACCAGGTGAGAAAAAAAATTGGTGGGAGGGAAGGTTCAAAGAAGCAAGGATCACTTAACATACTTAACTTTTTTCCAAAAAGCAAATAAATATTATTTCAAGTTAAATTATGACAAACTTACAAATTAACATTTTCAACAACATCATCAGAAACTTACAGATGCATTCCCAGCAGTTACAGTTCCATCTTTTTTAAACACTGCTGGCAGCTTGGCTAAGGATTCTGGTGTGCTTTGTGGCCGTGGGTGTTCATCAACTTCAAATGATTCTTTTCCTTGAAAGACAAAAATCTTTAACATTGAAATTCTGTGGCTTAAATGATTTTAAAAATAGATTCAATGTCTTCAGCAGTCAATTATAATATTTTGTATGTACATTAATTAAAATTAGGGCTCTTTCAAGGTTTATTATTTAAACGCCAAAGGTAGCAGAGAACAAAGCAAACAAATAATGGAACAGCCCTGATTTTGGAACTTGTCCAAGTTGTTGATGATTGTAAATTTTGATGTTAATTTCATGAAAATTCATTGAGAAATGTAGGCATGAGAGAGCTTAAAGGCGGGCATAGAGGCAGAAAGATGAATGGATGGACAGTTGCCCAGCACTGTTATGTTACTTGTTCCTGTCCTGCGGAAGAGGGATTTTTTGTGGCTGGATAGGGTGGGAAAAGAAGAGCAATTGAATATGCATGCTAAATAACAAAAACGTTCTAGGGTGCTGTGGACACAATTCTGAATTAAGTCATCACCAGCACTTACTAGAACAATCAATCCTCTATAAACTGGCAACTTTTGTTATTATTTAAAATTAGGGTGGTATAACAAGTTTGGTTATGAAGTGAATAGCTGTATCATTGACTGTACATGAACTTCAAGTAGAAACAGCAAAGGGTAGTACAAAATATGGTGTTGATCAGTAAAGTATTTATATTAATGTCCTAAAAATGGACATTAAGTACCTACCTTTTTTACCTTTCACTGTCATTGGAGCAATCTCAGCTTTAAAAACACCTGCATCTTGTGCTAACAAGAAGATAAAATTATATGTATCAGTGTGATATCTAATATTTTATTACAGTTTTTGGTAGTGAAGTACATCTATAAAGATTTATCAATTAAATATTTTTTTCTTATTTTCTATTGTATTTTTCAGTGTGAAAAACAAGATGTGTTTGTGAAACACAAATGCCCCCATCACAACAAATGTCTATGATGGCAAAATTTTGCAGTGTCCTATATTTTGTCCCCACCCCACCCCCGAAGGGCAGGTGATGTCAGTGAAGTGTAAGCAACCTTTAGATGAATTTACAGTCTAAGTTTGGTAACTGTATCACAATTTAATCTTGAAATATTGCACTTTATATGTAAATGGGGCAATGTCCTACATTTTGCCCCACCCACTCCAAGAGACATAAGTGTGAGCAAACCTGAGATGAACTTACAGTTTAAGTTTGGTTAATGTACCACAATCTAAACTTGAAATATTGCACTTTATATGTAAGCAGGAGGGAATTACCAACAGACACACAAACAAACAGACAAACGCTCAAAACATTAATAATAATAATATAAGCATAATTATACTCCATGCAAAATCAATGTAAAGTGTGTAATTTTCACTCAGCCAATCAAATTATTTATACTGTTTTATGACAGTCTGACTCCGAATTTCTTAATCTTTTGTGCCCTGGTCCCTTATTGGGTCAAATATGGTAAATTGACAAAGGATTTATGATATTTTGAATTATTTTCTAAATGAAGGGTACCTTGCTTTTATATCATTTGTCATCTTATCTTCTTAGTTTTGCTGAAAATAAATACCCTGTTCTAAACAGTTAAAAAACTATCATGAATGTTTGCTATAAACTGAGAATTAATTGCAATATTCCTCTGTTTTTTTACAATAAGGGATATAAAAATGTAATAGTTATCATAAACAAAACTGAATAACAAAACATAATACAAGGCATCAACATATCTAGCTACGGGAGGTAATCAAACTTTGATTAACCTGCTTTCCATCTTTTCTGCGTTGTTAAAGCATATTCATCACAATCTAGACGAGATATATTATACTGCTGTGCCAAATTTTCAGCTGTGATTGCCATGGGAAATCCAGTGTATGTATCTGTCAAAGCTGCCCATAAAGAATCTTCTAACTAAAAAATTGCAAACCATATCAATTTTATTACAATGACACATTTTCTACACATGCCTAGCGATTTTGTTTCACAAATAAACAGACATCAGTTAAGGGCCCAGAACTATAAAACTTGAGAATTTACTTAAGTTTCAGAATATTTTCAAATTGGCCTGCTGAACCAATAAGATTTCAGGATTTACCAAAGTTGAGTAAAATATTTAGTTCAAGTTTTATGTTGCCAGGAACCTGTGCAGTGCCATAAGTTTAGACCATGGACAGTCAGTCACACAGTGAGTGAAGGTTGCGTTAATACTGTATACCTTCCAAGTTCCAAGACACTCAATCTCACTACTAGCTATCATTTAATTTTATACTATTGCTCAATGATAAAATAACCAAAATACATGTACAATCATAGCTCCTTAGTTAGTTGACTAACACCAGGGATTTTCCTATCTCCAAAATTCTGGGTCCAGGGTCCAAAAAATAAATGGGAATATATACAACAATTTAAGTAAAACAAAAACTTAATATCAAATATTTGTTTGAAAAAACTCTATTCTTTATTTCAAAATTCTAATTAGAAATTTTTGCATAATTTGGGAAAATACAAGCCATTTTTACATTGGGAAGGATCCTGTGACCGAACCCAAAAATAGTCTAGGAAAATCCCCGGACACTCAAGTACAGTTCAGTTGGAATTTGAATTTTGAATGATGATTTATGCCATTATTATTTAACAATTTTTTCAGATATATGAAGGCGACGGTTTTTAATGGCGAAGGAGAAAACCTGGTTACAATGTACCTGGGAAGAGATCACCAACCTTCCGCAAGTAAACTGGCAAACTTTCTCACAAAAATCAGTCTAGGTTCCAGCGGGACTCGAACCTGTGCTGACAGGAAGTGAGAGACTTCATGATTTAAAGCGAGATGCTCTAACCACTTGACCGCTGAGGCCCCCCAGTACAGATGGGCACAAAAGACATACAAGTACAGCTCAGACCTAAAGTTAGTGAATGACATACAAGTATAGCTCAGAACTAAAGTTAGTGAATGACATACAAGTATAGCTCAGTACTAAAGTTAGTGAGTGACATACAAGTACAGCTCAGTACGAAAGTGTGTAACATACAAGTATATCTCAGCACTATATTGAGTAACATACAAGTATAGTTCAGCACTATAGTAAGTGACATACAAGTACAGCTCAGTACTAAAGTGAGTAACATACAAGTATAGTTCAGTACTAAAGTGAGTGACATACAAGTATAGTTTAGCACTATAGTGAGTGACATACAAGTACAGCTCAGTACTAAAGTGAGTAACATACAAGTATAGTTTAGCACTATAGTGAGTGACATACAAGTACAGCTCAGTACTAAAGTGAGTAACATACAAGTATAGTTCAGTACTAAAGTGAGTAACATACAGTATAGTACAGTACTAAAGTGAGTAACATACAGTATAGTACAGTACTAAAGTGAGTAACATACAGTATAGTACAGTACTAAAGTGAGTAACATACAGTATAGTACAGTACTAAAGTGAGTAACATACAAGTATAGCTCAGTACCAAAGTGAGTAACATACAAGTATAGCTCAGTACTAAAGTGAGTAACATACAGGTATATCCTAGATTTAAAGTAAGTGACATACAGGTACAGCTAAGTACCACAGTGAGTGACAATACATAAAATTTTAGATCAGTGATCATGTCACTAACATACATGTTCCATTCCTAATCTTATCAGATAATAGTCAAGTAAAACTGTCTGTTGTAAGCTAACCAGTTACATGCTCAGAGACTCTCAAATTTAAAAAAGAAAGAATTTCCTTTTCTATAAATCAGTTACATGCTCCGAGACTCTCAAACTTTAAAAAGAAAGTCGTTCCATTTCTACAACAGAAAACTATGTAATATTGCTCAAAATACATGTAGATCAAGTGTCCAAATATGTCCTTACTTTTAAATCCATTCCTAGTCTTGTACCAAATCTTATGTCTCTGACAGAGTATGGGGCTTGAGTCATGTTGTCAGATCCTCCAGCCAGTGCTATTTGTGTCTCTCCAAGCATGATTTCCTACAAATACAACAAGAATAATTTAAACATGTGTTATCAATGGTGAACAATAAAACAAAGCATTTGTCATCTCTAATATCAAATACTGCATTATAAGGCAAGCACATAAATTACAAATACAATCTTAACGCAAACAAACACCAACATCGATTCTGTCCTCCAGAATCAGATTATTATTTAACATACATTTGGGTCAAAATTTGTTGCCTGACATAGTCCTGGCTAAAATTGATCTGTGGCCAGAATATTTACATATCATCCATAAAATGAACTCTCAGAATTGAAGTTAGATCACTAGTCAAAGGTGATATCACTGCCAATATGCTGATAGGTTTGAAGGACTTTGCACTATTTCATCATTTCAGTTGTCTCCCTTGAGTAGAAAGCACTATCGTAAAATCTGTACATAACTGAAAGCTTTCTTCAGATAAATATTTTCAGGCAAGTGGCACCAACATATGCTGAAGCCAGGATGTACTGATCAGAATAATTCAATAGAATTTAGTTTTATCTCAGATGAATTTTGAAACAAGAGGCCCAAGAGGGCATCAATTGCTCACATGAGAACCATCTACAAATGTGGAAAGAAGACCAAGAAGAATATGTACATGTAGGCTGATCTGGCCAAGAAAAATAAATATTGCTGTTTTAAGAAATTCATTCAAAATTCTAGAAATTAAATTTTGGCAAAATTCTTGCACAACATTTCTTCAACTATAATACAATTAAAACACTTTAATGCATCATTGTGAATGCAAGGGGAGATAACTTAGGAAATCATGCAAAAATTAATGAAAACAAGAGGCCTGACAAACTTGGTAAAGGACCTTGAGCACTTGCTTCCTGACAAGTTTCGTCAAAATCCCTTCAGTGGTTTCAGAGAAGAAGTTGAAAATATGAAAAGCTTACGGACGGATGCCGGATAACGGACGGGGAATGATCACAATAGCTCACTGGAGCCTTCGGCTCAGGTGAGCTAAAACAGGAATGCTTCTGTATAATTTTCTATGGATTTTTTTATGTATTTACACCTTTATTTCTTAATTTACCTGAGCAGCATTGATGACAGCTTGAAAGCCAGATCCACACAATCTATTGACAGTTAGTGCTGGAACAGGTATGGGAATGCCACACTTCAACCCCACATGGCGGGCGAGGTAAATACCATCTGCAGATGAACTCTGTAAACAAGATCAAAAAGCAGGAATAAGTCATGTAGAACTCAATGTATGTGCTATTTTATCAAAGATAACTCAAACTAAACTGAATTTAGTAATTACTAATTTATTTGATTCTTCTGTAAAAGATGAACTCTTACGTGTGACTATATTTCCAAGTGTGAATGCATCAACTGAAATACAGATACTTCACTACTAACAGAGCAAGAGGGCCTCAATCGCTCACCTGAGAACCATCTAGAAATGTTGAAAGAAGACCAAGAAGAATATGTACATGCACAAAAATGGCTGATCTGGACAAGAAACATAAATATTGCTGTTATAAGAAATTCATCAAAAATTCTAGAGATCAAATTTCAGCAAAATTCTTGCACAAAAACATTTCTTCGACTATATACAAGTAAAACACTTTCATGCATCATTGTGAATGCAAGGGGAGTTAATTGAGGAAATCATGCAAAAATTAATGAAAACAAGAGGCCTGATGGGCCTTGACGGTCACCTGAGCAGAGCATAATTAACTCCCCATGAGCACTGATATGATAAAAACTGCATGCTGAACATTTTTGCTTCTTTCTCTTTTAGCTATTATACTTTTCAAGGTCAAAAAGCATCCAAAACATGAAAAATCCACTTTAAAGGGGAAATAACTCCCATAAGGGGTGACCCGACAATTTCAGCCTTATTGACTTTTTGTAGATCTTTGCGTGCTGAACATTTTTGCTTCTTTCACTTTTACTCTACCTATTATACTTTTCAAGATAATGTCAAAAAAACCATCCAAAAACATGAAAAATCCACAAAATGGGGAAATAACTCACATAAGGCACATAAGACAATTTCCACCAAAGTGTAATATTTGTAGATTTTTGCAAGCCACTCAAATTAGGGTAACAGTTTTTTCTCTAGCTTTAATAATTTTGGAGATACATGAATTAAATAAAAAAAAATTCTGATGCATTCGTTCTACTTTTAGCAGTGAAAGCCATGTTTGGTCCTAGCCCCTTTTCATCCACAAGCATAATGTGGCTTTAAATGGTTATACTTTCTGTCAAGTTTGGTTCAAACTGAAACAATGGTTCTGGAGAAGTAGTCAAAAATGTTGAAAATTTTACACAAAAAGAACATATTTTCTGTTTACTTTTGTGTTTTTGACCTCATGAGATTTGACCCCATGACCTTGAAATTTTGTCAAAATGATTCTTAGATAATTCCTAACAACTTGCTCATATATCTTTGTATACAAAAAGTTGATCAGTTTTGAGTTAGTAAACAATTTGTTGTAAAACTGTACCCTGCATTACTGAAGTGCCCCCTAGTGGCTCGTTTATCAACAGATTTCATTTTTATTCGTAAACTTTATAGATATTGACTTAACAATCATGCATACAAAATTTGAAAGTCATCTTATCATTGGTTCACTAGAAGAAAATTTTTAAAGATGAACGAAGTTTTGGTCCTTTTGGGCTTCTTTTGGAACCCCTAGCCCCTTTTCAATCAAAATCTTTTTGCAGCTTCACATAGGGATGATACATGCCAAGTTTGGTGAAAATTGGTCCACTAGTTCTTGAGAAGAAGTCGAAAATGTGTAAATGTTAATGATGGACGACGACAGACAAAAGATGATCGCAATAGGTCACCCCGAGCCATTGGCAGGTGACCTAATGACAAAGTCTGTGAAGACCCCAAAAACACGTCAAAAATTGATATTCTGATTTGTATGACAAATACAAACTTGAATCATACATCCATGTAGATCACTCAGAACCAATCCGTTTTTCAACTCATGCAGCGGTTCTAGAGAAGAAGATTTTAAAGAGGGGTACCTTTTGGGACCTATTCTGCGCCACCCTGGATCCTATCCTGGGCCAATCTGGCTGAAAACTACAAATTTGATAAAGTACCTTGAGCACTTGCTTGCTGTCATGTTTTGTCAAAATCTCTTCAGCGGTTTCAGAGAAGAAGTCGAAAATATGTAAAGTTTATGGACAGGGAGTGATCACAATAGCTCACTTGAGCCTAAGGCTCAGATGAGCTATAAAAACAGCACATAGCAATCCACAATAAAATTTACATATAAAAACATAAGTACTGCTTATATAAATAAAAATAAAAAGTTTGGATTGATTGAATGGAAATGTTACCAGCTTGAGGTGAAGTGCTACAAATTTTGGTCTGTGCTATGGACTGAGGCCAATACAGTGAGCATTCTTTTACGTGCCACGTCTTCTGTGACAGGAGTCTCAGATTTAAGTCTTGTCCAATGGTCCCACGACTTTCATTCCCTACATAGGGCCAGTGATTTGAAATGAAGTTAAGAACACATGGAAATAGCACACCAGTTCACAATTTAATAAATTCTACCTGATGTAGGAATTTTTAAAGATTTTTCAAAAAACGCAAATTTCAGATTGCCGATTCCGTGATTCTGTCTGCGATTCCGCGATCGTGGAAAATCAATGGTTCTACATACATGTATGCCAAGGGCTTGACGAAGGAACAGTCACTGCCAGTTAAATGTTTTAGAGTTTTTAGGAATCAAACCCAGGACTTTTCGCTTGCAAGCAGAATTCTCTACATCCACCACTACATCACGGTGAAATAAAAAGTAAAACAACACTTACAACTTCAATATTGATTCTTACCTGTAAAACATTCCCTACAATGACAGAATTTACAAGTTCAGGATTTACTTTTCCAGTTTCAAGTGCTGCTTTACTAGCAACTTCCATTAAATCAGTGGCTGAACTCTTCACTAGTTTCCCTCCATATGTACCGAATGCAGTTCTTTTAGCCGCCACAATAAAAACTCCGGAAACAGCTGAGCAATAGAAAGTGCAAGTGTGAATGACACAGGTTACAGCAATTTTAAAAATAAACAATAGGCCCAAGGGGCCTTACCAGTCACCTGAAGAAAACATGCTTACAATGAAAATAGGCTGCTCATTGGTTCATGATTTTATGAAGATGTACAAACTTTTGGCTCCTACTGGTTCTAGCCCTCTTTTCATTTGGAATCCATAGATAATTCCTAACAACTTTCTAAAACTTTATGCAGCTTAACATGGGAATACTTCCAGCCCAGTTTGGTTAAAATTATCCCACTGCTTCTAGAAAAGAAGTAGAAAATGTCAAAAATTTGATGAAAAACTTAAATTTTCTTTTTAATTAGGTGTCTGTGGCCCCAACCTTTGCCCTTGAAATCTTGTAAAAATGATCCTTTGATTATTCTTAACAACTTTCTTGTATACCTTTGTATACAAAAAGGTCAATGTGTTTTGAGTTATTAAGCCTTTTGTACATGTTCTATGATATAGTCACTGTATATAGCTAAATTGGCCGGCCCCAAATCCTGGACCATCACCTCTGATAATAAATTTGGCGCTTTAAAAACAACAACAAAAACATGCAATAAAACTTGATTTTTAGAAATAAATACTCGTCATGAGGTATTTCAAAATTTATCTTAATCAATATTAGCTGCCGAATTGATCCGATATTACCTGTTTAAGTGCTGAAAATATTACTTGATGCATCAAGTCATTGCTGAAGTTACTTGCACATGTGCCAAAAATATTCAGACATTGACAACATTATTGGTGCCGAAATTATCTGAATCCTACAATAAGAATAAACCTTTCACAGACAATGCGAAAGTTGAAATTTTTACCAGACAATTTGTCTGGTGAAATGAAAATTTTCACCAAACAGATGATTTTTTTTCCACCAAAACTTTTTTAAAAAATGTGAATGAGGAATTTGCAAATTAATCGTGCACAAGAATTGTTAACAGTCCAGTCTATCGGTTTTAATGTCAATTCTATCACAAGAGTAAAATGGTAAAAAATAATTGAAAGGTAACATTCTAAAGCAAATTTATAATCTTAAAATTCATAAAGGATGCTGAACTGACCTTTAATAGCATATATATCACAAGTCTTGTAGATCTATATTTTTTAGCAAATTGTTACTATATTTTCTTCATTTTAAAAACCAAATTATACGAATAGAAGTGTGATTTGGAATTTTCAATCTTGAAGTTAAGTTTATGTTGCTGAAATGCACATACACGTGTAATTTTGCATCAATATAATGTGTTATTAACCCAATACTGCAAAATGTGCTTTGACTTGTTCCCATTAAACAACTTGGCATACCATAACTGCGTTGATGTTCCATCAACTCGTAAAAATGTATTCAATTAAATCGTGCATTTTCATTGCAAACCGACTCTTCAGAAATCATCTCGTAAAAATTATCGAAAGTAAAAATCAGATCATAGAGGAAATTCGTGGTCAAATGAACAGACCAAACTCTACTTTTGTTTTTCCTTTTTATTTTTAATTTATTCTTAATATCTCAAATCAACAGTAGGGACATGTGACAACAAGTGCGGAATAGAGTCTTTCAGCGTAACGCTCGCACATGCGCACAACTACTTCTGCAGGTCAACTGCTTTGACACGCCTACTTTCACTTCGAAACAATATTAATTTTTATAACAAAATATAATGTTTAATCTATAAGTGTATCTGTTCATTTATATATTTAAATACTTAAATGACACCTAAATAGTGTTTTCAAAACAAAATAGAGACTTGTAATAAAAACAAAATACTAAAATAATCCTTAACAATGATCATTTTGTGCGGAAGTGTTTACATTAGTAACGAAGTTTACAGCGCGAAAATATGAAAACCGATCGTTTGCAAGAGTTACACTACAGCAACGAGAAAGATGACAGCGGAATCTCAACATATTTTGTCAATACCCATCAAAAATAAGGTTAATTCTCTACAAGGTCTTGTCCCATCAATATTTGATCGAGAGAATGTGCCTCCTGTTCTCGCTGTTCGATATTCTCCACTCACTCCGACCTCACCAAATCTTCCGAAAGTTTCATTTTCTTCTATTTACAATCATATGATCTTGCGACACACTGAGAGTAACAGACCTATCAACAACTCTGAGGGTCTCGATAAAGCTGCCAAACATTTTGAGGCTGGAGACATTTCAAACATTGAGTATTCTATCGTAAGTACATGTAGATCTAGATCTATATAAATATATATACAGTAAATATACAGCCACTTGCCAAATTTTTATATACATTATTATTCTTTATATTCATATAAAATCACTTTTTTTCAACAAAAAATATTGTGAAGCCATGTCTTATCGCATTTGAATAGAAATTTTACTAATAAACAAAGAATCAGGTACTAGATATACTGATTTCTTAAAAATTGTTTTAAGAATGATAATTCAATGTACTGTAAGTGGTATTACCCACTTCTGTATTGACGTCAGTTAAAATGACAAGAGGGGTTATTATTTTAATTTTCAGAAAAGGGGCTTCTTCTTACTTTCCTTACATTTGAATCATGATATCCATATTCGTGTATGTATGTCGGGCCTATATTGGACCAAAGACTGGGAGGGGGTAGCTACACTGCCATTAATTCAACCCCTGAAGTCTCATTTGAACCTGTCCATTTCGAAGAATGGTTTAGTCTATTGTAAGAATTCATTGGTGTGTGATCTAGAATCAAAATCAGAACTTGATTAATCCAGAAATATGACAGTAGACCACACTATTTACTGATTTTGGTGAATCAATAAATAGGTCTACTGTCATAATTCAGGAGTAAATGGCAGTGTGATGATGAGTTCATTTGTGTTAGATCATAGTTATGTGACTAAAATATTGGACAGTCAGTTGCATAATTTAAAAGAAAGAATGTGCTTGATTTGGACAAAAAACATTAGGTCTTGGTACTACTTTGAGATCCATGATAAAGATAAATTTATGCATTAAATTAAATTGAAAATAAAATTTAAAAATCATGTACACATATGGATATTTCTTAATCATATTTATATGAGTTGCAATTGTTACTTTATTTACTTTTTTGATCCAAGTATTTTATTTGAAATGAGATTATGTTTGAGTTTTAGACCCTGTACCACTAATTTCTAATATATATATGTTTTCTACCAGGAAGGAGTGATACAATTTGCCTCCTCTGCATTCTTTGTCTGTTCATTACTTTTCAAGACTCAGTTTCCAAGTTAACCCTTTCAACCCCACAGACCATATAGACTGGTCTTAAAAAACAGAAAAGAGTACAACATTATTATCCTCAGGGGTGAAAGGGTTAAGATTACCAAGTGATCCTTATGTAAGTGATTTATAAACCATTCCCAATAGTCAAACAGAGCTGGCTGTGAATTGTGGCACATAGTGTTTGCCTCAAAGCCAAACGGTAAATGGTTTGAGTCCTCGCTGTGGCATGACTCGTTTCCTGTCCTTCAGATAAGACAGTAAACTTAAGGATCCCTTACTACATAGGATAAAGTCTTGAGGATAGGTAAATATTTATATACACTGCATCAGTTTGATAAAACCCAGATATAACTGAAATAAAGTAGAAATTGTGGCCTAAACATCAATAAACAGAGTCACACAAATATTCAGCATTCTATTATTTAACATTTTCAGATTGATGACACTCTTATGTATATAAAGGCCCAGTGCATTGCCTCAATGAAAAAACAGCGGTATAGTGTCTTTCTTTGCATCAGTGGCAAAGAAAAAGTCAGCTATGCATACTGTCAGTGTCCAGTGGGGTAAGAAACTTGAGTGCATTGCATATATGTTTTCCTAATATTTTTGTTTCACGGTAGAATTATTATGTGACCGATGGTTCTATCAATTCACCGATTAATTTGTAGTTGTTGATATATTTTATTTATATATACAAACATGTCTACAAATGAAATAAATTTATCCTCACTATATGCTATACATTCATCCAAACATTCACACAAACTAACAAATAATCATATCCATAGAGATGAAATACTCTTATATTTAATGTGAAGTGTATTACACATTAACTTAGATGTTCATAATAATAACATTAACATAATGTGACCTTTTACCCTAATTAAGGTGAGCTAAATCAAGATTAGGCCTATGCTACAGACCAGGGCACTGTGTTTCTTCAATTTGATGTTAGAGTAATAAAAAAATAAAATTCATTTACTAAAATTTTATATATTATTTAAGAAAGATAAGTTATTCTAAAGCTACTCAGTGCATTTATGTATATTTTCTACATGATGGTGAAAAACAATCATTAAATTCCACTTATATAGAACATTTTATTTCACTTGATTTCATTATAAATTATTAAATTCACACACACACACACAAACACACACTTATATGTATTCTATTTCAAATGACTTATTATTTCACTAGGAGTTAAATGGAGTCATCTGATTGGTTAAATGAATTTACCAGTATTCTCAAAACTTCAACTATTTTCTAAATTTTGAATTAGAAATTCATATAAATCTTGATTTTCAAAATTTTAAGATTTGATAGTACACAATTTAAAAAATAAAACAATATTAAAGTTATCTCCCCTGATCTTTAGATCTCTATGTTTATACCATTGGCCACTCAGGTGTAACAATAAAAACAATGAACACATGGACATGATTATACACTCACTCTTTCAATATATATTTCTTTATTCAGTGGTTTCAAACTCCATTTTGTACTTCATTTATCAATCAAGTAATAATGAACATATGAAATTAAATTAAATGTTACTTAGTAAATATTTTTATAAAATAAATTTCACACATATCACACTTATGGAACTTCCTTTTCATACATGCACTGCTGTCTGAAGAAATAAATAATGCACTGTTTGTTTCACCTTATTTCATTGGTCAATGTTGATAAAATAACTTACAGGTGACTCACGTTTCACCAATTCCTTTATATGACGTCACACACACACACACACAGACACAGAGTTTTGTTGGCCGACATTGATTCACTTATTGAACTTTACTGTTTAAATATTTTTGTAATACAATATATATCAAAACATTGAGTATGAATATCTTGATTAATTTTCAGACTTGCACAAAGCTGCAGCCATATAGGGGCCCTACTCTTCGCCTTAAATTCGGTTCAACGAAGTAACAATGATGAGAGTTGTACTTCTAAACCTTGCAAATGGGATGTGCCAAGAGCTATGAAAATTAAACCAATTCCACTGTCAGAGTGGAATCTGAGTAGACCCAGAGTACAGCACAGTGGTGGAGAAGAGGAGCATATTAAGAAACCGTTGGACTTCGACATCCAACACAGAGGGAATTTGACTTAAATAGGTCACAAAATCAACTAAAAGAGTTGAAAAAATTATTTCCAAATACAGGTAAACATCATGTCTACAAGTCTATTTCAAAATCAGTTCTATAAAATTTCATTTATGATTATCAAACTGGTGATTTTACAAGACACATGTGTACATGTATTTACATTATAAAGGTTAGCTTTCAATTTCAACGAAAATATTCAAACTACTGATACAGATATGCTTAGCCCTCATCACATTTTTATAATATTATTGAAAAAATCTAAATTTATATGCTTGTAAATTTTCTTCCAGTTCTTACATCATTATTGTACGTTTTGGATTTCTTACTAAGAGGTTGTGAAAATAAACAGGTCTACAAGTAATGTACAATAATAACAACAATAACTCTAAATCATATTGACATATATCTCAGACTTGGTATTTATTTTTACAAAATTACATAAATATTCGCAGGTATGTCACAATTATGGCACATCCCAGATGACACACCAGAAGCAGCCAGGGAGGAAATTGTCTGTACAACTGTAGATCCTCGTGAACTTTGCATGCAGTCACTGGTGCTGTGTGAAGAGAATTGTAAGTATATATTAAACATTAATTCAAGCAAATCAAATTAAACAAAGCTAATTTGTATGATAATAGTACCCAACCATTTTTAGAGAAGAGTTGTGAGAAGACAACAATTTTCACCAAATTAGGCATTTGACCCACACCTGTCAGGTTTTAAGGTCAAATAGTTTAAAAACAATAGACAATGGTATTAGCTCTCCAGACATGAAGACATTAGGACCTAGACAAGAACTCTGGAGTGTAGTTAAGTGAAAGTGAAGGAATGACAGACCGACACAATGTAAATTATAGTCCTCCAAGGTTTTTGGTGGGGACAAATAATACCTGATAAATAACCCAATATTGTTTTTACAAAGTTAAACAACTGAATATTCCAGATTTATAAAATAATTTCTGAATTAATTTACAGTACCATTGCCTACTGCAATAGATCATGAACTGGCATTGTTCATTGAGAAAAGAACAAAGGGACAAAGGACAAGTCAACTATGGCATGATTTACATAGAGGGAGAATCACCAGTTCTGTGTTTGGAGCTGTCCTGCATGCTGGCCAAAATCCTACAAGTTTGATAAATCAGATATTACATGGGTCTAATCTTACCAAGTAAGTTTAAAGACAAACAAGTCAGTAAATAGATTGAATGTACTTGGTTATATGAAACTTTTAGAATTCATAATGAGTATCCAGGGAAATCTCACCCAAAGGTGTTGAATACAAAATGTATTTTTATCATGGTGCAGCTCATCATGGATTATGCTTCTCCTATTAAATGTTATTCTTGCCTAATTTTTTTTTAGGATCACATACTCATGTAAGATAACAGACCTCAAAAGGCTTTCTTGAAATCTGGGCCTGAGACCATAAACAAGAAAAACTGGCCTAAATAAACAGGTAAACCTTACTTTGGATGAGACAGTAAAAACCAAGTGCCCATGTCATAGTAGGTGATGACGCATAAAAGATAGCTCATTGCTCAATGACCCTAAGTGTCGAATATAGGCCAAAATTTGAAGCCCTTCACCGGCTTTCAGTGACGTCTCATGAGTGAAAGTGACACAAAACAACTTTAGAACTTTGTCATTCCTTCGTCGTCCTTGATTTTGTCTATGCTCCATCTGTGATGTTGCAGTTCTGCTCTCAGAGTTGACACTTCAGCTTTAAGTCTCTGATTTTCCAAAATGAGTGGATCTGGGTCACACTGAACTCCCATATCTACAATAAAGGTATCAAAGATAAGTTATGATTTTTTAAAAAAAAATTATTAGTGGTTTATGCCATACTGAACTATATTTTTGTTATATATGGTGTAGGCCACTTTTTAATGATAGCAGAGAGAACCTGGTTACAATGTACCCAGGACTTGATCCACCAACATTATACACAAGTACACTAGCAAACTTTCTCACAATAATCAGTTCAGGTTCTACAGGGCTCAAAACTGTGCTGACAGGAAGTGAGAAACTTCATGGTTCAAAGCATGATGCTCTAACCACTTGACCACAGAGACTCATCTATCTAATTTCCAATGTAAGAATAATTTTCTTTTTCATACACTTGATTCTTTAGTGATAAATAAATACATAGAGTCGCTATAGATAATAAAACAAATATAACTTAACAACAGGTAATGAAATTACAAAGTTATTTTCAATTTTTGAAAGGCAGATTAAGGCAGAATAACACATGGCAAAATATGTATCACATGCCATATCAACCACAGACTTATATCAATATCAATCTGAGAGCTGTAGACCCAATGTATATGATAATGATTGAGGCTGATATGTCATGTGATACAAATTTTGCCATGTACATGAACAATGTAGTTTAATAATATATTTCAGACCCTACCAGTATATAGAAAACTACTATATCAACGATAACACATCTTTTAAGTGCTATGCTATTGTGACTTGTGTCCATTTATGGGAGTTCAATTGGTCAAAGCAGGGCCAGTATGTCACAGAATGTGCTTAGCCTAGTGTTTGGGCACAAAGCATTGATTTTTAACTGAAAGGAGAAAATAATCAAGGTATTTGAAATAAAAAGACAAGAAGCATTCAAAATGTGGTGCAATAATGGTTGTGGTTTAAGGCACATGCCTGCTCCCCTATCAGGGTTGAAAAAAGTCTATATTTTGTAGTAAATATATAATTAAATAAATTAGCATATATATATATATATAATACCATTAAAGCATATCATCGTCTCTATGTCATCCTCTGTCTCCATATGTTCTGAATTGGTGTACTTCTTTTCCTCTATCTCTTCTGCTTTACAATATGAATGAGAGAACAAGGAAAACTCCTTACTTTTTTCCTCTAGCTTCTTTTGCTGTTCTTTATTTTCATCAAATTCCTTGTAAAAAGAGAAACATAATTAACTTTTGCTGTTACCAACTTACAAATGCATAAAGGGGCCTCTGTGATCCAGTATTACAGCGCCAAGCTTTGAACAATGATCTAAGCTGAATTTTGTGAGAAAGATTACTTGTGGAAGGCCAGTGGTCTCTTCCTGAGTACATTGTAAATAGGTTCTCTCCTCTGACTCTACCACTAAAAACTAGCCGCTGTCATATAACAATCATTCCGGACCAAAATTATTTACATTTTCAGTCCAGTCAGGCACATTTTAAGGCCAGACCAATTATTATACAACACTGCCACCATATGATTGAAAAATTGTTGAAATTGGCTTAAATAACTTTCAATTCATATCAAAAAAATGCATAGATGAATATGGTACTAAATAATTTCTATTGAAACATCAACGTCATACTTCCCAAATTATGACCTCAATAATAGACCAGGTGACTATGAATCCTTGATACAGTTGTTTCCTATATTACAGATTTTTAGGTACACTTAGATCTAGATATATGTTTTAAATATGAGATTTATAAGTATTATCTCAAATACCTCATATATTTATAAATTGTAACTTTCTGCGAAAAAAACAACTGAAGCATATGCCAGGCCTATTTTACTTTACTGTTTACTCATTTAGCTTAACTATACCGTATTTTATTTTTATAGGTTTGTTTAGCGTCGACTTTAGTCTTTAGGAATTCAGTATAGTTCAAAAGATTGTACTGATCTTTGTCATCGTGTTACCTTCTGTAAGTTCCTCCTTTTGATCCTGTCGTGCCGCTCGGGATCGCATGGAACTTCTTTGTACGTAAAGAGAGTTGGGACATAGTTCACATCAGTATGGTCATAGCTGTGCCAGCCAGAGACGAAGTGTTCGGAACAAATACATGTATGCTCATTAGGAGTAAAATTGGTACGGTTGACGGCTCGTATCCAGAGTTTTCTCTTGTGGCTCTCTTTGGGGAACCTAAAAAAGCTCAATCCTTTCAATTTTCCCTTTGCATCGTCGCGATTGTGGCATTTATACACACAACAAGTTCTCACCATGTTGATTCGGTAGAGTACAAAGTTGTTTACATTGGTTGCGTAGTTGACCTGCGGAAGTGTTTGTGCGCATGTCCGTCATACTGGTCCGCAGTAACGTTGAAACGGTCTATAGTCACACGTCCCAAAGGACGCACAAAAGCTCAGTACAGCGTTCGCCACATTCGCCTTTGGCGAATCTTTTAAAAAATTGGCGAATGAATTTCTATTCCGGCGAAAATCATTGGCGAATGAAAATTTGGAGCTGAATCTTTTTTATAATTTTTTGAAAATGATAATTCCCTACAAACACGCATTTCCGATTTGCCTATGTTCAATTAATCTTCGAATTTGTTTCACGCCTGTACGTTGTTTTGACAGTACCCAGTCTTATGCCTCCGCCGATCTGTATAGGCCTACATAAGCCAATAGGTAAACTGCTACTCGTCACGTCTGATTAAACATACCTGCAAATAATCCTGTCTTTTGTGTTACCCTAATCAACATCTATGTTGATAACTAATTCCTAATAATCCTTTAATTAGATTTAATTTTAAAACTCGGAAGACTTCACCATGTGTTGATATGACAGATGCAGAACTACCGATATCGGTCCGCTTATGTACTTATGTCGCGATTGATTAATTGTCTCATTGTCAGAAAATAATGTTTACCAACCCAATTACACTGACAACATACGGAATAACAATCATAACAACTTCACCCAAAATGAAAAGGGTAACAAGAAAAATTTGATGCAAAGCATCAATTCGCCGCCAAAGGTATTTCAAAGGAAGTTTGGGAATAAATGAATGCAAGCTTTCAGTTACTTAATATCTATTACGACAAAAAGTCCCACCAGATAACATTTTTGTGAAAATAGAGTCAACAGAACTAATTTAACGGCGATTTCTCGTCAACTAACACCAAGTTCACAGACAGTAGTGAGAAATGGAGTGGTCATCATGTTCCTGGTCAAATTCATCCAGTGTAATTATTCATTTTAGTAGTGTTTATATAGCAATTGACATCAGCGATGTAGCAATGTCTATATATGTAAAAGTTTACAAAATGACAGTTGCAGTAATTTTCACTGTTCTGCATAATGGTTGTCAACAATGGTGAAGAACTTGGATTTTTTTTTTAAGAAAATGTATTAAATATTAGTATATATCAAGAATATAAAACGTAATTTAGAAAAACATTTATGGAATAATTCAGAATTTTTTTTTTTTAAAACAAGTCCATATTCCAGTCTGTTTCGTTCATTGTTGGCCTAGCCGGCTAGAGTGGTTCAATCTTGTTTAACATGATAATTCTGACTTTATCCATTATTACACAAAACTTGTGTTAAAAGTAACATTTTATTATATGTAGACTTTAACATGTACTACAGTTTTTATGTCGAAATAAAAGTAAAAATGGTGTGCTTCGGTAATTAAGGTCTGTTTCAGTAAATCGTCCGACCCGTTTTCACTTTGTTGTTCTCCCAATCATCAATATTTCATACGACACATTTTGTTTTCGGTGTTATATTTATTCCGTTTTGCACAAACGAAATCATTTTAAATTATAAAAAACATTTTGTTCCACATTTCCGTCGTCCAGTAAACTTATATAATAGGATATCATGCTCTTATCAAAATCAAAAGCAATCATGTAATGATTGCTCCCATCATTTCGACTAATGTCTCCCACTTATCGTTATTTCAAAAATACGAATCGCGGTATTATACCTTAATTGCATTAAAAAAAATTTAGATGCTGATTATTTATGAAACAAACCAACATCACTTTCATATCTGAAATTTAATAGCGTTTTTGCCTCAAATAAAATTACTACGTCATTACTTCTGCTTTCAAAGAAACTAACAGCTCCTTCCATATACTACTTCCTAACTTAATTTGAAATATATTCGCCGCCTCCTGGGGGCGAATAATGAGTATGTCAACGTATTGGTATTGAAAATATCTAATGCAATAGGCAAAAGCTAAAAAAAGAACATATACGGTATTTAAATTCAGTTAACATCTGGTAGAATTCTGTAAACATTCCAGGTCAGAAAATGGGATTGGCAATTTACTAACTTGAATGTGTTTGTACTTACTGTACAGTGACAGTAATTTCTGTTCCTACTAGCACTTTATATTTTTTCTACTTGTTCTTTATAAGAATTAAATATTTAGTATAGTCAGTAATGGAAATCATAAAAATTTAAGTCATAAAGGGACTCTTCACTGCAATAATAATGATAATAACTGAATAAATATGATTAAAAAAAATAATAAAAATCTTTGATTCTGTGCCTGTTTTTTATTTTGATAATTAAATTGATGTTTAGGAAAATTTCAAGTGAGTCACTTTAAAATTTTAATTGAAATGTAGGTTAATTTATAAAACTGAATTCTCCTTCTTTTCTAGTTTTAGTTTTCAAAAATGTCATTTATAAATTTTTAGTAGCAGTAGGCTTCTATAGCCTACATGTCGGTATTTTGAGTTGGCCAAGGATTTCTTATTTTGGCCAAATGAAAATTTAAATTGGCCAATGAAAATTGAAGTTGGCCAATCACTTGGGTGATACATTTTCAGACCCAGGGCTAATGCTGTCAGGTAATTTTTTTTCAACCTGAGACTGAAAATATTTGCCTTTGTTTTCATGTATTTTCTTGAATTTCATTGACTTGGGACTCGCAAATTTAACTGAGGACTCAGGAATTTTGTCCTTGTGGGTCCCTGGGACTCACTAAAATAACATCCCAGGGAAAACCCTAATCACACAGGTGTTCTTGGCATTTAATCAGGTTGACAGAATTTTATGTGTTCCTTTCAATCACAACCAATCTTTATTTTGTTCCATTTTTACATGTATAGCCTACAAATTGTCCAATATCCAGATTTTTTTCACCGATCAGATTCAAATTTAATCGGCTATAGCCGACAGTCTGGTTACTTTCGCATTGTCTGCTTTTAGTTTCAGAGCCTCTGCCAGTTTTGGAAATAAATGAACTTGAACTTGATGTCACTGTCAGTCAAATTTGAATTTAGAGGAAAAAAAACCAAAACAACTATATCTTTTTCTTCACAATTTCAGTTACTGGGGAATAATAGAAGGAATTGCAAAGTGTCGTAAGCTCCACTCCATCAATCAGCCGATTGCACATTACATTACATTAAAATATGTATGTGCTTTTAGAATTAATAAATGAGTGCAGATTGGTCAAAGTCCAACTGCTTCATTGGCAAACACCTTTAAAGAATCTATTTCGTCTAAAATTGAAATGAACATAAAAAGACATGAAATTCACACAAAATACATATGAAATATAAATATATCATTTGTATTTCACATTATACAGGAAGATTATTATTTTTTACAATGTGCCGGTATCCAACATTAGGCCTACCTTTTGACAGAGTCATGTTGACTTTTGGCTTTACTTGTGTATAAAGGTTGTTTCGGAGGACGAACCCGGCGCATCCAATTACAAGAAACGTCTGGAAGCGATAAGAAGCATCCAGAGCGACAAGGAACGAGAAGAAGGTACAAGACAAAATAAATCTATGTTAAATTAAAATATAGTTTAAATTTTTATTGGATAGATATGCAGAAAAATGAACAATAAATAATTTATATTCTGTATTTGGAACACGTGTCGATATACCAGCAATATATAAAGCTAACCTGGAGAAAACGAAGGATCGATAGACAACTCCTAACACCAGGTTATAGGACAGACACCACCCAATATTTTCCCATAGGCCTCAATGCTAATATACAAAACTTCAGCTCACTGTAACTCCCATGTTTATTAAATCAGTACCCTGTGCTGAAAGATCAATATTTTGATAACAAAATATGCAATTAAAAATATAGGTTGCCGTTGCATTTCTACCTCAAATTTTCACTTGTTTACAACACGTATTCCGCACCAAAGGAAATTAATACCTATTCTTATCTGACTCCTCCCTTTAGATTTTCAACCGTCAACCCTTTTATTTGCCAAATAATAACTACTAACATTCATGTATCTTTTCAGGGGTGACTGCGTCAAATATTTAAGGGACTTTTTGTCATTAAGCCCGAGGTCCGAAATTAATACCTATTTCTTATCGTGACCTACATATTTTACTTTTCGGACTCTGTCGTCTGTTTTCTTGCTGTGTGGGTCCGAGGACCTAACAAGTCTGAATCAATAAATGACTATTCTGTCAACATCTTTATTTCTAAACTTTATTTGTTTCCTTTGTAAAGTTAAATTGTCATTTTCTCATATGATTTTGGCTGTTTTTGGTTTATATAATTTTGTGTTCCCACCTTTGATAATTGTTATTTGTGTAGTAGGACCGACCTCCGCCATCAAACCAAATACAGTATTTTAGGACTTCGCGTTGTGTTTAGTGATCGTATCCTATACTGCATTCAGTGGGTTCCCGAGTCGGTTCATAGTATATAATGTCTGGTGACAAGGGTGTCAATGCTGAAGGCATATGTACACAACAGTAGTCTTATTTTACCAGTCACAAACTTAACAACAACTGTATCAATTTGTAAATTTTAATATTAGAAAATAAACATTTATTTTGACGCGATGATGACATCTCTGGTGATCTGAAAAATAACTAAAAGAAAAAGTTTTTATTAGTGAACGTTTTACTTATTACTGTCCAATTTTGTTCTATAGTAGTGGAATGTGTTCCCATATTTAACCTGAAATTCAATTTATAAAGCTACTATATTGTTTAGACTATGCATTTTTCAAGTTATCTAAATTTCTAGTTATTGTTCTAGGCTTATGGAGTAGTATATGGTCCACACCTTGGCCCACCCCCCTGGGAGGATGGATTTTTAACCATTGTCAGATTTTCTGGGGGTATCGTTGTTATATATAGATGATTATATATAACGTATCCACGGTCTGGTGGTCACCAGGTAAATTCCATACCGGTGATTATAGATAGATAACTTATCCTGCTTTTCGGCACGCGCATTCAATTTCCCCCGCAGTGTACATAATAATCGCAGCGATAGATGGGGCGCAGGTGTCCAACGACATAGTGTTAAAAAATTTGAAAACACGTTAAACAATTTAACATCTATTTAAAAAACATGTCTATCGAACCGTTATTGGATTTACCCAAACGTGTATACACGAGGCAAACCTATCGTTTTGACAAAATTTCCTCGGAATACAGGTTAAAGTTTGGTACCGCCTTTGACGAATATAAAGTAGTTCTATTGAGGGAAAATGTTATCGATATAGACCGTTTGTTTCTAGACCTCGTGAGGTTGGTGATAAGCGAAAGATTGTTAAAGAACGGTGATAGATTTCGCATCATCATCGATCACCCGAAATTCCAGAAAATGTTCAGTACGAAATATATAACCGTCTCGGGCGATTTAGCCGAAGCTGTATTCAAAGCACTGGAAGACTATATAGAATGTTACGAGGGTCCCATAGAAGAAGTAAAAATAGTCGTCCAGTCTACGACAATGCCAAGGTGTCCAATGACATAGTGTTAAAAAATTGAAAATTGCTTAAGATTTTAGATGAGTAAGTAAAAATGGAGCGTTGTAATGCAATTACTGTCGAGGAGTTTGAATTAAGTAAGTTGAGAATCAAAAGAGGATGTGGATCTTTCGCTACTGTACTCTATAAATACGACGGCTATATTTATGAACCTCTTAGACTAAGAACCCCAGTCTTATCATCGGGGGGAGTGAGGGATATAGCCGAGTTAAAATATTATAGAGATTATAGTATTTCATTAGGTATTCATGCAGAGAAACATAAAAAATTTCTGCACGTTATGAAACGGATTGACAACTTTTTTAGACGTGCATGTATTGAGCATGACTCTTCTTGTAGTAAATTCTTACATCGGATTGACACTAAAAATTATTATATTTTTCCCCGCCTTAAAATGTTGGGGGAAAGACTAAGCAAACCCTTTTTTGAGATGGGAATGAAAGATCGTCCTGTTGATCCATTTAGTTATGAAATGAAACTGTACAAACAGTGCAAAGTTTGCTGTGTTTTAACATTTGAAGCGGTTTATTTGGGCAGTCCCCTTAAAGAGGTTAATTTTTTCACGGATCTTGTTTATATCGAGGACGCGGACGGAGAAGATGAAGACTTTCAGTTTGAAGATGATTATCAAGAATTTTGGTCTGATGATGAAGAAGATTACTTTCTTAGGCATATAGACTCTAGTTCCATTGAAATTACTTAAGGAAAATATATGTGTAAATAAAATGGCATGTAAAATTAGCGTCGATCAGTTTGACTTGAACAAGTTGAGGCTCGTAAAACCCCGTAAAGGTAAAAAGTGTAGTCTTTTTGCCGATATAGTATATGAGTATCCGAACGATGTCTTTCAACCTCTTAGAATACAAACTCCCACGTTATTGACGTTATGGAGTAAGTGATACGTATACACCTCATAGGCGTCGGAAGCAAATTGAAAGTGGGGGGGCTAAACCAACTTAAAACACACACACGCCAGAAGTGGGGGGCTAAACCAACTTAAAACACACACACGCGCCCAGAAAAACGTCTTGGGGACTAAGCCCCAATTTTATAACACCTATGACTATTTTTGCAAAAAAGTGGGGGGCTAAGCCCCCCCCCCCCCCCCCCCCCGGCACCGACGCCTATGCACCTTATACGATATCACTAGCGTTTGATCACGATAAAAAGTACAAGGAGGAACAAGAAAAGTTTGAGTATGTCCTTCTAGAGACTGAACATTTTATTAGACAAGAAGTCCAGAAATACATGGGTAGAAAGAATCCGATCGCATTTGATGATCTTGCGCTCTTAAAAGCGGGGAAGAAGTATACCGTCATGTACGCAAAACTTAGAATGGATGAAGAGGAAATAAAGACTAGGTTTATGAAACAAACGAAAGGAGGGAGGGTTGATGTAATCCCATCAGATTACATAGGCAAAGCGTGCAAGGTTATTACGGTTTTAACATTTAGTTCTGTTTTCATCGAACTCTCAAACGCATCCATTAAACCGTCCGTGGACGTTGTTGCTGTTAGGAGATTGGTTACGGTAAGTGACCTAGGTGATGAGATGGTGGGCAAAATCGACTACGAGCCTAACTCAGACGAGGACGAATAATACTTGAATGACTTAAAAAATTTTCTCTATTAAAAAATGTCTATCGTTAAAATGTTTCGTAGTATCGGCATAGAGCCCAACGACAAGACGACGTGTCAGATGTCCATACACACTAGAAGAATACGCGATTCTCCGTGTTCTCTGAAGACCGCTCCGGATTCGATCTTTTGTCCCGTTCATCATCGATATATGAAAAAACGCGAATTTCGTTCTCTGAAAATTTTGCGACTCGTGCGGAACATGGATGTCTGATTCCACTCGGTACGTCGTATGCGGTGCATGCGATAAGAGAAAACAACGAAATCGTTATTATTATTATATAAAAAAACACTAATTTATATTTACAAAAATTTAAATTATTCTATAAACTTATACCCCGTCGGTTGTTCCGTACACAAGATTAATTTAGAATGTTTGTGCTGCGACAGCATGTCTTTCAGGGTTCGCCTGTCTTCCGTGACGACGTCGTTCTCGTCCAAACATTCGTTGTAGCTAAAACTTGTCTTTGGTATAGAAGAGCGCGACCCACTTGACCTGCGTGCGGAAATCTTTGGACGCACTATTATATCTTTGCGTCAATATCCACACGGATTGGTTGGCGTGTCTCCCCGAAAACGCCAACATGGACAAGGCATCCGCTTTCTTTTTTATCTGCCTCGTCGCCGAACAGTCGTCTATGATGTACAACGTGGACGTCCCTTTGTATTTGTCGTAAAAGAGTCGCAACAGGTCCTGCAATTTCTCCTCCCCCGTTTTCGACACGGGATTGATGATTACGACGCGTTTGTCTTTAGGATGTTTTATATCTTCGCCTATCCATTCTCTCGATCTATAGGCCTTGTTGAAATCGATCGAAGGGCACAAGATCACGATGTGCTCGAAGAAATCTTTGTATTCGTCTTCTAACAGATCGAGGACAAACTCCGTCTTCCCCGCAACCGTGGCACCCACGATGATGGCGGAATGAGGTTGTTGAATGTACATTTTAAATGACTTCAAATTTTTTTAAGATATAACGCTCGCGAAACGGCCGTTCGACATGTTGATCTGTCCGTCTTTGACGACGAAAATGTAAACGTCCAAGGGATCGGTATCGATTTCGGGAGTTTTCTCGATTCGGACGTCAACGCCTTGGCTGATGTTTTGAAGCTTACGACCCGTGCCGTGGAGATGATTTTCAGGTGTCGTACGTAAGTCTAACCAGAGGGCGTAATGATCTTTGAGATATTTTCCCAAGGTCACTTCACCCATGTGATGAAGTTTCATTCCGGCGGAGAAAAGTTGGTTCGGTTGTCCCTCGATGGTTATTTCCACATGGGTGATTCTCGGATTATAAATTTTTTCCGGATCTTTTATAGAAATATCCTTGAAGAGAAACAGAATACCCGAGAGAGAATGTGCGGGGGTGTTGATTGAATAAGTGCGGGAGGCTTCCGATTTACTCATCGTCGTTTTGAGATATCGCAATATTTTGTTGAAGTAATAGACGTGGTCCCCCGCATACCTCTGTCTGATGCTGCGAGCGAGATTGACGTCGGTAATTTTTTCGAATTCCAAAGTGATGTTGGTCGCCTTATAACTAAGCATTTTATCGACATCTCCGGGGTCCGGCGAGACGACGTGTTTAGCATCGTTAAATGTCAGCATGTATTCTAATCTATCTTGTAATCCTGCTTGATAAAAGGGTTCGCTCGTTTCCAAGATTTCGAAATCTAAGGGAATACAAAATCGATTGCCGTACGCCGCGGTAATTTCGTAGTCTTCGTTAGCGTCGCGAGGTATTTTATAGCTGGTGGGTCTTGCCCTTAATATATTTAGATCTTTACTCTGTATTCCCTGATAGGCCATGTTACCTCGTTCTACTTTCCAAAGATCGTTATAGACTAAAAATTTATCGGCATCGTCGATGGTTTGAACGGTATTTCCCGAAATCTTCACTTCGATTTTTTTGACGATGTTACGCCCCAGATTATTATAAACACCCGCCTTAATGACATCGCCACCCTCTACGCCGATTTCCATATCGAAGCATAGTCTCGTAGTTCTGTGAACGATGACGTCGTTGTCGCTCAAATTGGCAAAACGAACCGTCAACGTTTGGTTTTCTTCGATACTCGAGGGGTAATGGGAATTGGTCACCGTTTCGCGAATGCCCTTCACACCGAAGGGAGTACGCAATTTTCTATCGGGATCGAGAATGTGTCCGTTATTCATCATCTTTTTAATTTATGCGATAAAATTTTTTAACTCGTTTTAAAAATGGACGAGCCCATAGAAATGCCTGAGATTTCTAGGAACGATGATACGACTTATAATAACGGTGGTGATCAAGAAACACAACTTACCGTCGAACCCCCGCCTGCGGATAAAAATACGGAACCGCAGAGTGTTTTTAATTTACCAGATGCTTCCCCCGAGCTTCCCCCCGGGGTCTATACGAGAGGTAGAAGAGCTACAAAAAGAGCTACAAAAAGAGCGAAGAACCAGTGAACTCAAGGCCGAATGGAAAAAAGCAACGGGTGGGAAACCAAATGAAAACGTAAAATTTAAATCCGGCGGAGATAAATTATATACATATAGTAAGAAGAGGGGGTGGATTTTATTAAACGACATACGTGATGATACGAAATTTGTAAAAACAGGTACGTTAGTAAATAGAGGAGGTGTGCCATTTGATAGAGCCCTGGGTTTAAAATATCCGCCAATAAAAGAGGTAGAAAATGTAGACTATAATGCCACTGTTTTAAAAGAAAAACTAGAGGTAGTTAACAGAAACGACGAAACGCAATTAAAAACAGTAAATGTCGGAGTAGATAGTTTAATGGGTAGTCTGCAAGACCTCCGCAAGAAAACAACGAAAGACGGAGATGCGGAATTATTATTACCCATGAGAGAATTGTTGGGTTTGGATAAAAGTTTAAGAACCATTCGCGGCTCATTACGTGTTCAAGGATCCAAAAAAGTAGAATTGGAACGCACGTTATCGCAATGGAAAGAAGACCTCGAAAAAAATCCGGGTGACAGAGAACATACCGAGAGAGAGATAACCAAAACCCAAAACGAACTAGACGGTGTGAACGAAAGTCTCGACATCCTAAAAGGAAAATTAAAATCGCAATTGACTACTATAAAGGAGTCGGTCAAGAGGTTACTCGACGATAATATCTCCTTGAGAGAAAGAATCGCCGATCTGTTCAAAGAACAGGGCATCACCATCTTTAGCGTCTTGACCGCCGTCGGAATGACGGTGGGATTCTTAGTCGAATTACTCCTTCCGGGAACAACAACAATACCCTCACCACCGTCTCCTCCTCCCAACAAAGAGGGGGGATTACAGGAATGGTTCAAGAAACAGCTAGACGCGGTCGGAAAACTGCTCGCGAGATTGGCCGCCAAATTCGGCGAGGCGTTACCGGGTATATTGGGTTCCATCCTTTCCTGGATCTTGTCGACGCTCGGCAACACCGCCGTTTGGTTGGGTGAACATCTGTGGGTGTTGGGCATGGTCGTCGTCGGTTGGTTGTTAACGAAACTCGACGAAGAGAAGAAAAGAAAATAACGATAGAGCGAGAACGGCAGTCTTTTGACTTTCGTGATCGTCTTGTTTTTGCAGTTGTTTAGGTGGTGATGGTTTGATCTGTATAGGAGGTGATGGTTGGGTGAACGTTTTCGCGTTAAGGTCAACGTTCGTTCCCGGTTTTGTCTTTTCGGGTGCGATCAAGATTTCGTTATTATAATTGGCGATGTTGACACCGATTTTCAGCTCCATGTTGCTGGGTAGCATGTAAAGCCCCGGATGGATGACGAAATCGAGTTTGGAATTTGCATATCTTAGACAATTTTCGTAGCGAGAAATGTCGGCGGGTAGATCGAGAGGTCTGTTGATCGCATCCTCGACGTTGACTAAAAATTGTTTCTGAGCGTCGAGCGAGGTGGCACCGGCGTCCACGATCGAAGCTCTCGTTTATCCTTGGGCGCCCAAGACCGCCCAGGCGAAGACGCGAATGGACGCGTCCAATCTGGCCAGACCCGGAAGCGTGAATCCCTCCGAGCGGTTCGCGATGAACGTGGACCACTTCGTGTTATACGTTCCGAAGATGGTCCCCTTGATTTTCCAGTTCGTGTGGACCGACACCCCGAATTCCCGACAGATTCGTTCGTACGCCGAAACGTCTACGGTGTTCGTGTAGTGATCGAAATCGGAATCGCTGGGCAAGGGGACGGCGATTTCCTTCAAGATCCTTCTGATTTGATAGTAAACGTGAAACTGAAAGAACGATGTCGACAGTTTGTCGTTCCCCATTCCCAACGTCACGCCGCATCCGGTCGTGGCGCACCACACCGCGAAATTTAACTGGTTCTGCCAGAACCCGCCCGTCACGGAATGCTGATACCACCGGCGCAACATGGCGTAATATTTGGAAGTTCCGTCTTCGAAGACGTTCGGGTTGTTATACTTGACGAAAATATTCTCGAACGACGCACGAAACTTTTTAGTCGCATTGACGTAGACGTCGAAAGACGACAAATCCAAATCCTCCCTGTATTCGTAAACATTCATCTTTTAGTTAAGATTTAAAATAGTTATATAAAAAGACATGTTTCATCTCGTGACGGAAATCGGAAAACCCGTGAAACTATCTCGATACATCGATAACGCGAACGACGAGTGGCGCGTGGGTGTAAAATCCTTCCATTTTTTGAACGGTCTGTACAACATAAAAAAAAGACGTCGAGATACAACACGCCAAAGGTACAGACCGAGAACCCATACCGTGCACGCCGGATCGTACACGTCCAAAGACATACAACGAATTCTCATTAAATATCTCGAGAAAATAGTATTGGACAAAACCACGATGATAGTAAGACTCGATGGTAAACAGTCTAATTTGTTGCAGCTTCCGCAAGAACTCACCAAGATTTTCGGAATCGGCGAAAACGTTCCTTTCGTCGGGACCATCTACCCGACAAATAGCATAAACCTGCAACCGGTGGAACTACTTAACGTTCATCTCGAAGAACTTGCCGAGGGAGACACGTTCAAAGACGGGAGGTCGAACGACATCGTCAAATTCCTGCCATGCCCCAACGTGAAATTTTCCGAGTTGTATGTCGAAAACGTCGAACGCCCCGTTTTCTTAAAGTTGAAACGCGATCGCATCACGGAATTAACGATAAATATAAAAGACGAGAACGGAAACCCCGTCGACAATCACGGGCATCCCGTTCACGTGCTCTTAGAGTTTAAGAAAATTAGTTCTAAATAATAAAAAGGGATGTCTAGATCGGGTTTCTATTACGAAGACTTAGAAAGAGAAGAACTCTTGGAAGACATTAAAGAAGAGGTCAACATGTTGACCAAAAACCGTCGCATCATGAACACTTTCCAATTCGACGTGAATAAAAACGGAAGAATCAGACCGTCGCTGGGCATGAAGATGTTGTTCGACGGTCATGTCTTTCGTCTCGAACTCTTGGGAGAATTAGACGTGACGTTAATCTTGAACGACGTCGAACACAAAACCTTTCAAACGAAAACCGGCGACGTCGTCACGTTGAATCCTCCATTACGAGTGACATCGGGCGACGTTCTAAATTTTGGAGTGAATAAAGGGTCGAAATCGGGAACCGTCAACGGCGTCGTCGTATTAGCCATATAAAAAAAATTTCGCGTATAAGAAAAAAGAGATGAGTAAAAACGAATTATATCCGACGTTAGAACCAATAGAAAGCGATCCGCAACAATATCGCTTAACACGAATCGGCGAGATCGAACAGACGTTTCGTCGAGAGATAGAAACTCGGAAGAGCATCCATAAAAAGTATAAACGAACGGTGAACACCACAGAAGGCATCGACGCGACTCTCATCTCGGGAGGCCTCGTCGTCGGCGGAATCGGGTTTGCGTTACCCGTTTTACTTGTACCTTTCTCAATTATAGCCATGACCGCAGGTTCGGTAGGGCTGGTCCTGTAAGGGATAAGAAAATTACTGTTGAGAAAATCGGAAAAACACCTCAAGATCATCAAACTCGCGGAGAGTAAACTTAATTCGATATCGGATCTGGTGAGTCGAGCGCTCGAGGACGGAAAGATCTCGGACGAAGAATTTGCCACCGTATCCCACGAGTTGACCAAGTATCGCGAGATAAAAGACAAACTCTATTCTACCCACAAGGTCCTAAAAAAGGAGTCGGACAAAGAGACGGAGGATTTACGCAAGCAGCTCCAAGACCTTGTAAACAAATCCACTTCGCGATAACTATAGATTTTTAAGACAAACTATATTTTAAAAATCGTCGGTTTTTTTTTAGGACGTCCGCGTCTTCTCTCTGACCTTTTATGTGTTTTATGCCATTCGTCTGCGCGTTCTTTTCCACCGCACGCATAACACGTTTCGTATTTAGTACTATTGGTCATCCATTTTCGACAAGAGGTGCAATATTTCAACGTATCGATACCTCGCTCTTTCACGTAGTTGTGATGAATGCTACAAAACAACGAGTTCGCGATGGCCGAATGTTTACACGGGTATTTTCTACGCATGCGCGGCATTTGACACGTTAGTTCGTCTTCGGACCAATACATTAATACTTGGTCGTTCAACTGTTGACACTGTATGTCATCATTCTTTAAAATCTGTTTTACTCCGCGTTCGTTAAACACGTTGTCCAGTAAAATATACATTTTTATTTATATATATATATTTTAAACCATTTAACAATTTTTTTACGTTAAGAAATGAAACGTTTTACCGAGATAGTATTGTTCGTGTTGTTGTCGTTTATCGTTTTATGGTTTTTGCTAATATTATCCACGATATTATATATTTTACGTTTAGAACGTTATCACAGAACGGAAAAATGGTTAAGAAAAATTTTACGATCCTTTTGAAAAAAATAAAATTGACTTAAATAAAATTTTTCGTTATAAAAAAGAAAACATGGCCTTTGTGACAATTGAGAACTTTGACGTAAACAATTTAAGAATTGGAAACCATTATGTGGCTACGAAACCAGTACGTTATCAAAAAGTTTACATCGAGTATAAGTATTCGGACGTGTGAAACCGTTAGTTATACGCACTCCCAAAACGGAATCGTCCGGATTGTGGGAAAATAAGGACACTTCTACTGAAAAGTTACGCGATTATTCTATGAATTTTAAATGTGAAAAAGAGTTTGCCGATATGATGGAAAAAATTACGGTCTTTTTAAGAACGAAAATAGATGATGAACTCGCACCGGAATTGAAAAAAGGAGGCCGAAAATCCCCCGTTGATACCAATGATATAACTATTGTCAAAAAAAATAAAAGCGGAAATCTTGTTATATACCCGAAAGTGAAAATCGATAAAGATAAAAAAAATAAAACCTATTTTTTATAGAAAGAGAACAGATGACGACCCGAAAGATAAAAACCGACTCGTTGAAACCGATCCACTCAATTACGCGAAAAAACGATGTTTGGCAATTGGTTCTTTACATATAGAAAGCGTTTATGTCAGTAATACCAGCGTATCCGTACAAAACATTTTAGACCAGGTAATCGTCATCAAAATGTTTGACCGTGAGCGTCTACCGGATTTGGCCGAGTGTCAAGAAGACTTGGACTTAGATTCCGATACAGAATAACAATGTTTGACTGACTTAGATTCCGATACAGAATTATTTTGTAAAAAATATTTTTTACAAAATATAAAAAAATGTATCTCTATTAAAAACATGAATGCAGACGAGGTATTAGCGAACGATATACCCGACAAAGATATATCTCCCAAAGACAGTTATCGGCCATCGTCGGTTCCGGACGTGCGCGTCATTTTCTAGGAAAAGACGTCACGCCTTCCGAATTGGAAAAGATGAACGACAAGGAGGTCGAAACCATGAATCGTCTGTTAAACGCTCGACTCGCCATGCGCATGACCAAATCGATAGCAAATTCCTTCATCTGTCTGTCTACGCAAGTACTTAAATAATTTTTCGACGTCGAAGACGAACCCAAACTGATCAAGGAATTGAACGAAGACCCCTTCTTGGACGCAGCCATCGGCGAAATGTGTTGTAGTTTATATCGCAACTACGCTGCGTATTTAGCACCTCTCAGTATAGCCGCCATTTCTAGCCGTCACATTATCAGATTTAAAAAATCTGACGTTATAGAAAAACACGATGAATCCGGAGGAATTAATAGGGACGACGGAAATAAAGAAGAAGAATCCAAAACGTCAGGAAGCGGGGAAGAAGGGAGCCAAACGTAGATGGAATAGCAATGCTAATAGCAACGATAGCAATGCTAATAGCTATGTTAATAGCAACGATGGTAATGCTATTAGTAACGATAGCTGGAAATGGCTAGCGGGTGGACTCGCGGTTGTTGGATTTCTGGTCTACATAAAAACAGAACCCAAAGTAATTCCAGCCCCAGTAATTCCACCAGAACCTAAAGTAATTCAACCCATTCCACCTCAACCCATTCCACCAAAACCCACCGCTCATGAAATGTTATAAATAATTTTCTCTCTTATTAAAAAAAAGAATGTGCGAAACAAATTTGGTCAACACCGCCGTCAATATGGCATTGGTAATAGCAATGGTAATAGCAACGATGGCAATGCTATTAGCAACGATAGCTGGAAATGGCTAACGGGTGGATTTCTGGTCTACATAAAACCCCCCAGTAATTCCAAAACCCAACACCCTTGAAATGTTATAAATAATTTTCTCACGTATTAAAAAAGAATGAGTGAAAAAGATTTGGTCAACACCGCGTATCACGCAGCCGTCAATACGGGAATTGCCATCGGATGGGCGCAACTCTCCAATAAATTTTTAAAGATGGCTGTACCTAAGATGGATTTAAATCCAAAGGATTTCGGGATGATCAGTCTCGACTTTGCTCTCGCCATTTACATCAAGGACATGTTGGTCAAAAAGGGAATCATTCCCGCCGATATCATGAAATAAAATAAAACCTCTATTGAAATGGCAACGATAGCGATGATGGTAGGTGGTGCATTGGTCAACGCCCTGGCGTTTTCTGGATCGCAATTTTTATTTTCGAATCACGACGAGCAAAAAAGACACGACGAAGCGATGGAAAAACTGACCAAGGCCAGAGGCGAATGGAATCACAAACGCACGAAACGATTAGATTTTTTAAACGAGAGATTGAAAAAAGAAGGACACGCGTTATACACCTATAAAGAAGGGACGCCGCCATGTCTTTCTACTCGCAGATGATGGGTGAAGAGGAGATGTCTCCCGAACCGAAATTGAGCGATTTTTATCAACCCCCCACGAAGAGCAAAAAGATAAAGAAATCCTCTTCGTGTTGATCGGAACGGGGTTAGTGTTCTATGGCGTAAAAAAATATGTCGCATAAAGTAAAATGGAAGAGATCTATTACAAACACTATTGGAAAGGAAAGGCGGCCATCAAGAAATTGGCCAAAGCGGCTAACGTCGGCGAAAAGGAAGCGTTCGATTTCTTGAAAAAACAAGACGTGTGGCAAATCTATCTACCCGCACCCAAGAAAATCGTGCGACCCAAATTCGAAAATGCGAAAGAAAACGACACTCACCAGGCCGATCTATGTTTTTTACCACACCGATAAAGTGGGTAGAAAAAACGTATAAATACGCGTTAACACTGGTCGACGTGGGCACTCGGTACAAAGAAGCGGAACCGTTGACGAGCAAAGACAGTAAAGAAGTGGCCGACGCTTTCGAAAAAATTTACAAAAGACGTTTAACGTTTCCAAAATTATTACAAGTCGATCCCGGTCGCGAATTCATGGGTGCCGTCTCCAAACTCATGTCTAAACACGACGTGAGAATAAGAAGGGGACGAGTCGACGTTCATCGCGACCAAGCCATCGTCGAACGATTTAATAGAACGTTGGGAGAACAGCTGTTTAGCTATCAATACGATCAAGAGATGAAATCTAAGGACAGAAACAGAGAATGGGTAAAACGGTTACCGGAAAATGATTAACGAAGAAACCAACCCGCCCGAAAAGGTAGAACCCGTCGATAAAGTTCAACCGCCCATCAGCCCTTTTTCGAAAGTAAGATATCTGTATCAACCGGGTGAATTGGAAGGCGTTAAAAAAAGAGCCACCGATCCCATCTGGAGTGTCGATAAACACGAAATATATAGACATTTTAGAATGCAGGGTATCGACATGTATTATCTCAAGGAACCGGCGCCGCAAAGAACTTTCGTCAGAGAGGAATTGTTGGTCGTCGACTAATATCCGTAGGGAAGTGTTTCGTACTCACCTGTCATGACTCGTTTATCGTAACATAACACGAACTCTTTCTCTTGTTATCGATTCACTATTCGTTTGGTTTTAGAATCTCTCGTGATGGCGTTTTCTCTGACGGTCGTAATCCTTTTACGCGTTTCTTTGACGATGTCGGTCATCGTGTCTCGATTGATGTAAAGGGAATTTTCGTAATTCAAACTAAATCCTTTGACTTTACACACCTTTTTACCCGCGTTTGTTTCGTACGCATAAGATTTAGGTCCTGTGGCACACCAAGATTTTATAAAATCGCCGTTTAATTCGTCCGTCAAATCACCCAAGTTATCACCCGTATCTATCGCGACACCGTCGTCGCGATCTATGTACCACACGCTATCGGTGTCAAATCCTAAAACTCTATCGTCGAGTTTATCTAACACGTCGTATAACATGGTTCTTGCATGAGCCGTCGTATAACACGCTATGAAGATATTAACATCCTTACCTTTGTCGACGAATTGTCCCTTTAAATCGTAAGACATCTGGACCATGTCGTCGTTTATAAACAGCATGTTAAGAGTATCTATTTTATCGTCTAAATATATTCCATAGAATTCTTTCGGTTCGTTAACGTATTTAGTTTGTTTCATGTTAACCCTCTGACCAAATTTACCCCAAAGAGAATTGAGACATAATTTAGCTATCGCTCGCATACCCGGATTATACTCTATTTTTCCCAAGTCGATGCCTAACCGTTCTTTGACCATTTTTTTATACTGTTCTTCCGATTCGTAAGGTGTGCCGGGACCTACCTTTAATTCGGAACTTTCCATCTTGATTTTCATAAAGTTCTTAACGTATTCTTTGAAAAGATCCGTGTCTTCGCTGGTGTAGAGAAAATCCCAAACTTCGTAAATTTTATCTATCTTATACCCTTTATCCAAGGCCTTAAATAACTCGGGAGTACACCACGTTCCCACAAAAGACCTCTGTTCGTCGGTGTGTTCGCACGTCTTCATCTGTAATTCGGCACACGTTTTACACAGCGGAAACAAGAGTTTTTCGGCATTTCCTCATTTCATTTTTACGGGCAAGACGGGATGATATAATTTTCTAGGCGGAACGACTTTACACTTTATGAACCCAAACCAATTTCGATCGACGCGCTCGGGATTATATATTTTAGTGGGATGTCCGACCGGGTATGTCTTATAAAACTGAACCGTCGGATATAAACTAACAAAATCTACGTATCGTCCCTTTTCTTTTCCGTCGAAATCGTAAATTAACTTGGTGACGTTTGTTCTACCGCCGAAAAAGGCATCTCGGGGATTTAACGGAGTTACAATCTCTTTATTTTTTATATCTTTTGTACTGCATTCCCAAACCTCTATTAAATTGTAACCGGCACGTTTTATTTTCTCGTTTTTCACGTCGGTTCGTTTTCTAAGCGTTTCCATATCTATTTGGTTCTTGTTATTGACGGTGTCTCGCGTGTAACACGTTTCACACCCGTGCCAGAAACAACCTTGAAATTCGTAAACCGTTCTCGTGTCTTCGCAATACCCGTCGACTTTACCGATATCGGGTAGATTAACTTCACCGCCGTTCAACGCGTGTCGAATGACGACGTTGTCTCTCTCGGCCACGTGATCCAACCAAGAAATGGATTTCGCGCTGTACGTTTCGTGATCAACGTTATCTCTATAGACGGCTATCATATTTTTGGTCATGTAATTGCTTCTATAAACGGTCATGCAAACGGACGCTATCGTCACGTACTGTAGCGGGTCTATATTTTCCAACTCGATAAAGTCTTCCCTGAATTTTAACATGGACCGCCGTAATATATCGACGTCGGACGTACAATAGTCCCTCAATTCTTTCTTGAAATCAAACACGTCGCTTTTTCGCGCGTCATACCATTCTAAAAAATCTTTTCTATTTTGGGCGCTCATATAATCAAAACCGTAGTGTTTTTTGCTAGGTAACGGTCCCACGTAATTTTGGTGACACGGTTTGTTGAAATAATGCGGAAAATAACCCTTCTTTAATTCTTTTAATCCAAACGTTCTCGGAAACGCCGCCAGAGCAGATTGGACAAAATTTATGGAATCGATAAATCTAATGGTTCCGACTTCCATGTACATAATCTTCGTACCGTTGTAAATGCAATAAGGTTTAACGTTATGTTCCACGAAATATTTTAACAAAAATTGCGCGTCGTATGCTTTCGCATTGTGAGCTATGAACGTGCCCTTTTTATCCAAAACAAACTCACAGAAATCGTCTACGGTAGAAAATTCGTGTTGTCGACCGTTAAAATCTTGACAAACGATTAAATTCGGTATGTGAAAAACCGGTGTCTTGAGTCGCTTCTATGTCGTAAAAATAATAATCCGTCTTTCGCGTTTTACAACTGTAACATTTTTTATCATTAGTACACTTTGACGATTTGCACCTTCCACCCTTACATTCTTTCTTGAGCATAAAATACTTGTGTGTCGTCATGTCGCCATATTTTTTACAATTCGGGCATTCGGAATGACCGCATATATGGTTTTTCAAATCTTTGACCACTCGTTCACACTCTAAGCATTTCTGAACGATTAAACAAACCATATCCTTTTCACCGTCTCTCATTCCTCTGACGCGTTTATGTTCCTTAAAACATTCTTCGCCGAAAATCGTTCTGTTACAATCGTCGCACACTTTCCTTTCTCCACCCGGACAATTAGAACCGAAGCACGATAAACACTTTTTAGGACATCTGTGGCGATCTCGTTTAGCGTACGATTTTTTACAAGTATGACAGTAATGTCCTTTACCTAAAAAACCAGCCATGCTCGTGATCACGTCGAAGTGGTTTTTATTCTTGTACAAATATATCGCGCTGTCGTCACTTCCTTCGGTCGTATAGATGATCTCGTTGAACTGACCACCGTCCACTATGTTAATCTGTATACCCAAGTGATCGGCAAACGTTTTCGCGTCTTCTAAGGTACCCTACTAAACTGCTGGATATCCGTCGTCCGGTGATTGGGACAATCCCTACACACAAGGACTTCCGAAATGCGAACAGTGCTTTGGGTCTCTACTTATTTTTAAAAATATTATTTACACATTTATTTACAGTTAAAGAGTGGATGAGAGATGCGATGAGGTGCGATGAATGCGATGTCTAGACTATGCCCTTTATTGTGTAGATGTTTTTTTAATTTGGGTCCTGCCTGCTTCCACCCACCACTATTTTGGACAAGCCAGCTGCTAACCGTTAGGTTTGTTTAAAATCGGTCGCTTTTCAAATGGTTATAGGCAGGGTTGGAGTACCACCAACACTTTGAGTGATCGTATTGAAAAAAGAAAAGTGTATCCTTTATTTCATTTGGTTGTTTGTGATTTTTTTGGCGTATTAAAAGAAGGAATAAGTGCAAGGATAATAAAATAACCTGGTGTAAACCGTGGATAATATAAAATCTCCGAGACATGTCACCAGCTAGTAGGGGGGGGGCCAAAGTTCTATACCGGGGTTTAGTCTTTGTAACATGTCTTGGTTAATGTAACCTTGAGATGTTGAAAATAATACTTTGAAATCAATAAAAATTACGCATCTTGGACTACCTAAGATAGGATATGAAGAGTGATTAAAACCTAAAAACTGTAAGCCCTTACTAATGGCATATAGTGTTTGTGATTAGGCGTTTCTGTGTTTTATTTTAGGGTCCTGCCTGCGCCACCCTCAACTATTTGGGCAAGCCATTAAACTGAATCGCGATCTCCTTATATACTCATGATAACAATAGTCATGTGTTTGACCTGACCTTTATTTAGAGAAATAGATTTGATTGGCGATAGCTTTCTAGGATTGAACCAATCAAATACTTTGTTACAGAATACTTCTGTACAGGTAAACAATATTCAAAATGGGCAGACCAAACATCTTTCATAGTAACAAGTTCCGTAATTGAAACAAAAAAACCATACCCAATACATATATTATTATCCTATTTCTGTAGATTTTCTTTTCGCTCTACACGATATTTAACAGACGTAAGTACTTCTTATTCAAGATCACTTAGATTCTGAACCTCTCCATCAAAGCAATTATGTTTATCTCAACCAAAAATTTAAACGTTGAAAAAATCGTTATAACACCAAATTCAAACATCAAAACATCATCATATATAGGCTACGTATTATTATAACAATAGCCTGCACATCGAGACCCGTAATACACCAGTAGTCTATGCCAGACTACTACATTTGTATTGATTGATTATATTAAAACTCTGACTTAGTTTTATTGTTATTCGACCCATAAGTTTATGTTAGAGGACTGGACCCAGGCAAAATTTAACCAAAAAGTCCTGGACTCGAGCCGGTGAAAGAAAATTTTCAGGCCCTGCTTTTTTATCACCTTTATTTCACTTATTAACGGCAAAACTAATTTTTTCATTTAATGACCAATTAGATCGTTGGGGCTCATTTTACCCTCCGCACAACTTTGGGTGTCCAAAATTGAAACAAATGTGCCCACACGATGTTGTAAAACAAAGCAGGTGTTTTTTTATCGACAGATTTATCCAAAACATTGCCAAAAATGGTCAAAACATTTTATGCATTTTTTGAAAATAGCCTCATTACCTTTACACTACATTGTATTGAGGCCCCCTTAGTAATGAGGGTGGGCATGAAGACAACACAGTCTATAATGTGTCATACCCTTACCTCTCAATTCCATTCATTGATATTAACAAATGAATGCATTATTTTATGAAACTTTGGGGTGTCCAAGTTGTGCCTGTTTTTCTTTCCGATGATTTCCATTCAGAAAATGTCTGAAATACACATACTTTGTAAGACAACACCCATTTAATGATTTCATACCACATTGATTTACAAATGAGATGCAATATTGACCTTTCATTGATGAATCAAATAAGGGTAGATGATACACCTTAATACTGGAAAAAGTGACAAAATATACCATTTTCTTGACAAAAACTTAAAACTTTGGTCATTTCTTGATGAGCTTGGAACCATTTAGTCACCAGAAGTAAAGAAGAATTTCTGAAGCTTACTTAAAAGTAAACTATGTCATTTTAGATATCATCAAATAGTTTAAATTTTATTTACAAGGAATAAAGTGTACCCATAATAAAAGTGTAAAACTCCTGGGAGGGGGTATCCTTTAATACAACACATTTCATTAGACTAATTGTGTTCATTCATATAAAATATGTTATGCAATCATTTTCAGACATGTCCATTATTTGTTTCATGCCTTAACTACGGTCTCATGATGTAACTGATTATATCCAATGGGCAGATAACTGAATCTGAATTTAAAGTGACCAACACTTATAGGGTGCAAAATCATAGTGAAATTGCTTTTTAAAGAGAATGATCAGCATATTTGTAGTTCTGTTTCAAATGAAAAACTTAGTATAATTTTAATTATACTTATTTTTAAAAGTGGTAAAAGTTGATATCATGTGTTAATTTTTGTCTGATATGGCCCCAAGAGAGTGTTTAGTGATATTTGCTGAAGGGGAGGGCTTAAGTTAAGTGATTCAAACAAAAATGCATGGCTGAAACTTTACAAAACTTATGAAAACCTGCAACTTGAATGAATATTAAAAGATTAAATACAGAAAAAAGTATAATTGATACTTAATAATTATTTTTGCAGGTAATTAAGTGATAATTATATAAAAATCACTTTTTGGACAATATTTCCTATATTTAAGAAATTAAAAATTCCTTCTACAGGTTAAAATGATGATAGATTATGTAAAAATGTTAAAACACTCTATTCCAAAAGATTTTGTTATTCACAAATTATCTATGACCCAATTTTAACAAAATATGACCTACCCCAGTGTGAAAATTCTTGTGTACAGTTCAGCATAAGGGGGGTGTATTTAACCTTTTTTATACTGTTTTCACTGTATAATAGCATGATGAATTATTTTATTGATCAGACTTAAATACTGAAATGTAGTTTAATGCAATTTTCTGATAGATAAGTTGATGCTTACCCTTCACATACAGTACAAATACACAGCTAAAGGTACAAAATACACTGCATGATTCTACTGATATGGTCTAATATGTAGAATTTGTCCTCAAAAGAAAATAATCAACCAGTCTTTACATCACAAAGGTCTTATTTTAATTCAAATGAGTTAAAATTTACAACAGAAACATTTAAAAAATAATTTGTTAAAATTAGTCACTATGCAAAGCCATAACTATATGAATTTTGATATAAGAACATGTGCATGTTTGTTGGAAGGGGGGGGGGGTGTAATACTTGAATTTTCCCAGTACAGATGAAATTATGACCAATAAATGATAAAAAAAATAGTTCTAGTTGTAATATAAAACATGCAGGTAAATTTAAGAGGTTTTGATATCTAACAAATACACAATTATGTGTGTAGAGGCAGTACATGTATAAATTTTACACCTTGTGGACCCCCAACAGGTGCTCAATATCATAGAGA